>JAHLJT010002406.1:80213267-80256681 GCA_031308135.1 Acheta domesticus
GTCACTTCGAGAAATGTGGGACAAAGAAAATTGCAAAGCCTTAAAAATGTTATTTTTTAATTTTAATGTTTTATCTCTAAAACTATTCTATTAATCAAATTATTCTTTACATACAAAAATAAAGTGGACACAATTACCTATAATGTTAGTATTTTATCTTCAATTTTATGGCAAACTGTTCAGATGCTGAGGTGCGCAGACAAACTACGATATTTTTGTCCCCTGACTGAAACGATGAAAAAGCCCTCTCCCGTCATATTATCTCGCGGTTCGGAGGCGCCCTAGTTTTACGGCACTTCCTTGATATTCCAGTCAAATTCGGCCAAAAACTGTTGACCGAAGGAAAAAATCCCGAAGTTTTGGAACTTGACTTGATTGTTTGCTAGTACGTACCACACATTATACTCAAAAAATCCTGAAGTGTGGGGGATGAGACAGGGGTGGTAGGCCCGTTTTAATGTGATTTTTCTACGTTGTTTTGTTTTTGCATATATCTCCATAACAATCCTACCGAAATTTCTGCGCTACAAAAATTAAAGAAGACTAAAATTCCTACAAGGTATATAAACTGATAATTCATAATTTATTTCATGTGGATCCAGTACAAACATTTGCTAAAGCATTGTGTAAACTGTAAACACAAATTACATAAAACCGTATATGAATACAAATCTTGTAAATGAAATATCAGGTTTACCGCGTACATAGAGAGACAACTAAATCTGAAAGTGTCAGTGACGAATGTTATACACAATGTTTGACGAGGGGATGCAATGATTACGGAATTGGAAAACGTTCCAATATCCCATAGATCGCTAATGGTATCGAAATGTCAACTATGTTGTAAATAAAAACAAGATCTTTTCGAGCCTATTACTTAAAATTTAATTGGGGTTAATTTTACCACCAAAAATTTTTTTTAGAACCTTTTTTATAGGAAGTTAAGTCTTCTTAAATTTTTTATAGAGCATAATTTTCGTTACAATCGATAGTTAAGGAAATAAACACGAAAAACGGTGATAAATCACCTTTAAAAAGCCCCCACCTCCAACCCCTGCTCACTCCTCCACAGTTCAGGAATTTTAGTATTGAAATATACCTTCATCCTTCACTTCGTAATACGTTGTCGTGAGTTTGACCTGTTCCGAATTTATAGAAAGATGTGGGCGCCAGGAACAGGTGACATAAACTAATACTAACTTTTCCCTATTTAATTCTGTCAAAATTATATGGGCATCCAGCTAGCTTGGGCCGATGGATTCGGATTACATGTATTCGCTATCACTAAGATAGCCGATTACCTGATCTGCCGACTGTACAGCCTGGCGTGGAATCTGAAATATGGAAATTCTCTGCTTCCAACTAATTAGAAGCTTATGATTGACAAATGAACAGACTCTTTTCTTTTTCCAAAGAACAAAATTTAACAATTTATTCAATGTTAATTTTAACAGATTACTTAATGGCCATGACCCCTTTTAAAAGATATTATTTTAATATACTGCAGTATATGTTACCGTCTTGCCGACCCGCTCGTTCCGAAGACGCTTCTCACTTGGCCGATGAATCCGAGTCGCTCTTCTGTCTTCTGATCTTGCGCGGTTGCTGAAGTATCCAGTCCACACTGCATCAATTCTAGCTAAGTTCTTTCCGACGCTTTAGGTTTATAATCTTTCACACGAGTTTAATAAATACTAATGTTCGAACTATCGTCCGGTGAACACCCAAAACTGCCCAAGTCCGCGGATGTACTCCGGCAAATAATTCTAAGTCCGATGACGACTGTTACTTTTCGCACGAAAATGTATAAGTCTCACTTTCAACTACAAGGTCCGCACACTATTTGCACTCCACGAAACTCAAGAGCCGAGTTCACGACCTACACTCCACCACTCTGAGTCAGACTGTAACGATCTGCACTCAACGAAGCTCCAAGTCCGAATGAATGTTTTTCTGTATTTTGCAACCCTTGATGGGTCGGTAGCGTCCCACGTTCTATTTTTCCAAAACACGGCGGTAAACACCAGAAAGTCTAATTGCCCCCCGCCAACCCGCTCATTTCTTACAACCCCATGTAGCCGCGCCTTCGTCCGTCATACGTTTTTCGACCAATCACATATTCTTTATTATATCGATCTAGCCAGCGTTCCGGCACCTACGAGGCTTGCAGCTAGTTTATTTACCTGCCCTGCACCATAGCAACCCTCTGCGCTGGCGTTACTAGGGCTGGATATCGCCATTTTACAAGTCCATTTAGTCGCCCCGTATACAACTAATATTATGAATAAACCATGTCCCGTTCTGGTATATCACAGTATAATGTGCGGTAGGGACTAATGAACAACCATGCCATGTCTCAAAACTCCCAAATATTTTTCTCTACATTTGTCTTATATAATTGGCCTAAAAACACTCTTGTGATTGACTTGATTGCAACGTTGTATAACGAATGAAAAGCAATATATGCTAAGTAATATATTGCATTACGTTCTGAATTTTGGAGTTTATTCTAAAGGGAAATAATAGCATGTAATGAAATTAACAATATATAATATATTCTTCACAGCGTCAATTTTTAGAAGGTCCAACTGGACGGTCACCTTGGTTATGATGACAAAAGTGACTGGGCCATTCAATGTAAGACAACAATAATTTTTTTATGAATTATTTGACTTTCTTATTCGTGGAAATTATTCTGAACTTTCATTAAATAATGAAACATTGTTTATTGTTTGTTTGTAATAACCATGCACAATAGATTTAACGAATCGATTTAAAGATGAAACAAACCCGCGAATATACGAGCTTCAGCATTTTTTTAGGAGAAAATACGGAGTGAAATGAAACCAGCACCAATTTCTTTACCGTTCTTTGCAATACGCGTGAAAAAAGAATCAAAATAAAAACTCGTCGTCGTGTCTGAGAAAATAAATATTTAAAATTTTTGAATTGTCTAAGTTTGTCGCGAAATTACGCAAAAATACTCATATTTTTGAAAAAAGGAACATTTCCTTATTAGAAGATCTGCTTTCGTTTTCGAAAATGAGACCAGAATTAATCTCTTAAGCGTCCTTTACACAATTTGATAACCAAATTTGGTGCCACTTTTGAAAAATTTAAAAGGATCGCCAAATAAGGATCTCCAAATAAAGTACCCACAAAAATTGAAATATCGGTTTCAAATTCAAGGGGCCGCGACATCAGCCAGATGGATTGGGGAATATCAATTTTGGAGAAAATCAGCTGAACGATGTAGGCCATACCGTTGACCACAGACGGACAGACAGACGTTTTGCCGTCAATACATTTTCGATATGAAGAAGTGCGAAACATGAATTCTGATTACACAACGTACGATACTTACTTAACACTATGTAATTTACCATATATAGAAACAAGATTTATTCACTTTTCGTTAGCGGGTCCCAATAATAAGAGTTTTTATGTCGAAAATTTGCCGTTTTTTCCCGCAGCATTACAATACTATCTCAATACTCCGTTGCGAGAAAGGAACAGTTACTGAGACTTTAAAAAGAGTTACTTGTTCCAAACAAATAAAATGCTCAAACTTTTTAAACGAAAACCCTGAATATTGCCGATAGAAAGACTTTTTCAATTTTCTAAATTTCAAGATTTTAATGAAAATAGAAACTATACCACCCTTCAAATAAAAGCAACTCCTATAAATGCAACTCCTTTTCTATAAACAAAATATTTAAGAATAAACCTTCAACTGTTTTCAGAAAAAAATTAAAAATGGGTCAGGGACACGTCCAGATCTTAAACAAAAACTAATAGAAAAAACTTCATTTCCTAACTAGAGGTCCTGAACAGCGCCTGATTTCTCGCATTACTGGGAACGTAATGTTATTAACTGGGAACGTAATGTTAATGTAATTATATATAAATTATTGTAATTTTTGCACAACTAATACTTCAGTCATCTCTTGAAAAAGTCCCAAACCAAGCACCTGCGCTGTATAAGTACAATTATTTCAACAGAGAGGATCTATCTTCTTTTCGTACTTCTACAGTGGGTACTAACATGAATGAATGTCAACTGTTAGCTCAAACATTCATCATGAAGAGGTCAGAGCCTTATCGCCAAGGTTGGCTAACTAGGCTTGCACGTTTTTCAGCTCGAACATCGGCTGGCGCTGTATCAGCTGCCGTGTAGCTGTAGTGGTTTACCAACTCCCGTTGTCCAAGGACGACCGGGAGGTTTCCAGAAGGCGTCGGACTTGCGCAGTATTACAGTATTTGCAGCATATTATATAACGAAGCAAGAATACACACAAGTGTGACTCGATTTTTTATCGAATTCAGCATACATTTTTTTAATACCCTTGTAAGCGATCAAACATTATTAAAGTAAAAGAAGTGTACAAATTAAACATCCAGAAATATCTTCTTGTGAATGCATAACTATCATTCATCATCCTAAAGGCAAAAAAGTGTCTTGTCGCTGACGTCATGATTTTGCATAATAATGTTAGAAATGTATCGCTTTTTATTATTTAAATGGTATCTGGAGTATCTATTTCAAATTGCCATGACATTGCGTTGCCATTTTATTGTTAAGTGACAGCTCGTGAAACGATGTGTGTTAAAATTCGAATTTTAATTTCAACACTAAGCCACTCAGGTTTTTAAGAATTGTAAATGACCCTTTCTAGAGATGATTTTTAGAACAGATATTATTCAACAGAAAAATCTCTATCATCAATATTGTGCTATTGCAATGTTAATTATTTTGCAATTTTCGAAAATACAGAGTTCGCTGAAAATGGGACCATTACCATTTTCTTTATCGTTCTTTGTTAAATACAAACAAGAATACATTTTGGGCGGTTTTGAGAATATGTTTATTTAAAACTTATTTAAATATGGCTAAATTGCATGCAAAATTACCAAAAACTTTTCATATTTTTAAAAAGATGTAGCAATCTTCTAAAAATCAGAGATATCAACGAAAATGAGACCTTGCAAAATGCTTGAAAGAGTTTTACCCGAAAACCCAAGTTTAACTATCAAATTTGGAGTCATTTTTGAGAAAAAATGGGTAATGAAGAGGTCTTATGTACGGTACTCCAAAAATAAAAATATCCGTTTGAAACTCGCAAAATCTTGAGTTCATTCACATGGATCAGGTGATATCCATTTTGGGGAAAATAATCTGAACGGTTTAGACCAGTGTTGTCAAGGTCGATGCCACGAGTGGGAGTCCGTGTCACGAGTGCCATGACGAAATCGCCTCTCAACGCAGTTCATCACTCCGCCACCAGAGGTCAACACCATCCCTATTGTAAAACGGTGGGGTTACTACTACTCGTAATAGTTCCCTTTCCCGACGCTAGTTGCGCTGAGAAGCTCGTGACATGCTACGGTGCCATGACCAGTAGAAGACCTTGACACCACTGGTTTCGACACTAGCGTTGACCACAGACTGACGGACGCACTGACCGACGTTTTGCCTAGAATCGATTTGGTGTTACCAAGGACCCACAAAACATGGATTTTGACCTAACAACACGTGACACTACACATCGTGATGGAGAAAGTAATCTACTTCATTGAAGAACATGATTTATCTAACTTTGTGATGCCTGTGCCCGGCAAAGGAGTTTTTCTGTCGAAAAATAGCTATTTTTCCGCAGCACATCAATACTTCCTCTATACTGCGAGAAAGCAAAGCGAATGAATAATATGATATATAAACACACACATATAAATTGAGACCGCTCACTCAACTTTATGACTGAGATGACTCGCTGGAGACTTGAGAGAAAAAACACTGATTAGTGTAGTATATAGAACTATGTTCGACTATGACTAGAGCAGTAGAAAACTTCATGAGTCGAAAGCTACGAAGCTCATTCTACAGACGTTGCTGGCGGGGACGGACACATATACAAAGCAAGACTGTGCGCAGTATCGTTGTTAGATTCTACTTTCCTAGTTAATAGCAATATTGAATCGACATACATCTATGTAGTGGAAAACCCCATGGGCGCAGTAAGTGATGTAATTGTCCGCACAAGAATTCCACTTCGTGTAAAGTGTAATTTCAGTTATAAAGAAGAATATTTTTGGAGATTTTCAACATGTAAAATGTTGCACGAATTGAATAACTACTCTAATTGTGGATTATCATCTTTAAATTTTTTTGAAACGTGCTTGTAAATCGTATGGTTTTACTATTACTACTTAACTAGATTTTATCTGACGGCTTTCCGATTTCTTTTGAATATTTTCATAATTTCATTGGACCCCACTTATAGGAAAATGTTCGTTGGTCTAAGCAGGCATCCTGGGATGGCGGTAGCCGGTGCGTTCAGCCATCACGTGTCCACCTTTGCATTCCTAAGACTGCCAATTATTTTTGTCATCGTGGAGAGTTTCTACTGCTGAGGAGAAAATTGGACAGAAGACGCTCCCTGGAAATTCGTGGAAAGTAAGTCGCAACTGTTCATTTTTTTATTATTCTCACGTAGGTAATTCCATCCAGAGACTGTTATTAGTAAGGTGTAGGCTTTTGAGATTTGCAGAGAGAATATTCAGTGTATTTTGCAGCTAAGAATATTATGAAAGTCTGTGTCGAAAAAGTTTAGTAGTGTGAGAAAACTACCCGTTATATTGCTGACTCGGAAACAGTTTTTCAAGGTCACGAGACGGCGGCCGATTCGAGGAGGAAAAGAGGAAAGAAGGGAGGGCATTGTAAGTCCACTAGAACTCAGAAATCGAAATAACAATTTTGTTTGATGGTACTTAAGTTTTTTGGGAGAGAGGGAGGACAGAGGTGAGAGAGAGAGAGAGAGAGAGAGAGAGAGAGAGAGAGAGAGAGAGAGAGAAGGAATAATTGTAAAAAATCTGTGGGCGAAACTTAAACTTGTATATAATTTTTTTATTTACTTACTTATGTTGTAATTGATATTGAAACTTTAAGCAGTTATTGTACTTAAACTTAGGAATAAAATTCTGCGAAAGGAAGATAGAAATTATAATGAAGGACTTTGAATACTTAATCAATTGCATAACAGAAAATTGTATGAGTGTAAGAATTACCTTTATTCAATCTAAAGGGATTTATCTAGATAGCACAAGTTATGTTTGGAGAAATCTAGAGGAGTGTAATTTAATTTCGATTGTTGCTCATTCAATTAATTTTTTTCTGTTGTGTGCATATTTTGGCAGTGGATTTTCATTTGATTGGTGTATTCCGTGTGTGTTCTATTTGTATTGTTTTTTTTTCGTTTTTGTTTTGAGCTAAATTATAATGTGATTTTGAATGTTCAAGTGTGTCAGGATATATTTGTTCTCGCCTTTGGTGTCCCACCCGCGTATAGTTTTCTGAAATCATCTTTAGTAAATTGTATATTCAATTGTGGTCAGACTAGTAAGTTTGTCCATAAGCTACAGAGAGATGCTACCCCCTTGATTTGCAGAAAAGAACCGTACATTCCTGAGACGCCTCAACGGATCATGATTGATGCTGGCCTCTCGAGGTGTATATTGCACAAAAACTCTTTGGCAGCATTTCGACTTTCAGAAAATGAAATGTAATGTTTGATTGATTGATTAGTAATTCCGGGCGCGTCAAATGCTAAGGTAATTAGACCCGAAATATGGTGCATGATTCTCTCTCGGCAGCTGGTGGTGATCTACCCCCGCTGGATAGCCAGATCCGGCGCCGACGTTCCTATCGGCTAGCGGGGTTTCCCAACAAGTTATCTCTCACCAGCGGGGCACCGCTCCGGTTGGGACCATCCCGTATGCTCCCGACCGGTTTCCCGGCATGTGTGGTTGTCTAGTGCATGTTAGTGTGTGTAAGGGTTGAGAATAAGACAAGGAATGGGACGGAAAGATAGCGCGCTGTTCGTGGCCCGTTTGTTACGGTACACGGGCCGACGCGCCAAGTACAAACAAGCTATAGAGAAGACAAAGAGGAGGCACAGTAAGAAAATAGGGGCGAAGGGAAGCAGGAGAGCATGGTATGTGAATGCAGTGTGTTCCGGTACGTATTTGTGGTGATATAGTGAGCAGCGAGGAGGGTATCGGTGGACATGTTGTGAGGCCTAGGAGGAGACGTGGGCAGAGGGCATTGCTGAATAAGCGAGGTGGTGGGTGGGGCTAGGGTGGCAGTATCGGTGGCGAGTTGGGGTGGGCGGCGGGGCAGGGGTTATAGTGGAGACGGAGACGAAGGGAGAAGCACGGGTGGGTAGTGCAGGACGTGGGCAGAGGCCTAGGAGTACGCGCGAGCTGAGAGCAGGCATTACAGAATGAGCGAGGTGGTGGGTGGGGCAGGGTTGGCAGTAGCGGGGGAGGGGAATTGCGGTGGGCAGCGGGCGGGGCGGTGGCGAGGGCGAGGCGAGGGCGAGGGCGAGGGCGAGGGCGAGGCGAGGCGGAGGGCCAGCACTCTCGAGCGGCGCCGTGCACAATGGCGCCCTGATTCAGGGCTGCGCCGCGCCAATCCTTTATTCATTACCGTCAGGCCAATCCGGGCCATTATCCGCCGGCCTAATCCATCACGCCGCCTCTCGTGACAAGAGAACATCGCCCCCCTTCTCCAGAACTGTTTCATCACGGCGTTCCGACGCGCCATTGTGGCGACCGCCGCGGCCCGCGCCCACCTACCCCTCGCCCACCGCGAGCCGCTCTCCGGCCGGCCCGTCTCGGCCGCGCCGCGCCGCGCCGCGCCCCGTCCAAAGCAAACAACGGCCCCGACGCCGCCGCTGCGCAGTGCGCCTAAATGGGCTCAATGTGGACACAGTATGCACGGGGTCACAGATTTTATCTTAGGAGGAGGGATGCGATATCGGCATAATACATCGATGGTTCTAAACATTGATGCCCAAATCTGTGGTCACGGGGCATAAGTTAAGTCAAAAATCTTACTTTGGAGAAAACAAGGGTTAGACTTTTGAGTCGCCTATATTTCGCAAAGCCAAGCTATATTTCCCAACGCTTTTTTTGGGTTAAGGAGGCAATATTTGAATTCGATCGTTTTACTAAAATAAAATATAGATACGTAACTTGTAGTTTCAGTACTTAACCCAATTTCGCCAAAAATTGATTTAAGAAGTTTTACCCCGTGACCACAGAAATTATAATGAACATATACGTTTGTTGTATTGCTTATTTTTTGTATTGGTTTATTGACCTTCATGAAACAGACATGATATTTTTATAACAATTTATTTATTGTTATACATGACTTAACGGTTCGACCCTGTTTGGTGTGTTTTTCAAAATCTAGTGTCCAGAATTTGTTGACATCATAGACGAAATGGTAGCACTTCAATAAAAAATTGTCACTATGGTATAAAAATCTTGTCACTTCGTAAAATTCATCCAGACAACACAAAATTCATCCGGAGTTACAGGGTCGAAAGATTATGTATAACAATAAACAAATTGTTATAACAATACCGTGTCTGTTTCATGAAGGTCAATAAGCCAATAAAAAAATTGAAGCTCAAAATTTAAATATCGCTTTTATTCAAAATCTCTCCCAATTATCGATGTTTTTAAACATCGATGTTTTTAAAATTGGATTAGTAACACGCGGATGGGATTTAATTTGATAGGGGGAAAATCAGGAATTTGAAGTGGGAAATTAAATTGAAATTTAACTGAGAAAACGAAGTCAAAAACTATCAAGACAATTCACAAAACTTGTTTTATCGGATTCGATAATTCAAAAATAAGAGAGCCTTCTTTATTGATGAAAACTTGAATTTATTAATTTTTTATCCTTGTCACATTGGTCTGATGAATATTTATATATCTTATGGATATATAAAATTAAAATAAGGTTTCGTAATGATGAACTTTGTTCGTTAAAAAAATATCGAATACGAAAAAATAACGAACACAAAACATAAATTTTATAAAAAAAATTGATTTAAAAAAATCGATGTTAAGTACATCCATGATTTTACATTGACACAATCTATTGAAAACTAGTCTTCGATGTCGCAACCATACTTAGAAGCAAGCGGGAAAATTGGACTATTCATCGTTTCTAGTTGAAAATGAACTTTGTAAACTTTATATGATACATACAAATGATTCTTGTTGCATAAGTTTTTAAAATATTTGATCGAGAAAATTTTATAATCAGTTGGAAATGCATATTTTCCAAGAAGTCGTAAGCATTCAAGATAATGCAGCAACGTTAATGAAATCATTCTAAAATCAGAATGCCCAACGAACGTTTTCTCCGGATTCTGTTGTTCTCCTACACAGTACAACATGTCACGCTCTTAAGCTCTTTTACTACGTATACTCTTTGGTCCCATGCTGCAGTATAGGGCCGTGATTATATACATACCGCATCTACTCTATATACTCTCTGCACCAAACCAGCCACCGGCTTTCAACACAAACGGGGGAGGGTCTGACCGCAAATCGTGGTATGGAGTCCGAGCAGAATACTAATTTTTTGTTTTCTCTTGAAATTAGTTGCAACATAATTTTATGAATTTCGCCTTTTTGAAAGTATACAAGTTCAGTCAATTCTTGAAGGTACTGAGAACATTAGTTATAATGTTGGGGGAATTTCTTTTTAATTGACTTTGGGTTTGTTGATTAAAAATATACATTTGATGAGTCCTTATTGTAAAGTTGGCCGTTCTGAAAGAAAATCCTTTTTTCTGTAGCTTGTCTGCTCCAATCTTTTTGGTAAAACATGCATTTTATTCTGAGTTATTCTGCTGTTGTGAGTATGAGTGTGTGTGGAAGATTTTATGAATATATGCTAGGGAAGTGAAATTTTCTAAGTAAAATAATTATATTTCGTTATCACCACTAGTGAGAGCAATAACAACTAAGATTACGAAATGAATTATAGTAAAACGTGTCCAAACAATAGTTCTTGTTGCAAAGTGCTGGAGTGATATCACCCTATTTTAGGAATACGTTCGTTTTTGCTTTGTATGAATTCTATTACTGGCAATTGTCTCAGTGCAACTCTACCACAAAAGTTTGAGTGCCCTCCTGAAAATCGAAGCCAGAACTGTGCCCGCGGGAGATTAATATGCCTGACAAGGACATGACACTTAAAAGAATTTGTATATAAAGTAACATTTGAATATAGACTTTTATTAATCTTAGTTTTAATTAATTCACATGAATTGCTTATCTTTTATTTTATGAGTGTTCTGAATTTTGGAAATGACATGTCCGTCACTCACTTGAGTTCTATTTCCAAATTTTTTTGATGCACTAACCGCTAGTTGGTTATAAGAATACGTCTCATCCGCGAGATTAAATTGTTGTTGGTTGGAACAACCATCAACTTAAACTACTGTTGACTAATTTGTGCGAACTTGAAAAGTAAGTTTCAGATAATACCAAACAAGCCCACGCGTGAGAGCAATAGTTCATGGTTTCAGTGAGGTTTCATATGTAAAACTTTTATGATTATAGTCCGAAAAATTTATTATTTTTAATTTTACATTTTCTCAAACAGCGAGGCAAGCGTTTTATAAGAGTGAATAGAACTGCAACTTAGCACGCATAGCACTAATAGTCACAATCGGGAGAGCGAGAATACTCCCACTGGAGACCTTAATAATAATTATTGTATGTTAGTGTGTTACATAAAATTTTAGTAATATTATTTTAATTACTTCCGTAGAAGTAGGGTATATTTAGTGTGAAGCTACTGAGCATTCCGAATGTGTATAAAACAATTAGCATATGAATGATAAGAATGGGATGCTATTCATAGATGCTGAGTGATGGAAAATGAGCCATTTTACAGAGATTTATTTTAATCATGAAATTTGAATCTTTCGTTTAAAAAAAGAAACAGAATATACGTAATAAGAATAGTTCTTGAGAACCATACGCTTTGTGTTTTCACTTCATTTAACTCTGACGTATTTAGCAGTTTTAATTCGAAGTGTCCAAACCTTGTTTCGTGATAATGCTATCGTGTACACGTGTGTGTTGCCATAGTAGCATGAATAAAAAGTGAAAGTGAAATTTGGGCATCGAGAACTTTAAAAAAATCTCGAAACTAACAATTTGACTCGCATATGTCCCTCTTTCAAGCACTTGCTGTCCACTGTGCGCACCACCATCCTCGCCCTTAAAAAACCGTGGCGCGACCCCGCGCCAGGCGCGGAGACAAATGAAGATCCATACAGTTCCCGGCGCGGCCGCCAGGCAGCGCGCCTTCGCCGAGATGGCGGCGGCCGCAACGAGGCGCAGTAGCGAGGGCCGGCGCGCGGTCATGCTCATGCATATTGTAAGGCGACCATTGTGGTGGACGCGCACCACACAGCCTTTTCGTCTTCCGCGAGGCCTCGCTGCTATAAATCACGTCACGGTTACCTGTGAAGGAGCTTTTGTGAGAATATTTTCTATTATTACGAAGGCCGCCGCGGCCGCACCGCAGCCGCGGATAAAACGAAGTACAAAAAGAGGCGCGACTTATCAAAAGGAAATTTATGTGTACATAGAAAGGGCTTATAAGCCCGGATATTCATGTGTTCGAGATGTCCCGTGATTCTCGCCTCCAGAAGAAGCTGCGTCGTTGTGTTTAGAAAATTCGCGCGATAGAGGACTGGGAGCGGGGTGTGGGGGGAAATGTGGGGGCGAGGGCTTTCTTTGGAGGAATGATGGATGGTTCCAGATGGCGGAGAAATATTTCCATCCGGATGTGCTGTGCGATGCGGTAGCTCTGCTTCAGAAGCCGTCGAGATGGGGTCTTCGAGAGGGCAGCTCTTCCTCATTGAGTTAGACATTTTATTATACGTTCAAAGACGCGCTGTTCCTATAAGCGCATTTGCATTGTTATCGAACGGCAAATACTTTTTATCAGATTTGTTGTCGAAAGAAATCGTGAAGTCTCCAGTCCGTTGAGCATGCGCATGATTTGTGCTTTCACTGAACGTTCATTATGTTATGTTATCTGCCTCTAACGATGCTTGTTATGTTGCTCAAGAGCAATTGTGTACATTTACTGTTGTTAACTGCACAATGTAACGTACATTTGATGAATTTACATGAATGTACATTTAGATGAATTTGATTGGAGTAAAGCATTTTGAAGTCTAATATTTGTTGTTGCATATAATAATACTTAACGTCAGCAGGGACAATTTTTCTAATTGTTTCATGTATCCTTGGTATAGAATGAAACTTCACGACTTTTAGCCATTTGAAGTAATCAGGAGCATCTTTCAAAGAAACGACAGTTACTTGATGTTTGCATTCTCATTGTATTTGCTCGTTGGTTTGCATTCTCGGGTGCGATGACTTCCCTTTTTCGTTGAATTCTCAAAAAGTGCAAGAGTGTACTTCCAATGAATAGAAAATAGAAAAAAATGAAGTTAATATTTATTTTTCACATTCGTTACCAATCGAAACATCACTTTTCAATTCAATTTTCACATTATCAAGTAAAGTTTTGTAAATGTTTGTTAAGTTTTTATAACTGTCAACATAATACGCCAATGACAACGCAACATCTCGTGGATTTTATTTTTACGTCATATTTGATTGATGTGTTTTCATGGAGTATATTAATATTGTCACTGTTTTTTCATGATTGTGTTGAGGTAAATAATGTGCTACAAAGATAATCCTTCCATTACAAATTAAGAATGAACAGTCAAGTTTTTCTTAAGGAATGCCAGAACAAAATATGCTATAATGCATGAAACGTGTATGAACATTTTTAAAATTAAATTGCCACTCAGAAACATTACATGTGAACACCTATCTTGAGTTTATCTTGATCTACCCAAAACATTAATACTACGAAAATATTTGGACGATGTGTCTTGGGAGAGCCTAAGACCACCAGAAACATTTTTAACTATTCTCTCGCAATTTGCGCTCGTGTGTTGGGAGGCGACTCGGCGACCTCCAACAGCTGTTTCGTACCATCCGGGGCCCTCTCGTCCGAGTCCCACGGCCAGCAGACCCACTAGCACCCGAGGCCATTCTTTGCCTCTGTTTACTCTCTGGCGGCTTTTCCTGGAGATTATGACTGTGCGTACCGGCGGCGTGCCGTAGACTCGTGGACGTGGGGGATGATTGGGACTCATCTACTATGATCATTAGTGCTGCGGGACATAGCCTGGGATGTGGCGGTGTTCCTTAACCACTGCAACGTGAGATAGAGCTTGCTGATTTCCCTCTCTAGGTATCTCGCCAGTGAGGCGCCTCTCCATCCTGAACAAGTTCTGAACTCCTGACTGGCCACCACGTATGGAACGACAGTGCATGTAATTATAGTGTGTGCACGCGTACGCATATGCGCGCGCGTGCGCATGTGCGCGCGCGTGTTTGTGTGTGTGTGTGTGTGTGTGTGTGTGTGTGTGTGGTATGGTGAGAGGCGGGAACAAGGAAAGACAAAGATCGCGCGAGTTCTGTGGCCCTTTTGATAAGTACTACTCCGGCATTCACCTGATATCGATTGGAGATACGAAGGCAGACTACTGCTCAGAGTAGCTAAACGCTAGAATTCTCCTTGAGTCGGTAATTGAATTTGAGACAGCTAGTGTCGAAAATACGCCTTTCGGTGCCTTTGGGCCCCCACCCCACGGTAGCCAAATACCTCTCTACAATCATTTTATTTCACATTCCTGGAGTGGGGAATGGCATTTCTCCCTCAACCAGGCTCTCTGGGAAAGCCTGTAGGCCCTGCTCAGCGCTTATCGGACAGGAGGGGAGGGAGGTTGTAGTGAATGAATAAATGGATGCTGCAATCCCATCTTCAGCCCCTCTTTAAATAATTTATTATTTATCCAATGAAATTTAGAAACCCTTCAATTAAAAAAAATCGCTCAGGCTATTGAGTTGTGAACTGATGAGCAGATGAGAGCGATAATGTTGATAATGGAACGAATGGTGAAAATAATCAGAAGAAGTGGCAGAGCCCCGAGAAAACCTGCGGAGGCCTCCCTTTGTCCAGCGCATATTCTACATGGATTGGCCCGGGTTTCAATCCCAGTGGCGAAAGGCTAATGTGCTAGCCATTACGCCGCCAACACTCTTGGAATTTCTCTTATCTGTAGGATCCGACATACCTTTGTAACAATTTTTCCACGTTGTTGTGTTGGAGTTAATAAAACAAGGTTTGAAAATGTGATATATGAGACTCTAAGAAGGCCTTCACATTCCGAACACATGGAGAAAACATCCGCATCTTACGCCGGATTCGAACCTACAACCTTAAGCATTTAAACGCAACTGCCCGAACGTCCCTGTGTCATCACACCGGTCTGAAAATCACGTTGAGTTGAGTCAAAACATAATTCGTAAAATAATAAACGTACAAATTTTCGACCGTGCAAATCAGAAGAAAAATTGCACTGTGTCCGTGACGACGGTGCCTGGAGGAGGGAGCGCGCCCATTATGATGTGGCGTTTCTTCAATTTGACGGCGACGCGGTGGCGGCGATGGCGGTAGCGGCGAGGCAGAGATGCCCGGCGCATTCCGTTGCGTTTGTTCGCGACCGCCTTTTGTTTTCCTCGACCGAGCGTCTTTTGTTTGCAGACGGCGGCGACGGCGGCGGTGGCGGCCGCGGCCTCCTGTGTCCCGCCGCATTGTATCCTCGCGCCACGTCGCCTCTGTTTACCTCTTTTGTTTTAATAAAGCGCCGCGCGCTGCCTCCTGGATCTTCCCAGAAGCTGCTGGAGCCGCGCTGCCGCCGCGCCGCCCGGCTGTCCCTACCGGTAGCGCTTACAGACGGGCCGCTCCGAGAGGATCATCTAGAACAGTGGTGTCAAGGTCTTCTACTGGTGGTAGTGCCACGATCCGTACCACCGTGCCATGCCACGCCACGAGTTATTCTGCGCAACTAGCGTCAGGAAAGGAAACTATTAGTAAACCCGCCTATTTACAGTAGGGATGACGTTGTCTCTGGTGGCAGGGTAATGAACTGCGTGGAGAGGCGACACTGATCTACAACGCGTCCCAAGCCTGTTGGAAAGTTTTTTTGTTTTTTTTACGTATTTAAGGTCGCTTTACTAAGGTCATATAGTGACCTCTGTAAGTAACATGGAGGTAAAGGTACACAGACACACATAAACATTCATGCCCCCGGCGGAATTCGAACCCGCGACCCTACAGGCACGAGGCAACTAAGGCTCTCCAGCCTTAGCGACCTTGGCTATCCAGGCCGACCCTGTTGGCAAGTTTGCTCTCTCGAATTCTAAGGCATCTCGTTCAAAGGCAAAAATATATGAGAGAGAGAGAAAATGATAACGTTTTATTCTCAAAGGGGAAAACTTCGTGGGATAATCTTTAACGTTGAAACATTGACATTCAAATGAATGGTTTTGAATTATAATCTTATAAAAGAAAGTTTCTTGGCATAACATAATCAATGAACTAGATTTTTTGGATTGAGTTAGATGATTTTGCCAAATACATTGCAAAATTGAAATTTTATGAACAAGTAATGATGCCATGAGAGACAATAGTATATTTTATTATGTGTTATTCTTTGAATGTAGTGGTACTAAAAAAGGAATATAAAATTGGCTTTCGATGTATTACTGTTAAAGAAATACGAAATATAATAACAATACGGTAATATTCTCATCATAGTTCTCTACTTATATATCTATATTCTTGTTTGACATGATTAAACCAACACTTACTCTAAATCAAACGCAAATAACGCAAACAGTAATTTCATTTTTACGTCTGCAATTTTATTTTTCGCACCTAAAGTTTTCCTGTCTTGTTTAATTAATACTGTTCTGGTGAGTATTTGTCTCGAATTTTTTTTTCACACTACCAGTCATTACATCAATAGCTGTAAGAAAATGATTTGTAGAAAAAAGTAAGAGATAATAAATATGTATAACATCGCTCATCGTTAATCATTGCCTGAAATTTTTAAATGGCACTAACCTCCAGTTTGTTTAAGATACACGTGAGCAATCAAGGAATATATTAATAACTTCTGTAATTTAAAATTTCAATACTCGCTTATCCAAAAATATTTGCCATGCAAAAATGATGAGCAAAAGTGCTGCAAATCTGTGATAATATTCACAGATTATCATAAGTAATATCACGAGAAGTGCTGTGCTAGCCGAAAAATTCACGACTCGCGTAGCGAGGAGTGAATTTACCGGCTAGCACAGCACTTCGAGTGATATTTAGTGTGACTATTTCACGAATAAACACATTACATGATTTGAAAGGATAATTTAAACCATAGGAATTACGAAAAAGGGAAATATTACTCAAAATTACAACCGAAAAATGAAGACCTTTCATTCAGTTCCGACTTATCACTGCCTCCTGGAATAACTTATAATCAAGTAACATTTGAATAACAGTTTAATGCAGAAAATATTTCAAATATGTTTCAATTTTATGGTAATAAAACTTTCGGAAAACAATTATAACAAGTCTACTGACAAGAACATTTATTAAAAGCACAATCATTAAAGTTGTAGGAAGTTGGTTTCCAAGTCTTGGTCTTCCATAGAAGTATTTGAAATGGAAGATGTACAAGATGAATTCGCAGCGGAATTCGTCAATTTCGAATGGATTGAACACACGTGTGTACTCATTAAAATATTTTCCTGAATAATTTTGGTTGTAACGTTCCACATAGTTTTGATGGCATATTGTTTGTACTCTTCACAATCTAGTCTTCGTATATTAATTGCCTAAAACATGTGTAATTTCTTCATTTGTAGTTCGTGCTGTCCATTTGTATTTTCTGTCTTGACAAAATTCTTGAAACTTCTTTTACACACTTTTTCTGTTCCTTTTGCTGTTTTTCGGCACTGAATCTTTAATAATAGATTCTATTTCAGAGTTTTAAACATTACCATAACCACACATTTTAATATTATATTGATGCACAAGAGCTATTTTGGAGGTGAAACAATTGCTATCGTTATCTTAAAAAGGTAAACAAAGGTTTTACAGCGATAAAAAAAGGTAAACAAGCTGATGGCGATAAACATCTGGGATTGGTTTAATTTGAATATATCCAGGCTTACCATTGGCTACTTACGACGCGGACAGACATGAGTGAAATAGTCACAGATTATTCACTTCAAAAAATCATCCTTTTTTGTCGCTATCAATTTCAGTTTTGACATTTCAGCACACCACTGTCTTATTAAACGGCTGAAGATTTTTTTCTGAAGTTTTTCGGATAATTCTGAAAGCTCTAACAATGTATCTTTCAGAGAAGAGAGTCAATCCTAGTCAGCACTACTCTCTTGACTTTTGTCCATTTTGTCCATGCGCAGAGCGAACGAAGATGCCTCGTCTGAGTGGCACAGGTGTAGGTAGCATGAGCATCGCCGAGAGTGGTTTTCTGCCTTCGGCGCTGAGGAGGAAGATGAGTATTTGCTGGCAGATCGCTTGAAATTAGTGAAAGCGTCCTATTGTGTCAGCGCGGCGCACAGTAGGGTATTTGAATCCAACGCTGGGCAAAAGGCGAAAAATAAAATTTGGACGGTGTTATGCATCAACCGGCTATGCTACATACAAGTTTTGAGATAATCGTGTTCAAAGGTTTTATTACATTTTCAGCTCTAAAAACTGTAATTGAATTATTTTATTAACTGAAGCGCCAAACTACACAAACATGAATGGAATATCTGGCGCTTACCTGACTAATGTAAAATTAAGAACAGCTGATTTGAAGATCTGGGTTTATAGTCGGTTGTTACGAAACATAAAAGATCTGTTGTGACTGATGGCGTTTTCATTTTTCATTAATTATAAGGCTATTTGTACATATTTGCCGCCAAATTTTTGTGTACACTTAGAACATGGTCCAATGCAAATGATGGCGTCCATATCTCATTTTTTTCAAAAATGGCGCTTAGCCGGTTGATTGCATAACACCGTCCATTAAATCGGAGGAAACATTCTTCATGCCGACTATTAAGGGAAATGTTCGTTGCAGTATGTTGTGCATTATTGTTTTCACTTGGAAGTGACTAAGTTACTATTAGTCTGCCTTCACCCGTTGTTCCTGGTACTTTGCTTGACTCGTGCGCTTCTTCTTCCAAAACACGTTTGTTCGTTTCTTATGTTATTTGAATTGTTTATATTCATAATGGGTTTTAAATGCAAAGGCGTTTATTAATATTAAGTTCAAAGATTTAAAAACGTATCGTAACACAACGCTGATGTACATCTACACATCGAAACTAATTATCACTAAAGGACACGCTCAGGACATTCAATGTATCGTATATCGTACGTGCAACGATATCGACGCAAAACAGATGTTTGCAATGCTACAACGTTCCATACATACAGTGCATTGAGGAAAAGCACTGGTCACGACAGTTCCGTTCAAACTTGTTGAGAGGAACGCCGATGCACAATATTCCTTTGATGTGACTTTGGAAAACCTGACAACCAACGGAACGCTCCGATGTCGCGGTCCGTCGTTTCGATGTTGCGGTTACAGGTGTGCCGGCTACGTATGACACACGATGGCCTTGCGTAACGATACGTTGCTACGTCTGGACCCACCTTAAGGTGAAATTTCCTCCTACAGTGGACGTGGCGTCGCCATGGAGCATCCGCGCATTGCGTAAAGCCGCTGACAACTCCATGAAACGCGCGCTCGCTCACCAACAATGCTATCGTCCGCGGCGCGCGCCGGGCGAACGCGGTATAAGAGGAATTTATCACGGATCTGTTCTCGGAATTGACACAAAATGGCTATAGTTCCATTTCCTTCTTCGGTCTTTTCTGTTACAGATTAACTCCTTTAGCTGCCACTCGCGTGTTCCTCGGAAAGGAATGGTTGGAGGAATGCTTTATTCTTTGAAGATCCCGCTGTGCGCACGGTTGTACAATAGACAATGCTCCTATGATTCTAATAGGCAGAATATCGCTAATTGAATGACCCTTTGGAAACGCCAGTAGCTGGAGAAAATGGAACCCGAGACCATCGTTTATACTAAGACGTGAAAAGGCCCGCGGAGCTTTCTTCCCCTCGCGTTCTTCAGCGCGCTCTTATGATTTCATGGGAGGCTCGAGTCTGGAGCTCGGGGCAGCAGAATTAATAGTTCCCGTCTGTGAATCGCAGCGCCCCGGCCGCCAGCAGCCGCAGCCTGCGTTGCGCAGGCTGGCTCATCCGCCTGTTGCGTGGACAATTAAGAGTCATTTACCAATATCTCGACAGCTCCTTGAGGAACGCCATGTACGAGACGAGCAGATGGAAAAAAAGAGGGGCGGTGGAGGAAAGAAAAATAGACGTGGTGAGGAGAGAAGGCAATGGGAAGAAGAATGGGTTATCGTCGGGTGTAGCGGAAATATCGGAGGCAAAGGGATCAGCGGTCCGAGATGAAGCGAGCGCTGATCCCTTTGCGGGAGTGCTGAAGGGTGGGGGGGTGGGGGTGGGGGACGAGGAGGGGGGTGAGGAGGAGTAGGGCATGCCGGCGGAGCGGGTGCTGCGGGGGCGTCTTGGGTGCTGTGATTAATCGTAGATTTCTTGCGCGTCGGAGCGCGCAGGACAATGGTCCCCGGCCGCCGAGGAGGCTGCTTTCACGCGGCCTTTGTCATCCGGTGGGGGGCGGCGGGTGGCGGGGTGTGGATTGTGGACTGTGGATGAAAGAAGGGTGGCCGTGCTCGAGCACAGGTGTGGTCACAAAAAGGTCGCATTAGAAAGCGATGTGGTAGTTTACGTTGCACATGAAGCTATGCGTCTGTGCAGTAGGATAGTCGTTTAAAGTGCAGGTTAAAATATATACAAGTTAAGATAAAATTATTTACACCACAATTGGGTATAAACCGGTGGCAGATAATTACATAAATAAGGTAATATAATTAACATGCAAATTAAATAATAATGGTACAATCATAAAATAATGGTATAATAATAAAACAATGGTCAAACAACAATAATAATATTACTAATACTCAAAAAACTGACTGATTCATAAATCATTAAGTTACATTAAGAAAATGAAACTTCTATAAACTAACTCTTCACTTCACTATAACCCTTAAATCACTTCCTCCGTTATTTTTCTGCTCAGCCCTGCACGACACCTCACTTCACAATACAACACTTATGGATCTTATGAGCAAATTACATACTTTATAAGATTAATCAATCAATAAATGTTATAATTAATATAAAATTGCACAAAATAATTAGTTAAGGCTTCAAAAGAATGATTAGCCTTCTTTCGGAGAGCAGTAAACATGAAATTTGGAATGCTGACTGTCGTATCATACAGAGAGGAGCGATCCTGGTTCCTGGAATATAACATTTATGTTCTCAGAACATAAAAGCGTTGCAAACACTAAATAGTGTGCATCAAGCACGATATTGTATGTTACGTGTTTTGGCATTATATTCACATGATTTTACACAATATCCGCGTAGCTCGCGTCAGCTGATGTCTGCACACGTTTTATGTGCGCGTGTGAACATTCACAGCACTCAAAGAGTGCATATAATTTGACCGGCGAAAATTGTCAGTATGTACTAACTTTAAATGATGGCCTACAGCTCTTGACTACGTGAAAAATACTCCATGCTCCGTGTAGAAACTATACAGCGACCAATGACTGCTGTTGTCTGGCATTTAAACAAAGCTTATTGGCGTCTACTGAGATTTCTACCAAATTCCTTGAAATTATGGCGCAGCGCGCTTGTCCAGGCAGTGCTGCGCTCTGATTGCGGCGCTGAGAAGTACTGTATTTTAGTGGAATTTTATGTGGAATACAATTTCCAGGTTTTTCTATCTTCAGGAAGGGTTGCGGTATTATGAAGAAAAATATACAATTTCCAAGCCACGGGAGTCAAAAATGTACAAGCTTAGACTGTTTTTGTGTGAAGGAGAGCTTATAATTGTTCATTAAAAGTTAAGCCCCAAATTTAAGTAAATGCAAAACGTGTGTGGTAATATAATTGTTTATATAAAATATTTATTTTTTCTTTAATGCTGTTTCTTAACACATTATAACCTGGTTCTATTTTTAAACTACAAAAACATGTAATGAAATACTGTATTACTGATACCTAACTCGTGCCCTTTGACCACCAACACTGTATTTTGCACTAGTGATATGGATCCGAACTCTTTACTCCCTTTACAGAACATCAAGAGAAAGTTCTGGGAAAAATTCAGCTCAAGGGAAATTTTTCTTGGAATGAAAGATACGGTGACTGCTCCATTATAAAGAATAAATATTTTTAAGCGATAAGAAATTTCTTCAATTCGGCACTCAGTATATTTCTTCAATACAAATATTCGAGTCCGCTGAAAATATCTTTCGATATTCTTTCGTCATATGTATTAACAGGATTCTGAAAGAGAAAGTTTATGGTGAAATGAATACTAAAATGCTTATTGATCAAATAATAATATCAATCTTCATTATTCTCGTGTTATACATAATAAACTATCCACAAAGTTTACACCTGGCTACAGCAGTATGCACGTTTTACCAAACAAATACATTTCATTACCCCTTTAGTTTCTGATTGCACTCGAACTGTTGATGTCACACTCAAAAAAATACACTGTGGTGCAGTATTGGTAGGAAAGCTTATCTCGATGCCTACCTCCCGTATTGTCGAGAAATAGAGCATATTCCCTTATTAGAAAACCATAAAAACAGATTAATAAGCGAGTGTAGCTTGGGGAAAATAAAAATTCAGGTATATTTCGTTCGTCAATAGGGGGTGACAATGTGAAACTGAATGTAAATAGTTTATGAGACAGTAAATGTATATGACACTAAAGAGAAAAAAGAGGAATGGGAGGAATCGATAAAAAAATGAGAGGATTATTGGAATCCAGAAAAAGGGACCAAATCTGTGCCAAAATGCAGGGTGAAAGAAATGGATCGAAAAGTGTAAGGGACACGTTATAAGAATGAGAGATACTGGGGGAACATTGTGTTAAATGGAATGAAGTTGAGCATCAAGGTCGAAGAACAGTCTACAAACGAAGTCCATAGAGAAACGAAATAGGAAGGAAAGAAGTGCCTTCAAATATTTGAGACGAACGAGTCGATGGCATTAACACGAAACGAGGTGTGAAACGGCTCGCGAGGCGGCGAAAGGGACGGCAGCGGTGTCGGGCCATCTGGCGGGCGATGGCGGTGGCGATGGCGATGGCGATGGCGGTGGTGATGGCTGGGAGCGTGAGGCGCTGGCCGCCAATGGCTTTAGGCCACAATGCGCTGCGGCGCCTGAGCACCACAAAGCCTCCATGGCTCAGCGCAGCGTAAGACGAGCAGCCATCAGGCGGGTCACGCTCGCCCCTCCCCCCTGACCCACCCTCACCCCTCACCCCCACCCACCCAGACACGTCGCCTCTCCTCGCATCGTCGTCACCTTCGGGTGCGCGCCTGTCTCCTTGGCACAACATTTGCGGTACAACGCTCCGGCATCCCGGAGTTTCTCACAGTCTTTGAAGGACTCAAGCGATGTTTTCGGCATGGTTTGGAGTAGAGCAGTGCTTGCAAGTTTGAAAATTAGCTTGATTCCATTTGCAACTAACTGATTGCCCGGGTGTTTTTTATCACGTTATTAACCGCTATAAGTTTCTAGTAGCTAAATTACATTTCAATATTCTGATCTCCGTCCGGAAATCTCCATCTTTAGTCCCTAACCCGGCTAAATTCTACAAGACCACTTCATTGGTCCGTCCGCTGCGATGACCATCTCACTCCGCCTCACCCCCCACCCACCCAGACACACCCCCTCTCCTTGCATCGTCGTCACCTTCGGGTACGCGCCTGTCTCCTTGGCACATTTACGGTACAACGCTCCTGCATCCCGGAGTTTCTCACAGTCTTTGAAGGACTCAAGCGATGTTTTCGGCATGGTTCGGCACGCTCTGCCCTCCGCCTTTGAGACCCACCCCCTCACCCGCCCCCTGTTCAGCCCATTTCAGCTCAGTACCCTTCCCTGCTCAGCACTCTTCCCCGCGGGGGGGGGCATGATTGCGGAGGCGGTCATGGTTACTGGTGGAGACTTAACGGTCACCCGGACTCCAAGATTCACGGCGCCACTCACATTGTTAGCTTGTGAGTAGACGATGCTAAATTTCATGTTGACGGGTTCGCCCGGTAACCCACCAGGTGGGCCCTTGGGGAGTCGATCTTTCGCTGGGATTCGGCAAAGGACTTCTTGGACATAATCCGGAACTACATATGAATGTCCAGAAGAAGACCATGAGCCCCCTAGCAGGTTGCCTAGGTTCTAGCGGTACTCACGTCGATAGCTTCCAGATGAAGACAGAAGGGACAGGTTGGGGGCCCCGAGCCCCATGGTCTTTGGTCCGGGGGCCCCCAGTTGGGGCACTAGGCTTCGTCGTGGCAATGGCCCGATTCTCTGGGCGTAGAGGAAGGACTTGTCCCAACGCATCGCGAGTGGCGCATTGTTGCGACCCCGATACTGATACTATGAAGCAAATAGCTCTGAACCAGCAGGCCCGACCCAGGCATTCTATGGGGAAGTTTCCGAGAGGGATAACTGCATTCCGGAAGGATACCAATAGCCCAAAGCGTGCGTGTCGGCCGCGGGGAGTGAGAATAAGGCAAACAGCTAGGTGTGCACTCCGGGGATTTGTCCTCCCGATAAAAGTTAAAAATGTGTGGGGTAGCAGCCCCCGCAGGGTTCATACTAGATCCCACTTCGCTATCATGTAGGTTCGTCTGAAGTCAATGTAAGACATATGAACTAGAGGATGTTTGTGGTGAGCATTGGGGATCGGAAAATAAGGCCAATGTCGTATTCCCAACTCCAGTATGTTAAAAGTCACGACGTAGATCTAAAATAAAAATGGCGTAGGCCTAATCTCTTCGAATTTTTAAAATTACAAAAGTTTATTTTTTCATAATTTTTCGTCAGCCGCAACATTCAACCTAGATATTGTTTTGTTAATATCTAGTCTAAAAAGGTAGATATTTAAATAATATTATGTATAATTTTTCGTAAAAAATAGTAATTTTTACATAATTGGGCCTGAAGTATCGGCAATTTTTAAACAATTATGTTTTCAAAAACTGTCGCATTTTTTCCATAATTTTTTTCTCCATTGGCATTTTGTTAGAGAAAAGTACGTCTGTAAAATGACGCAGTGAACCTTCTGTATTTTTTAAAATGCATAAATATAACTACGGCATCACTATAACATCAGTACGATCGACAATCGGCGAAGAATGCAAACTATTGCTATTTGGTTTTTGAAAGAACGTGATTTGGCATTGTTTTCTCAATGATGTTTCTCAATTATATTTCTATTAACCAATCGGCCAGCTTAGGTTGCTCAGGGCATTAGCTGATGTCATTGCAGTGCCTCTGACCGGGAGGTCCTGGAGATCGAGTTCTGACGGTGGCCAGATTTCCGACACTAGGTGGATAGCTAAGTCGAATTCAGCCGCTGTCTGGAGGACAATTCTAGCAGCCGGCTGCTCTGATCGTTAGCTTTCCGTGTTTTTTTCAGTCAACACGAGGCGAATGCCGGAGTAGTGCCCTAACAAAGGGGCACGGACCGCGCGAGATGTTTCCTTTCCATTCCTTGTCTTATTCTTTCCCTTTCTTGCACACACTTGATCTTACATGCACTACACAACCACACTTGTCAGGAGACAGTTTGGAACTTAGAACTTGTCTCGGCTGGGTCGGTAGCCCTCTAGTCGAAAATACCTGGTTGGGGAAAACTCCGCTAACATACAGTAGGTCGGCGCCGGATCTCAACTAGCCGGGTAAGATCAACCAAAAGAGCCAGATCCCAAAGGAAACACGCACTGCACTTAAGGGACTAATCACCATAGCAGTGTACGTGTCTGGAGACACGAAATTATCTGTCAGTTTGTTTTTAACCAATCGCTGATGTGGACAATTTTTTTGTCAAAAAGTAGCCCATAATTTGCGTAGGTTCGGGCTTCGTCACCACATACGAGTACGTACGATATCTACTCTACCAGACGGGAGTAGCTACAGTCGGTGCGCGGCACCGAGGACCCCGCTGCCAAGACAATTGAATGAGGTCCCGCTGACCCCAATAAAGAGGGCAATGGCAATGGAGGCACTATTTGAACCCTCTGAAACGAAATACTCGAGACATAGCTACGCCTCTGCTACCAGAACATGAAACATTGGATTGAATAATGACTTTCTTTTACCTAAATGATAATGATGTTTACTGAGAGATCATACATCCGGTTTATACGCAAAACATCTCCTGTGGTAGTCTTTATGAATTTAATGTTGGTTACCTTACTTTCATAGTTGGCAAGTTCTATGGTTCCTTTTGTGAAAGCCTCGACAGTGTGGGAATTTCGAAGAAATTGGTCACCGCCACTATCATTTCTTGAGAAATGCAAATCGATGTGTAGGGAGAATTGAGAAGTCAGTTAAGGAGCGTCAGCCTCTGTCATAACAAATAAATAAGTGACAAAATGCTCCTGAAGGGTAGCAGAGCCCCCAAATATTCATAAAAGCTGTAATTTTAGTACTTTTTCGCTAAGTAAGCGAAAGAAAAATTCTTAAAGAATATGTAATTCTGTTTTCATATATTCCTCTGAGAAGAAATTTAGACCTCGGGGATCTAGATACCCCGAGGGTGAAATATAGACTTCCGGGTATCTAGGTACACTGAGGATGTTGGAATTTTCAATGAAAAAAATATTGTTTTACGCGAGTTGAAATGTTTAAGTTTATTCTCTTATTCATTAATCACAGAAAGCTTCATAGCAGTGTAATAAAATAAATAGTATGGTAAAAACCCACATTTTTAGGGGCGTAATGTTTCATTGCCTTCGTCAGGGTGTGTCCAATTTATTTGACACCTTAACTCCCCAGAGCGCTCTCTCTGCTCCTCAGAGCAGAGACTCCGGCTGCGTGTGGGTTTTCGAAAGGCGAAAAACCTTTAGAGGTCATGTTGAACTTTGTAAGTTTACCTCGAGTTCTTTTACTTTCTCCAGCAACTCCTGCCCCAAACTGATCTCATACTCACATAGCCGGAAGCGCTGACAACGAATGGAGGAAAATTTAAACCACACAACACTGAGACCGTGATTGTGGCGTTCCCTGGCGACAAATATAGGAGTGACAATTTACCGGTACCGATGAAAGTGATCCCCTAATTCGTTTTTTAATAAAACTTACGTTACAAAATATTTACCAACTTATCCTGTATTTCTGATCCTATTTTTTGTTTCACATCTAAAATTTACTCCTTGGTGTTATTGTTTATTTCACATCATAATTTAGCACAAGAGAGAAAATATTGTTGGTAAAAATATAATACACACATATTCCATTGTACATAAGTATTATCTCTTTTTTCTCGTTTCCGTCATCATATTTTGGATATCTATGGCTTGGCCATACAAATACCCCATGCTAGTTAACGCGTCACAACTGTTTCTGCGAGTAACAGAGTTTTAATTATTTAACAATGTAAATAATTCATTCCTCGTATTCATTTCATTCTCAGATTCATTTTATTTGATTCCCATGTTACGTTTAAACTAAAGCGCCGCCTTGAGATAGAGGGCCCTTGTCCCGTTTCGGCCAGACAGTCAAAAAGTCATTTTTCAGAGCGCTCTGGTCATGAAAGCATTGTCGAAAAATTAAAGTTAACACTCGTAAATGCATTCTGTACTGAATTTTGCCTACTTTAAAAGAGTGAACGAAGATAATTACAATTTTGCAATTGCAAAATTGAAGATCGGAAATTGCAGATCGTATCCTGAGAGTTTAAAAATAACTCGTTTTTATTCACAACTCAGTCCAATATTCATATTTTGCCTTTCGCGAACTTTCGGTGTCTTCTCTCACCAAGGCATCATTCACAACACACATTTTTCAACCAACTCTCACAACAATCGACTCTCGTCCTTTGTTCTTGCTAGCTGGTCTTAGTGGACAAATCGGGTTTGGAGCAGATTTCTTTGGAGTTCTTCCGTTTCCCTGCCCTTAAATCCTCTATCTTATTCATACTCATGTCCATGAAAATGCATGTCACGATAAAAATTAAAATAAAATATAAATTATAAATATTACATTTTACAGCTGGATTACGATTGAAAATTTGAATGATTGTCTGGTGAGGTCCATTTGAATATTTTACAGGGAACAATTAATTTTTATTTGCGCTTCGGCCAATCCCATTCTTCCTTCCTTCCATGCCTCATTCACCACTACTCTTGTAATCGTTTCAGAGTCAGTTCTTTCACATTGCCTCGTCGTTCCAATTCAGAATTTGGAGAATGGTTCTCCTCTTTACCATCACCCGGCGCAGTTATTTCTTTCGTTTATCGAATCATCCCCTGTCCCTCGGCACCTGGCCATTTTGCCATGTTGCCTTTCATTTGAGTAATCAGTTTACGCTCTTCTGCGAGTGACAAGTCGTTGGCACGCTGCAGGTGGACCAAGTTTCGTCTGGTGACACCGCCGTGAGTTGGCGATCGGCGCGGCCCCCGTCCCCGTCCCTACCGCCGCCGCCTTCGCCCCCGCTCCCTCTGCAGCCTCCGTCACCCGTCCGCGTTTCCGCTACCGTCACCTCTACCGCCCCCGCCACCGCCACCGCCTCAGCCCCCGCCTTCCCTTCCCTCTCCACCTCCTCCTCCTCCGCCTCCTCCTCCGCCCCGTCCCCGTCTACCCCCTCCCTCCCCGCCACCACCTCCACCTCCGCCTCCTCCCCTCGCCGCCACCACTGTCCCCGACTCCGCCATCGCTTCCCTCTCCACCCCCGCCATCGCCCCCGCCCCCATCACTACCACCGAAGCCGCGCGCTGGTGATTGATGATCGTTCGCCGCGGCGGTCCCAATCCGGCTGTTTGTGCAAGATTAAGTCGCCATCTCCGTTCCCATCGCTGCCGCCGTGGCGGCGCAGGCCGCTTTGATTTATAACTCGCGGCGTTGACGCGTCTCTGCCGCCGCCGCCGCCGACTTCGTTGTCTGTCGCCGCGTCTTGTGTCGGCGGGATTCTTTGCCACTGGCCAAGCCCCTGCCGTGTGTTATATGGGATGGGGGCCGTCTCCTCTGACGTCCGACCGACTGATGCACTCAAGGCTTGTCGCAAGATTGAAACAAATGTTTCTCGTCACCTGCCGCCAGGGGTTTACCAACTTAGGTGAGAAATCTGTTCTTGCACCAGGTGATCGCACGAAACGAGTATTTTATAATAGGTATTTTATTTTATTATTTTCTAACATGAAAGCAGGTAGACGGCGTTTTTAAATGAAAAAAAGATCATATAAATGCGCTATATTGGACGAAGAACTATTCATTAAATAGCATACGCTCCTTTCACAAATTTTTACAAGAGAATATTGTAAATGTACAATGTTAAACTGTATAAATATATTTCTTTTCTTTGGACACCTGCGTATCTGCTGATGGCAAAAGACAAGATCAGCAATAAAGCATACAGAAGTGATTGCATTATGGCGAGGCTCTCCACAAGAACTACGACTAGAGTCGAGTTGGAAAGACGTATGGAAGGTATAAACATTACAGACTGTTTACGACAGTTGCTTCGACATTGTTATTTGAAGTTGTCTGCAAATAAGAGTGGTCTTGGGGGAAGCTGCTATCCTTTCGTTTTACCTGTCATTTATAGTTATCCTACATATGAAAGGTAAGTTGCATTGATTTAGACATTGTTCCCGGAGAGTAGACATAAAGCCTAACGTCTTTCAAAGTGCCGACATGGTAGGAAAGCCGGCTTGAATAACCGAGGTCACCGTGGCTGCCTGGCTCGAAGGGTCGCGTGTTCGAATCCCGCCCCTGGCGTGGTTGTTTGTGTGGATTCACTTTGTCCGTATGCGTTACCTTACGGTAACCTTGGATAATATAGACGAATGTTAGAAAATTTCAGGGGTTGCCATGTCACAAGAGTAGTTACAAAGCGACCTTACTTAAAAAGAGAGGAAAATAATTGAAGTGCGCACCATCGGTCAAATATCACTGTGCAAATTGAGTAAGAAAGACAATACAAATGAGTGCTGCCTCCAGTTAAACGGCTAGAATATATTGTGCACGTGTCCCGTTGTTCCCCTTAAATTTTCATCAGATACAATATCAAAGCATGATATCACTGGCTTCTTTGAAATTTAGGAAATGTATGATTCAAACCATTTTAACATAAAGTTGCATCACTATTTCTACAATCAAGAATACAATTGTAATAATTTGAAGTGAAAAATCTCACATCCTCCCATCAACCATCCTCATTGTACTGATATACTGATGATAACTAACTTCTGAAAACCGATTATATTCTCCATGTCTAGATACTTCTACAATCTGCGGAGAATGTTTCGATCTGACGTCAGTTGCTGAATGTACAATCGGAACAGTTATCAATTCTGAAATCCGGGGATATTCTTTCACATCAAATACTAGCTTTCGGCATTTATCAATGGTCAAGCGAATTTATCAATTTTTGTTTGATGTGTTGCCATAATATTGCGTGTATTCTGGTCCCTAAATAAATCTAACTTGCTGGCAGAGAGTAACATCGTGTCCTGGTCCTGTCGATCAGGATACTGTGGTCTCAACATAATTCATGGGTTTTATTTGCAAACACAGCGTGTGGAGAATGAAATATCAGTTTCTTCACAACCTGAGACGACATTCTGATTGGTTTCAAGAACATACGATAGCCATTACAAAATATTTCTAGATTTTTAGTGACGTATTGAAGGTAGTTCTTTGTGGGAACCTGACCTTCGTACTGTTATGAAACCTTCGCTCTCAGAATACAAATATCCTATCCCTTTTTACATTTCTCTAGTGACATTTGGATTGACAGTAGTACATGATATGGAGCATGGGGTTCCTTCTGTTCTCTTGCATTCGTGCCTGCTGCTCTGCCTACATAAAATGTTTAATTGATATTTCCTGACACGTCAGCTGCTAAGGTCATTAGTCCCGTTAATGCATTGAACGCTTTATTCCGGAGGCAGTGGTGTTTCTCCCCAACTGGGTGATGAGATTCGGCACCGAACTTCACGTCGACTTGAAGGGGATTTCCTTTCCCGGGTATCTGCCTCCCAGCAGAGCACCGCCCCGCCAGGATAAATTCCAGATGGTAGTGTAGTGTAGTGAACTTAAGGTGTGTAAGGAGGGAAAAAAGGAAAGATCGCGCAAGGGTCCATGGCCCGTTTGTTAGGGTATTGCTCCGGCATTCGCCTGGTATTATGTAGAAACAGCGCAAAACTACCAATCAGAGCAGCCGATCGAAGTTATTCTTTTCCAGACAGTTGAATTTGATCTAGTAGCGGTGTAACGAGTGCCCCGCCACCGTCAGGGTTCGAATCCTAAGACATTCCGGTCAGCATTCATGCAGTCATCCGAAATGATCTCTGAGCTAATATCAGCCGGTATGTTGTTGCAGACTGACAGGTTGTGGTTGTCTTCTGCCTGTACAATCACCTTGTAGAACAGATCGTCGAACGTTCGAGGTGTTGGATAGGAGATGTAATAACTTGGAGGATACATTGCAGTGATGGTTTAAACACTTCTCTTTCGCCTCAGCATTCTAAAAGATAATTGACACCTTACACCTTTTATAGGTACTTCATTGTTAAAGTTCATCACATCCACAACGAAGTGTGACTAAATCTCATTCAGAAAGATCGTAAACATTCAGTTTAAATGGTGTCAATTGTAAGTTAATTACGTGAGAATCTATTCTGAGGTCTCAAGCACACCATTAATAGTTTTATTTTCCAATATCTAATAACTAATATGAGTCAACACTCGTAAACACTTCTAGTTAATTGCATTTCCATTTAGTTACCGAGCATATGTCACGTCAAGATAATCATTTTCTGCAACATACGTTTATTTATTTTTGTTCTGCAGTTCCAAGAACTTCAAAAGATACTAATACAGTTGTCTTTTACGAAATGTCAGAAATATCTTAGAATATCTTTAAATAATACTTTCAGTGAGACTGAAAATTAAACATTTTAATAGATTCCCCATTTTATGTAGATTAATCTGAATATAAACATGTTTTTCAATTCTGTGATCGTAACCTGATAGACCAATACAATGATTTTATTTGCATTTTCCAAGAATATAGCTTATTCAACAGCTTTGTACCTTTCAATAATAGAAAATAGGTATACTTAATTATTTTGAACACACACTGAAACTTACATCTTGAAAAGTGCTTCCTGATCTGATACCGAATATAACGGTTTGTGTTGCTTCTATTTTAATCGAAAGTGCATCAACCGGTTGGCTTCTTGAGACTTTTTACGTTACGTTTCGCCGGCAGCAGAATTGATTACGAAACAAAAGAGCGACCTCTTCGCTCGGTGAACCTCTCACAATCAATTCACACCTTCCGCCGCTCGAGCTGCCAGCGCACGCCGTGCTTCTTTTCCACCCCTTCGCCGTCGTAATTCGTTCACCTGATACTTCCTCTTTTTTTCCCTCCGTCTTCGTCTGCTGCTGCTGCTGCTGCCGCCGCCGCCGCGGCTGCTTCTACTGCGCCAGTAATTAAACGCAGCACTCGTAACTCGGGGCCGCTGACGGCTCAACAGAACGATTTCTCTCATCTCCCTTCGCCGCGTCCCAGAGCGCCACGGCGCCGGAACCTCGCAGGCTCCCTCCCCCCCCTCCCCCCCCCCCAATCCCGCACTCGGCGAGCCAATGCGCAATGGCCGAAAGTACTAGCCTGCATGTAAGTGATTTTTGTCCTTTACACTCGAAGCCGTGTATTTTTAAGGGCGAAAAAATCCTTCGTACGCCTTCCTTCGGAGGGAAAGTAAAGCCGGCTGTCCCATGTTAGTACATTTACTGCATGTAAAAGATCCTCAAGAATAAATGAAACCTGTGTTGTAAATTCAAACCGCCTGTGTCGTTGCCCAAGTATTATATTCTTTCTCTCGCTAGTTGGTGAAAGTAGAATAGTGAAATTTGCTTGGTGAGACGGAAGAGAAGGTCTCGCCAAATAAAATAGGGCATCGATTCAAATCAATTCATTTCACTTTCATTGGGTCACATTAATCATTATGTTGTTTGTATTGATAGAGGAAAACTGTTTTTGAAGTAATAATCTTTCATAGAATGCTCAAGATCCTCTGAAAGGTTGCAAAAATTTGTGTCTCGGGCATAAAAATGTTTCTTTTAGACAATATTCATACCACTTCAAGTTGCGATGACGCAGTACGCAGAGAGATTGCATTTTTGCATTTTTATGTATAACACGTATTTTTGTATGCTTTATCTTCAAATTACAGTATAATTATTTAGTATATGCTACATACAGATAGTGTATACACGTGGTTAATATTACAAATAATAAGATCTGCCAAGATCGAGCTTCAAATCACGTGTTGACCACTCCGTTACCTAAGACTGGTTTTGTTCAATTGAGAGTTGATTACTTCCGCGGCTCCTGTTCCTTCTTCCTCTATTGAGAACCCGGTCTGTCGCCAATCACAAATCGTATTTTGTCTACTGTAGCCCTCAGACAGCGTCCAGTTGGGTCCGCCCGAGGATCGCGAGCGCTCCCTTCGCCCTCTCACCTCTCCTCGCCTCGTCTCGTCTCCGCCGCCGCCACCAGGAGCGCTAATTACTCCGATTGTGCGCTAGGCCGGACGCGGTTCGCCTGTTTCAATGCCTCTTGATGATCACCGCGCTGCCCTCCTTCTCGGTGCGTCCTTCTCCCCCCCCACACCCCTTCCCCTTCTCGTTCTTCATTCTCCCCCTCCCCCACTTCCCCAACTCTCGCACGCGGCCGCAATACGTCCAACAGCGAGTTCTTCCTCCCTGATTATACGTTTCACGCGTCGCTCTAACAGTTTTAAGGCGTAAACAGTGCATTTCTCATAAAAAGCTATATTGAATTCAGAGGAAACGAAGAGGGAGTACAAATACCAGGGAAAGGAATTAAAAAAAACCCTCTAAGAGGAGGTCGCGTCGTTTAGCACGGTCAATTTCGACGTGATAAATACGCTAATCACAGTGATTAATGAAAGAAGCGGCCCCGGGTGATACAATTTACAGGAGTGAGTTTCTCGTAGGCGCCACTGACGCCGCCACCGGCGCGCGCGCGCGGCGCCACCTGTAGGGCCGTGTCGCGTTGTCCCGCTCCAATTTAGCTCAGCGATCGTTAAAGCGTCGATGCATTCTTATTGGGGAGGAAATTAAGGTCGGAGGCGGAGGCGGGGGCGGCAGGTGCGGTGGCAGGGCGCACACCCGCGCGGGTGCACGCGTTTTTGTGATCGCTTTGTCTGACATGGCGCCGGCACACGCGTGCCTGGGGTACAGAACCGGGCATTACGCACCCGCCCGCGCCGCGCCGCGCCGTCGATTCGCCCGTATCGATAGTGGCGGTGCCCCGCGGCGACGCGCGCTTGCACCGGCCGCACCCAACCGCGCTTCCACGCGTTTTTGTGCTGACCAGTGGAAGATGCCCGCTCGATACGCGTCGTTGTGTGCGAGCGAGCGGAAGGGCGGACGTAGCCGGAGGCAATGATTGTTGTGGGGAAGGGATTTGGAGCAGACAGAAATTCCGATCTTGAGTGATATATGGGAGATATTGACATATTTCAAAAGGAATGATTTTATCGTTGGATTTGGGGCAATAAAACAAAACAAGGTTTGAAGAAGATGGAGTGATATACTTCAGAATAATGTGAGTTTTGAACGATCGGATACATATTTTACAATTCACGTTTGGATTCTAAGAGAATGCTTCATCACAGTCTTCAAGCTTAGTTTCGTCGCTACAACATGGTTTTTAGTCAGCTGCTGTACATTAGTTTGGCTTCAGATTCTCTTTCTGTCTCGTTGGCCATGGTCTTTTTGCATGATATTGTCGATGACCTCGCGATATTTTCCCCATTACTTTTCCTTCAAGAATATTTATAAAGACATAGTGTGGGAGAACTTATTCTAAAAGCATTACCTTTGTTCTTTTCTCATTATTTCCAGCATTTTTGTGCTTCTTAATTATCATCATTGTATTTTTTCTTTCCTATCTGTTTCGTCTACAATTGTTTCAATACTACATTTCAGCATCTTCTAATCTAATTTTCTTCTGATAAGTAGGGTTCGGATTTCGCATCCTAAAACAATATCCATTATACGAAAAAATTCAGAAACTTTGTGTTTTCTTTATTGTTATGTCTGTTCGCTATAATTAATCTTTGTTCTGAAAGGCACGTATTGACATTTTTTGTGTACTACACGTTTATTTTATAATCATGTTAAATATAAAATTGTACCTGCTGTGAAAATAATTTTCGTTCAATTAATGGGTGAAGAAGGTATTTCTATTAAAATACGCATGAAAATATGTTATCATGAAATAATATGATTGTCATTATTTACAATTCAAGAGTATTTAAACACTTTAAGGAAATATTTTTGAAAATAAATAAAGAAGTTATTCGTGGCGTGTTCTATAATGAAGTAATATTAAATTAAGACCAGTCGTAAGCTATTGTCAGTAAATTAGAAGTATTACAATTTTATAAATAAAACACGTTTGAATTCCAACCTACCAACCTACTTCTTGGTGAAACATTAGTTTCATTAACTAAAATGTTATTTCCTGAAGTGAATTTGGGACTGTCGAGCAGTGGGGTCAAAACACCCACGTACGTGCACGACCTCTCGTGCAAATCCTTAATTCTACCAACCATGACGTATGCATGTCCACTTTGGGGATATTCTACGACTAGCAATCTCCAAAAATTAACAGCCATTCAGAATATATTTTTAGAAGAACTTTAAAGGCCCCTGATTCATTCCAACCATCCAGATCCGAAGAGAATTAAAAGTGCCTTCATTTAGGAACCACATAACACATTTGGCCCAAAAGTTTTACCAAAATCTTTACACTTTCCCATGCTCCTTCATCTTCAGTCTAGGTCGCAATGCTGCATATTAAATCCAGGTATCCCAAAGACCGATTCAAACCACCGGAATCCCCCATAATTGTCAATTAATCAAACTCAAACAGTCTTCAACTTTGCTTCATTTACTTTAGCACATTGTTTACGTTGTTCCGAGTAATAAAAACCACTGCTTATGGATGGCCATTCCGAATAAGTCAAAAAACTATGTACTGTATAATTTAACCTTCTCGAAAGACAAGTAAGTCAAACGAGAAGAAATAAATTTAAAAAAAGTAGCAACAAAACATGGATTTTGGCTACACCACGAGTTAGAGGATTTTTTTTCTAAATTTAGCAACAGAATTTATCCACGTTTTCGTTACCAGACCCCAGCTATAAGAGTTTTTCTCGCAAAAATTCTCCGTATTCCGGTGCACGATAACATAAGTTTCTCTTCTTACGAAGTATTCGTAAGGCGAGAAAGTAAACGATCTCACGACGACGCTCCCCTGCCCGCAGAGTCGTCGCGTCGTCTCCGAGGCGCCAGGGCAGCGGCGGCTGCGGCGGCGACGCCCGCCTCCGCGCCGCCACCTGCTTCCCTCAGGGCAGCACGACGCGGCGCGGCGGTAGCAGGACGGCTGGCGACGGCTCTACATAATGTTGACTTACCAATTTCCATCGCTGAACGCCCCCTCGACCAGCTCTAGCTTTTCCGCTCCGTCCTCTCTTCTTCGGATCTTCTGGACAAAGACCGTTCGACATCATTTTCGTGGAACACGTACATTCCATTTCAACGTCTCGATTTGATTATCATAAAATTACTTGTCATGTTCGATGAAGGTTCATAGAATGAAGTGGTCATTAATGTTGAAACAAGCATTTACATATCGTAAGATGGAGGATTCGTTTTGGTAATTTACCACCATCACGATTGTCGACATCTGCCTTAGTGTAGTAATAGGTTTATGAGGCAAAACAGGGGAATTCTATCCACTGTTGAACATTAACTTGAGAGCTTATAAGAAGAGGATCTTGGAGTCTTACAGAGAGAGTGATATATTCTTTAAGATTTCTATTCTTCAACATTTTCTTGTTAAATTATAAAACAATTGTTTAATTTTTGAAATTTGGAAGGATTACTATTCTTTTAAGTGTACTTTGTTTCTGGATTTGAAAAGAAAAGTAATCTATATTAATAAAATTTAAGTGACTATGACGTCAAATTAACACTGTTTGTCTTACGATCCTCCATATTCCCATCCTTCTGCTTATAAATACAATTAAATAAATTTTAACTATTATTCTTTCTCGTTTTTTCTAAAATTATTTTGCCCTATTAATTTCCCGGTCGTCTATATTTTTGACCAGCTCTCGTTTTTGAGAAAAGTTTGAAAATGTTCGAGGGGGCTTCATGTAAAGTACCACCAAAACTTAAGGATATTTTTCAAATCGCAGAACTTTGACTCAGACCAGGTGGATAAGGATTTCTTCAGTTTTGAAAAAAATCCTACGCTTGGTTTAAGCGCTAGTCTTATTCACATACAGCGGACACAGACTGACGAACGGACGTTTTCCTGTCAATTGGTTTTTCGGTATGAAGGACCCACATAACAGGGATTCTAGCTACACCACGTGTTAGAGGATTTTTTCTTAATTTAGCAACTGGATTGGCACTTTTTCGTTATCAGGACCCAGCAATGATTTTTTTTCTGCCGAAAATCCGCCGTTTTTTCACGCAGCATTACATAACTTCCCCTATACTTCGTATATTACTCCGTATATATGTATGCTTACGGAAAAGTAAAAAGGTGAAATGTTCATGAAAAGATGCGGTGGATATGAGAGAACAAAGGTGAAATGATAAGCATGGTAGAGAGATACAGGAAAGTGCATATTATTCCGCATATATTATTGTGTATATATTATTGTGTATACAACTAGCGAATTCAGCTATTGCATATTTACGAAATTATATATTCATTCAAGAAAATTGGTACTGAGCTTCTTTTCCCTAAAAAAATAATCTGCACAAGGAAACTAGCGTATTGCATCTCTGCCCTGAAATCCAATACGCCAGTAAAATCAATATTCGATTTATACCTTTTTTCGATAGAAGTTCGTCATTATCAGTAATTTCGCTTTAGAGTAGGTAAGGTAGGAACTATTCTGTATTTTGGAACAAATGCAGGGAAGAGAGTAATGGAATTCCAAAGGGCTTGATATTCAGCCTCCCGGAAGACCGATCCCAATGTGTCTTCGCAAGCTTAATTTTGCTCAAGGAAATTCTCCATACAAACAGTAAAGCCAGCTCAGATCTTAAATTCAAGTGACAAACATCCTAATGCCAGTTAGACACATCCCTGTAATCGCAAGGGTAGACATGTTTTCCCGCTGGTGAGCGACAACACTGGGATTCATGTCGAATGTATTATTTGTATTTGGCCGTTTTTCAGTTTTTTAAATAATTCAGGTTTTCTGTTATTTAACTGATACATTTTGCTGTGGTAAGATCTTAACTACTGAGTAATTATATGTAGGTATTACTACTTCAAATAATTTATGCTTTGCTGATTAGTCTGCCAGTTGAAGTGCGTGTACGGACTCAGCGCTTCGGTCCGAAAGGTCGCAGGTTCGAATCTCGCCTTGGACATGGCTGTTTGTCCCTTGTCTCTCATTTACGTGTTATCGCGGAGAGCCTCGCGTTCTGCTGACCCCAGATCAGAGGAGCCCGCAAGTGTATTGGTGTGTAGTGTGTGGTCGAATATGCGTACTATCGAGACTTAAAGGGTAACCACTGTCGACTGGCTAAAAAATGATAATAGTGCTGGTGTGAAATATGTATTTATTCTTGTCTTTCCCGAATCAAATGTGTGAATTCAATAGATAGTGACGTCAGAAAATTGTTGTTAAATGGACAAAAATAATACTGGAAATAGAACAAAACCAAGACCTAGTATGAGTGCATGGAACTGGTATAAGTAAAAAGGATTTCTGGAAGGAATTTATCTGAGGGAAGATTTTACTTTTAAAACAACTCTCGTGCAAACTACTGTGTATGCTACTGTGTAAACTACTGTTATGCTTGAACACAATGCCATGGCAGATAATACCACACACGAACTTTTCATTAATTCTCTGATCAAGTAAATGAAATGCGTGTAAAAACAATCAATCGGAAGTTATTAAAAGTATATATTTGAGTATTTTTTGAAAAATCAAAACAATACAAATAAAAATGGCGTTTATGTTATGTAATTCAGAGCATTTTGTACTGCCCGCACCAAGAGTTTACCGAACAAATTTAGGGTCTTTCTGAGAAAATTTTATTTTAAAATTATACAAATTTCACCCAAAAATAACACAAAAACTCCTAATATTTTCAAAAAAGTTCATGAAATTTATTTAATAACTAATAGGAGAACAAATTTCATTTGAAGAAAAAATCTCTATCTTGCTAAATCTCGTCAAAATGAAACTTTTGCAATCTTCGAAAATTTGGAGTTAAAAGTGAAAATTGAGTCTATGCAATCTTGTAAATGTTTTTCACTCTGTTCTTACACGAAATATTAAAGTTTCAATACGCCCCAGGTTCTAAATGCAAAGTCTCCACAACATTCAAAGAAATCTTTACAAAATCGAAGAGCTTTATGTCAGCAATTGGGTAATGTTAATTTTGGTCAAAATTCTACTGGAAGAATTTAGGCGCTAGTGTTATTCACAGACGGGCGCTCAGACGTTCAAACCGACGGAAGGACATTTTTGAAAAAAAATTGAAAAATAAGAAAAGAAACATTTGTCGGTGTTATGGGACCTCAAAACGTATAAATCCGTTGAAATCTCGAAATCGTTTTTTTCACAGCGTAACAGATTTTTCTCCACTACGTATATACGTATGTATACAAGAAATTATAAATAACGAAAAAAAGGTACCCGAAAGGTATTATCAAACATATAGAACTCTACTTCTCATTACCACAGAATAGTTGTACTGTTTTCGGATCAACAAGTAACTTTTTTCTAATTACTTAACTCCTAGTTCTGTAAATATGTTCAAATTTGCCAAGAATCCCATTATACTGATAAGAAATGCATTTTCTATCTCAACTTTCCCACTGAAAAATGTTTGTTTTCCCTCCAAATTAATCTTCATATTCCTCTTCAGATAAATTATTATTTTCTTGGCGGTGCTTTCGTTCAGGTCAGATGATAAAATTACCTCCTTGCTAAGCTACTCGCAACGAGCAGTCTCTTCTTTCCAAGACTTCGTGAACAGCATATATCCGTCCGCCAGCCTTTTACTGTAATTAAAACGGATCGTCTCACTTTGCATAGACAGCATCTCTGTATACCATGCCGTAGGGGAACAATAGTGATGACCATCAATTGCTTGAGGTCTGTTCGCGCCTCTCATACCCTTGCAGATTCTGTTATAGTATCTCGGAGATATTCTCCGGAATACACGAAATTTAATTCTACACACATTATCAAACCAATAAACTTCCGCCCGTTAAATGGTTTTACCATCAGATCATTCGACCATGAAATTATGAGACTATTGCACAATGAAGATTGAAAAGAATGAGTCTAATCACAATATGAATTACTGTCACATTTTTAAAGAGCTCATATTTAGAATTCGTAAATTTTTCTCTTCTTTATATTTATTTTATTATTCAACTCCCTGATATTCCATTAGAGGCTACAAAATTTTAGCCATAATCAGCTGCCCTCTTTTGAGCTGGTCGTGTAGAGAATGCTGTCCTGTCAGTGTGTAACGTAGGAGATCCTTTCGACGTCTGTTTGCTATCACGTTCACCGACCGAAAGACTATATCTGTTTTTTTCGCTGCAGGCTGAAGCGTGACATGTGCAGAACGTCGTCGTCAGATGTTCAGATCACATAATTTCGCCTTCCTGCGCATGTAATCTTTCACGTTCGTTGCACTTCTGAATCACGTCAGCTTGCAGTATATTCAACACTAATGGCGATTGGCTCGCCAACTCCACCAGCCGCATAATAGGATGTGTGACTAACGATTGTAAGTCTCACATAAGAATGGAATTTTGGTCCCGCGACATCCCAGCTATAGTCGTCAGTTTCGTCACCACATTACCATCATCGCCACATCATGGACCACCAATCCCCATTGCTATCGTCATCGCCATTCTCGTTATTCCTCTCGCCACCACAGGAATCACCAATCCGCTGCTGCTATCGTCATCGCTCAAAGCGTCATCGCCTTTCTCCTCTCGCCACCACATGAACCACCAATCCACCACTGCTATTGTCATCGCACGATGCGTTTTAGCTATCGTCATCTCCCTTCCCCAGTTACTGCTCTCGCCACCACCGCGCCACCGTCTCGCAACGCCAACGCCACCCTGCCACCGCCGCTTCGCCCCGCTGCAGTCCTCTTTTTGCGCCGCCTCCACGACGCCGACGGATGTTTTCATTTATCCGGCGCTCAAGTCCGAACCCGTCACATGAAATTCCACGAAATTATTGTTTATAAGCGTAACTCAATTACACGAAAAAAAAAGTAACGAAAAAATCACACGCTTCAAGTTTTTATCGTTTGTACGTTTCGTTTTAGGTTCGGCCAGCGGCCGGTGTAATCCTCCAAACAGGTTACTCAACACCTCCGAGGCTTCTCGCTGTAATCCTCGCGGTTAAAATAACAAAAGACGATCAGAGTGCGTTGCGAAACGCGAGAGGCGGCGGACGCGTCGTGGCGGCGGCGGCGGCGGCGGCGGCGGCGGCGGCGGCGAGCAACGACCTCGGCTGCCCCCTGGTGGTGGCGGCGGTAGTGACCGCCTCCGGGCTGCGCGGCCGCCAACAATTGCAACCGCCGAGAGCGGCGCAGCTCGCGCGTGTTGCGGCCGTGTTTGACAATAAACCTGTGCCGGCGCTATACTTCGGTTTTTATAACTTGGCGCGTCAGGGCCTGTCTTCGCGATGGATATCACAGGCCATTTCGCGTCTTTCTCGGTCGTGCTGCTAGCCACATCGGTCGATCTCTAATCTCATCTCACTGGTTGATACGGTCGCGATCATGCGACATCTACCGGTACAACTGAGAAAGACGAGAAATGCCGTGAGATAGTACATCGTGACGACAGGTCCTGACGCGCCGTTTTAGAAACCGAAGTATAGGCTTGGGCAGACCTGGCGTTCGCCCGGGGCCCCGCTAAGTCAAGGGGTGCGATGATGCGACTGGTGGGCAAAAAATTAGTAAAAAATTGAAAACGAAATTAGAACTCGAGGAAGTTGTTAATATAATTTTAAAAGTCGCGTTACAATAGTCTGTTATTTCATAAAATTTTCAATTTTTTTCCCTTAAATATTTAATTTTAGTAATTTCTTGCAAGGTATGGCTATATAAAATGAATCAATATGTAACATTAAAGCAGGTTCCAATGAAATTAATATTATTATGTCACGTGTTTAATAAGTGATTTTATTAAACTCAAACTAAACACAGTATTTTTCAATTCTATTATTTAATCTCTAAATACTTTCACCTCAAATTATTATTTAAGCTTCTTATTTCTCAAAACGTGATCTAGCTTAATCGTTGTAATTATTGTTTATTTGTTGAAATAAAATAACTCATAGTGTCTTGATACAACTTTCACATTTTATTTTATTTCGGGGGGAGGGGGCTACGTTTCAGGATTGACCCGGACCCAAAATTGTCCCTCTCCGGCACTACTACAATAAACTCGCTCTGCCAACAGTGGCGGATCCATGGCGGGGGGCATGGGGGGCCTTCCTTTAATGGCACAATTGATTTAAATATTTATTTATTTTAAAATTATGTAATTATTTAACCAATGATATTGTATTTTATCATACATACACTACAAAAATAATATGCAATATAACAAATACGTTTATTATTTAACAAACATCTATGATGACCCCCCCCCCGCAAATGATCGGCTGGATCCACCCCTGGCTGCCAACGACTGCAGAGGGCCGGCAAGCGGCCTGGCTCCCTGACCTAGGCCCCTTGCCTCCCGCCCTCCGCCCAACCGGCAGTGGGCGAAACAAAGACGGAATAAAATTGAACTAGAATCACTGAGAGCACCGCTGTCGCGGAATAATGTGGAGGCGGCCATTGTGGTGGAACCATGTTTAACTCATTGCTCAATCAGACATCGTTGCCCCTAAGGACAAGTTAGTTGTTATGCAGACCCATTCCTGCATTATGTTCAGTTGAATATTTAGAATAACGATATTCTTTTCGGTGCGTGCCTTATTGAACTGTTTACGTGATATAATGTGGTTAAGAATTGTCCGACATATATTATGTGCACGAACAAATTCATTGTTTGAATTGAAATTCAGTGTACGAGTTCGCGCAGTTTGACTCTTCAAACGAAATATTACGAGGGGAACATTTGTGTTGTTCCTTAACCCTAGTTAATTGTAAATTTTGAAGACCTTTCGTGTAAAAACTTGCATGTTTATATCGTTAAAAAATTTTGCGTAGAAAATGTGTATCTAAACATCACCTATACACAGCAAATGTTTTGGTTTTTCATTTTAAATTTTTCTATAACACTCACCCGAAAAGAAAGATAATGAAAACGAGCGCAAACACAG
>JAHLJT010002406.1:80257681-80319156 GCA_031308135.1 Acheta domesticus
CTGTTAGGGTTTCTCCTGCTCTTCATGAAAAAACACAGATTATTTTACTAATTAATTTATTAAGTATAAATTTCCCTAATCGGAGAGGAAGCGTCCAAACGTCGCAACCTTCCTGTTACATTTCTTTTCTAAGACTACTCTCCTCGACACTCCTCGCTTCTACCAGCTCTCCCCCTCCGCTCGCTTCCAAAAAAATGACATTCCAGGAAACCGCCCCTTCGACTGACCCCGGAACGTAGCCTGCCAAATGTCAACCACATGCGGGCTCCCCTCTCCGGGGCGCTCGGCCCTCCCACCTCGTGGGAACGCCTCGCCACTCGCCCCCCCCGAGAAGGGTCGTTATAAAACCCTCCCCTCCTCGGTTCGTAAGATGGGCCTGGCAGTTCGCTAAGCACATTAAGTAACGAACACTACCCATACATACAAGACACTTAATTTACACAGAACATTGAATTGATGAAATAGAAATACACATAACATATAATAATTCTTAATTTACACAGAACACTTGAATTACTGAAAATAGAAATACGCATAACATAAGAATTCTTAATTTACACAGAACACTTGAATTACTGAAAAATAGAAATACTCATGACATATAAGAATTCTTAATTTACATTGAGTACACACATCCACAACTTTCAATCGTAAGCTTCATTTTCATGAACCGTATAGGAATTATCTCAATGTACGTTAGTGACCTAGAGTCTCACTTCCAGGATACTTGTTTGCACACGTATGTACACCACTAATCAGCTGATTTCTGATACATTCTGCTGAGAGCATCAGCATTTACATTGTCCTTCCCTTTCCGATGTTTTATTTTGAAATTGAACTGTTGAAGGAACAATATCCATCTCATGATTCGCGAATTTGTAGGTGATTTGGAATGAAGATAGCTAAGAGGATTATTGTCAGTAACAATGGTGAATGGTTTGCAATTATCTAAATAGTACCTTAACTTTTTGATTCCCCAGACTAGAGCATAACATTCTTTTTCAATCACAGAATAATGAGATTCCGCTCCTCTAAATTTCCTACTAAGATAGATAACTGGATGTTCTTCATTAGCACTGTTTAATTGGTTCAACACGACACCGACACCTGAGTCCGAAGCATCTGTATGCATGATAAATTCGGAATCGGCTCTGGGAACTTCTAATACTGGAGCAGATACTAAAATATTCTTTAATTGATCAAATGCTTTCTGACAACTCTCATTCCAAGTTATGATTCCCTTCCTAGGTTTTCCTTTTGTCAAATCAGTCAGCGGAGCTGCTATGACCGCCATGTTGGGAATGTATCGGGCGTAATAAGATATCAGTCCACAAAATCTTCTAATTTCAGTTTTATTTCTAGGTGTAGGATATTCAGAAATAGCCTTAACCTTTGACTGAACCGGACTAAGACATCCCCGTCCTACCATATGTCCCAAATAACAGACCCGGTCCTGCGCAATTTTGCATTTGTTTGGTTTGATCGTAAGACCAAACCGATCTACCCGCTCCAACACTTGGCGAATATCTCTTAAATGAGCTTCCCAGGTGGGTGATATTACCGCAATATCATCTAAATAGGTAACGACACACGTAAGACCTTCAAACACATGCCGCATAAGTCTGCAAAATTCATAAGGTGCATTTCGCAACCCGAATGGCATTCTTAAGGAAGGTAAGTTCCATTTGGCGTCACAAAAGCAGCATACCTTTGTGCGTTCGGAGACATGCCAATCTGCCAATAGCCCTTTGAAAGATCAAATAGAGTAATAAATTTGGCACTAGCGACTTCGTTGATCCTGTCCTCAATATGAGGCATCGGCTCCATGCATGGTTTCGTAATAGAATTCAGCTGCCGGTAATCTACACAGAGTCTAGGTTCTCTATTTGGCGCCTCAACCAAAATCATGGGAGATAACACATCTGAAACCCCCTCTTTGATAACTCCCAATTCTAACATCTTTTTAATCTCCTTCTGTACTATTTCTCTTTGCCTAGGAGAGAAACGATAGCATTTTGTTTTAAAGGAGGGTTCCTCAGTTAGTTGGATGTCATGAATTACTTCATCAGTTTTCCCGGGTTTTGTAGAAAATACATTTTTAAACTCTGCTAGTAATGACACTATTTGGGCAACCTGCTCACTATTTACCCTTTCCTCTAACTTGCTTTCTTTAATCCACTCCGGATTCACCTTCTCTTCTATTTCAAGGATTTCATCATCACTCACCTCTTCATCAATACTGCTTAATAAATCTACATTGTTCACACCTTCTATTCTTTCGTAGTAAGGTTTTAACAAATTATGATGATACACTTGTTGTTTATTAGTGTCATGGAATTTAACCCAATAATTGGTTGGTGAGATTTGTTCTATAATTTCACCTGGCCCCTTCCATTTTACTCCTAATTTACTTCCTCCCAATACTGACAGAATAAGTACCTTATCTCCCGGTTTGTAATTTCGGACTCTAACGTTTTTGTCATAATACCGCTTACCTTTAATTTAGCTTTCTCGGTATTTTCGATCGCCAGATCTCTGCATCTACGCAACCGATTTATTATGTTAAATACATATTCAGTTACAGGTGTTTCTGATGAATCTGTCATTTTCTGTCCTAGCCATTGTTCTTTCAATAATGTCAGAGGAGTTCGAATTTCCCGACCGTAAACTAGTTCGGATGGAGAAAATCCCGTAGTTTCATGAACAGCTGTTCGAAATGCTAGTAGGACACCCGGTAAGAAGCGATCCCAACTCTCTTGTTGTTCGTGACACACGGTTCGTAACACCTTCTTTAAGCTTCTATGCCAGCGCTCTACTGAATTTGTTTGGGGGTGATAAACTGAACTATGCAGTACTCGAATTCCCATTTCTTCCAAAAACTCACTTGTTAAATTGCTAACAAATGACCTGCCTTGATCCGATTGCACCACTTTCGGAAATCCGATTCTGGAGAATATTTCTAATAAAGCGTGTACAATAGTTTCTGACTGTATGTCTTTTAATGGAACAGCCTCTGGGTACTTAGACATTTCGCAAATCAGAGTCAGAATATATCTATTATCATTTGTAGTGACTGGAAACGGTCCTACAGTGTCTATGCACACCTTCTCGAAAACATCCGTTACAGTGGGAACGAGAACTAGCGGTGCTTTTCCCTTGTCTGTCCCATAACCCACTCGTTGACATCGATCACAAGATCGCACAAATTTCGTTACATCATTTTTGAAATTGGGCCAATAGAAATACTTTTCCAAAGCTTTCCGTGTCTTATAAATTCCCAAATGCGCCACTGCATGATCATGAATAAAAGACAATAGATCATTTCGCAAGCTCTCTGGCACAACTATTAACCCTTCCGAATCATTGTTAGGTGCCTTATATAACAGAACACCTTGCCTGATTATAAATCTATCATCACGTTCCCCGTTGTGTATTTTATCTATTTGTTCTTTCAATTTAATATCTCCTTCCTGAGCCTCAATGAATTTCTCTTTAGTAAAACATGCTATTTTACAATGCAATGGTTGTTCTCCTACCTCATCTGATTCATTTTCAGAATTCCCGAATTCCCTATCACTGTCTTCCTGTTCCTGAGAATCCAGCTCTCTTTCATGCTGCTCCACAATTAACAATTCTTGCTCTCGCTCTTTTTCTCTCTCCTCTTTTAATCTAGCCGCCCTCGTTTTAACCTCATTCACTACATGTTCAATTTCATCTTTATTTTCAGAAGTGAAAACATTTCCTTCAATAAGTCTTTTGTCATTTAATTCATCGATTTTCCTAGCTGTTTCATTCCCAAGCAAATATTTATTAACTTCATGGCTATCAGGAACCACTACAGCTCTGCCGAAAATTTTCCAAATGATCCGACAATTTCAACTTCTGCCACAGGTAAGAAAACCGGTTCCTCTGCTAGAGGGTTTTTAACCCAAACAGACTCCCCCGTGAAGTGACTTCTATCTACATACTTCCTGGAAATCACGTCAATACTAGCCCCACTATCGCGGAGAACCTTAATAGAATAACCGTTAATTAAGTTGTTGCTGTACCTATCATTCATATCAAATTGACAATTTCTTTTCCCTAGTCCTGGATTTTGAATTTCTAGTCCTACCTTGTTCACTTCTAAGACAGGTTGCACCTCTACTTCCTGAACCCTTTCATATTTTCCAGAATCTACTTCACTTTTGTATTTAGGACAGTGCCTTTTAATATGCCCTACTGATCCACAATAATAACAGGTAAATGCCCTTCTTTTCTCGGCATCAGCAGGAAGAGGAACAATTTTATTAATCTGTGTAGGCGATGATTTTATTTCCCGAGAACCTCTATTTTCTTTTATTTCAAATTTACCCTTTTCAGAATTATTTGTTCCGCCCTTCGACCATTTGTTAATATTACTCGCTTGCCCTCTTTTTGTTCTATTTTCCGTTATGAGCTGATCGCTAGTTTTGAACCCACTACCTGACCTGGCATCATCAAATTGTTGCAAAATATCAGCAAACTCTTTATGGTTTTTAAATTTGGGCCACTGCATCAAAAGCTGCTCTCTTACCTGGTATGGAACTAACCGTTTCATTCTGTCCGACACGAGTAATGATAACAATTCATCTAATGTCTCTACCTGCATACCCTTAACCCAACCTGATAATTTCGTGTAGAGCTCATAAGAAATATCCTTCCAAGTTTGGTTCGGGGTTTTCTTGATTTCGAAAAATTGTTGGCGTAATTTTTCCGGCGTCACTTGATACTTATTAATTAGCCACTCTTTAATCTGTTCGTACGATGCAACTCCATCCATATTTTCGCGAGTAACATATTCAGCCACGGAAGGAGGCATCAAACACGTTACGAAATGAGCCCATCTCCCTATATCAAGGTTATCAGCTCTCGCATTCTGCTCAAATCTTTGGATGAAAAGATAAATTTCTTCCACATCCGGTTGAAATTTACCCATTTGTTTTAACAAGGATTGCCTACTTTCGTGAAATCTATTATTCTGTCCAGTAACATGACTGTCATCTGCAACCGACCTATCTCTAGAAGCCGTTTCAACTTCTCTGATTCTCACTTCAGCCTCAATCCTAGCTAATTCTAACTCTTTTTCCCTTTCTTTTTCTAATTTAGCTAATTCTAACTCTTTTTCCCTTTCTTTTTCTAATTTAGCTAATTCTAACTCTTTTTCCTTTTTCTTTTTCTAATTTAGCTAATTCTATTCTCTCTAGACTCCCTTGAAACCATTCCTCATCGAAATCCGAATGACTCTTAATTGCAATTTCAAGACGTCTTAAGGTCATATTCAGAGGCGACTCAATTCCTAGTGCTTCCGCGAGCTCTAACAAAACATCTTTCGATAATCCCGACATTTTGTTTTACAAGTAACAATGCAATACAATAGCAATAACCAGCTGAATAGTAAGCTACACACAATTTGCATGCAAACAAGGGAAGTAAGCTCACCTGATTTATCAGCACTTTATCACCAGATACAGCTAAATTCTGGCGTCACACAACAAAATACTTTAGTAAATATTCTTGTTCCAACAGTCAAGTTCACAGAGTTCGTTCACCGTCGATCTCGTTCTCCAGTAACCTCCAGGTAGCTTCCGGCAGATTCCGCAACTCCCCAAGCCCTCTGCTTGATGTCTCCGTCACAGAAATTCGCCACTGCTCCCGTCACAAGGCACTGCAAGTCCGTAAGAGTTCACAGCTCGTTCACAGTCGTTTCGTATTTCTAGTCACCTCCAGGCAGCCTCCGGTAGATTCTGCAACTCCGCAAGACATCTGCTTGATATTTCCGCTGCAGAATTTAGCCACTGCTCCCGTCACACGGCAACTGCGAAGCATTTAAGGGTCCACAGCTCGATAACCATCATTTCACGTTCTCCGGTCGCTTCCCGGTCGCCTCCGACAGATTCTGCCACTCTACAAGCCTTCGCTTGATATCTCCGTAACAGAACTCGTCACTGCTCCGGTCACACAACACCACGTGATGGATACCTGGACATCCCGCTTAAACAGTTCGCTCACGACAGTTCATAGGATTGGTTATCCTGTCACCGATTTCCAGTTCAACTTTTCACAAATTCTCACGAAACATTTCCCGTGATTCACGTACATACGTTTCACATAAAGTTGCGGCGTTGCGTACTAGTGCGTATCTTACACACATAAATACAGTTCCCATACGTTGCACACACTGGCAATACTTCAATCTTCAATTAACGGTTTTCTTCCGACATCACCATCGCTGCCACCAGTTTTCTTTCTCTCCTGTTAGGGTTTCTCCTGCTCTTCATGAAGAAAACACAGATTATTTTACTAATTAATTTATTAAGTATAATTTCCCTAATGGAGAGGAAGCGTCCAAACGTCGCAACCTTCCTGTTACATTTCTTTTCTAAGACTACCCTCCTCGACACTCCTCACTTCTACCAGCTCTCCCCCTCCGCTCGCTTCCAAAAAAAATGACATTCCAGGAAACCGCCCCTTCGACTGACCCGCGGAACGCAGCCTGCCAAATGTCAACCACATGCGGGCTCCCCTCTTCGGGGCGCTCGGCCCTCCCACCTCGTGGGAACGCCTCGCCACTCGCCCCCCCCCCGAGAAGGGTCGTTATAGTTACGTTTAAACTAAAGCGCCGCCTTGAGATGAGGGCCCTTGTCCCGTTTCGGCCAGACAGTCAAAGTCATTTTTCAGAGCGCTCTGGTCATGAAAGCATTGTCGAAAAATTAAAGTTAACACTCGTAAATGCATTCTGTACTGAATTTTGCCTACTTTAAAAGAGTGAACGAAGATAATTACAATTTTGCAATTGCAAAATTGAAGATCGGAAATTGCAGATCGTATCCTGAGAGTTTAAAAATAACTCGTTTTTATTCACAACTCAGTCCGATATTCATATTTTGCCTTTCGCGAACTTTCGGTGTCTTCTCTCACCAAGGCATCATTCACAACACACATTTTTCAACCAACTCTCACAACAATAGACTCTCGTCCTTTGTTCTTGCTAGCTGGTCTTAGTGGACAAATCGGTTTGGAGCAGATTTCTTTGGAGTTCTTCCGTTTCCCTGCCCTTAAATCCTCTATCTTATTCATACTCATGTCCATGAAAATGCATGTCACGATAAAAATTAAAATAAAATATAAATTATAAATATTACATTTTACAACTGGATTACGATTGAAAATTTGAATGATTGTCTGGTGAGGTCCATTGAATATTTTACAGGGAACAATTAATTTTATTTGCGCTTCGGCCAATCCCATTCTTCCTTCCTTCCATGCTTCATTCACCACTACTCTTGTAATCGTTTCAGTCAGTTCTTTCACATTGCCTCGTCGTTCCAATTCAGAATTCGGAGAATGGTTCTCCTCTTTACCATCACCCGGCGCAGTTATTTCTTTCGTTTATCGAATCATCCCCTGTCCTCGGCACCTGGCCATTTTGCCATGTTGCCTTTCATTTGAGTAATAAGTTTACGCTCTTCTGCGAGTGACAAGTCGTCGGCACGCTGCAGGTGGACCAGTTTCGTCTGGTGACACCGCCGTGAGTTGGCGATCGGCGCGGCCCCCGTCCCCGTCCCTGCCGCCGCCACCTACGCCCCCGCTCCCTCTGCAGCCTCCGTCACCCGTCCGCGTTTCCGCTACCGTCACCGCCCCCGCCTCCTCTACCGCCCCCGCCACCGCCACCGCCTCAGCCCCCGCCTTCCCCTTCCCTCTCCACCTCGTCCTCATCCGCCTCCTCCTCCGCCCCGTCCCCGTCTACCCCCTCCCTCCCCGCCACCACCACACCTCCGCCTCCTCCCCTCGCCGCCACCTCTGTCCCCGACTCCGCCATCGCTTCCCCTCCACCCCAGCCATCCCCCCCGCCCCCATCACTACCACCGAAGCCGCGCGCTGGTGATTGATGATCGTTCGCCGCGGCGGTCCCAATCCGGCTGTTTGTGCAAGATTAAGTCGCCATCTCCGTTCCCATCGCTGCCGCCGTGGCGGCGCAGGCCGCTTTGATTTATAACGCGCGGCGTTGACGCGTCTCTGCCACCGCCGCCGCCACTTCGTTGTCTGTCGCCGCGTCTTGTGTCGGCGGGATTCTTTGCCACTGGCCAAGCCCCTGCCGTGTGTTATATGGGATGGGGGCCGTCTCCTCTGACGTCCGACCGACTGATGCACTCAAGGCTTGTCGCAAGATTGAAACAAATGTTTCTCGTCACCTGCCGCCAGGGTTTACCAACTTAGGTGAGAAATCTGTTCTTGCACCAGGTGATCGCACGAAACGAGTATTTTATAATAGGTATTTTATTTTATTATTTTCTAACATGAAAGCAGGTAGACGGCGTTTTTAAATGAAAAAAAGATCATATAAATGCGCTATATTGGACGAAGAACTATTCATTAAATAGCATACGCTCCTTTCACAAATTTTTACAAGAGAATATTGTAAATGTACAATGTTAAACTGTATAAATATATTTCTTTTCTTTGGACACCTGCGTATCTGCTGATGGCAAAAGACAAGATCAGCAATAAGCATACAGAAGTGATTGCATTATGGCGAGGCTCTCCACAAGAACTACGACTAGAGTCGAGTTGGAAAGACGTATGGAAGGTATAAACATTACAGACTGTTTACGACAGTTGCTTCGACATTGTTATTTGAAGTTGTCTGCAAATAAGAGTGGTCTTGGGGGAAGCTGCTATCCTTTCGTTTTACCTGTCATTTATAGTTATCCTACATATGAAAGGTAAGTTGCATTGATTTAGACATTGTTCCCGGGAGAGTAGACATAAAGCCTAACGTCTTTCAAAGTGCCGACATGGTAGGAAAGCCGCTTGAATAACCGAGGTCACCGTGGCTGCCTGGCTCGAAGGGTCGCGTGTTCGAATCCCGCCCCTGGCGTGGTTGTTTGTGTGGATTCACTTTGTCCGTATGCGTTACCTTACGGTAACCTTGGATATTAGACGAATGTTAGAAAATTCCAGGGGTTGCCATGTCACAAGAGTAGTTACAAAGCGACCTTACTTAAAAAGAGAGGAAAATAATTGAAGTGCGCACCATCGGTCAAATATCACTGTGCAAATTGAGTAAGAAAGACAATACAAATGAGTGCTGCCTCCAGTTAAACGGCTAGAATATATTGTGCACGTGTCCCGTTGTTCCCCTTAAATTTTCATCAGATACAATATCAAAGCATGATATCACTGGCTTCTTTGAAATTTAGGAAATGTATGATTCAAACCATTTTAACATAAAGTTGCATCACTATTTCTACAATCAAGAATACAATTGTAATAATTTGAAGTGAAAAATCTCACATCCTCCCATCAACCATCCTCATTGTACTGATATACTGATAACTAACTTCTGAAAACCGATTATATTCTCCATGTCTAGATACTTCTACAATCTGCGGAGAATGTTTCGATCTGACGTCAGTTGCTGAATGTACAATCGGAACAGTTATCAATTCTGAACCCGGGGATATTCTTTCACATCAAATACTAGCTTTCGGCATTTATCAATGGTCACGCGAATTTATCAATTTTTGTTTGATGTGTTGCCATAATATTGCGTGTATTCTGGTCCCTTAATAAATCTAACTTGCTGGCAGAGAGTAACATCGTGTCCTGGTCCTGTCGATCAGGATACTGTGGTCTCAACATAATTCATGGTTTTATTTGCAAACACAGCGTGTGGAGAATGAAATATCAGTTTCTTCACAACCTGAGACGACATTCTGATTGGTTTCAAGAACATACGATAGCCATTACAAAATATTTCTAGATTTTTAGTGACGTATTGAAGGTAGTTCTTTGTGGGAACCTGACCTTCGTACTGTTATGAAACCTTCGCTCTCAGAATACAATATCCTATCCCTTTTTACATTTCTCTAGTGACATTTGGATTGACAGTAGTACATGATATGGGGTGTTCCTTCTGTTCTCTTGCATTCGTGCCTGCTGCTCTGCCTACATAAATGTTTAATTGATATTTCCTGACACGTCAGCTGCTAAGGTCATTAGTCCCGTTAATGCATTGAACGCTTTATTCCGGAAGGCAGTGGTGTTTCTCCCCAACTGGGTGATGAGATTCGGCACCGGAACTTCACGTCCGACTTGACCCGTTTGGTTAGTGTAGTGTTGCTCCGGCATTCGCCCGTGGTATTATTGTAGAAACAAAGCGCAAAACTACCAATCAGAGCAGCCGATCGAAGTTATTCTTTTCCGACAGTTGAATTTGATCTAGTAGCGGTGTAACGAGTGCCCGCCACCGTCAGGGTTCGAATCCTAAGTATTCCGGTCAGCATTCATGCAGTCATCCGAAATGATCTCTGAGCTAATATCAGCCGGTATGTTGTTGCAGACTGACAGGTTGTGGTTGTCTTCTGCCTGTACAATCACCTTGTAGAACAGATCGTCGAACGTTCGAGGTGTTGGATAGGAGATGTAATAACTTGGAGGATACATTGCAGTGATGGTTTAAACACTTCTCTTTCGCCTCAGCATTCTAAAAGATAATTGACACCTTACACCTTTTATAGGTACTTCATTGTTAAAGTTCATCACATCCACAACGAAGTGTGACTAAATCTCATTCAGAAAGATCGTAAACATTCAGTTTAAATGGTGTCAATTGTAAGTTAATTACGTGAGAATCTATTCTGAGGTCTCAAGCACACCATTAGTTTTATTTTCCAATATCTAATAACTAATATGAGTCAACACTCGTAACACTTCTAGTTAATTGCATTTCCATTTAGTTACCGAGCATATGTCACGTCAAAGATAATCATTTTCTGCAACATACGTTTATTTATTTTGTTCCGCAGTTCCAAGAACTTCAAAGATACTAATACAGTTTGTCTTTTACGAAATGTCAGAAATATCTTAGAATATCTTTAAATAATACTTTCAGTGAGACTGAAAATTAAACATTTTAATAGATTCACCATTTTATGTAGATTAATCTGAATATAACATGTTTTTCATTCTGTGATCGTAACCTTATAGACCAATACCATGATTTTATTTGCATTTTCCAAGAAATAGCTTATTCAACAGCTTTGTACCTTTCAATAATAGAAAATAGGTAGACTTAATTATTTGAACACACACTGAAACTTACATCTTGAAAAGTGCTTCCTGATCTGTACCGAATATAACGGTTGTGTTGCTTCTATTTTAATCGAAAGTGCATCAACCGTTGGCTTCTTGAGACTTTTTACGTTACGTTTCGCCGGCAGCATTACGAAACAAAAGAAAAGAGCGACCGCTTCGCTCGGTGAACCTCTCACAATCAATTCCCACCTTCCGCCGCTCGAGCTGCCAGCGCACGCCGTGCTTCTTTTCCAACCCCTTCGCCCGTCGTAATTCGTTCACCTGATACTTCCTCTTTTTCCCTCCGTCTTCGTCTGCTGCTGCGCTGCCGCCGCCGCCGCGGCTGCTTCTACTGCGACCAGTAATTAAACGCAGCACTCGTAACTCGGGGCCCGCTTGACGGCTCAACAAAAACGATTTCTCTCATCTCCCTTCGCCGCGTCCCAGAGCGCCACGGCGCCGGAACCTCAGCAGCTCCTCCCCCCCTCCCCCCCCAAATCCGCACTCGGCGAGCCAATGCGCAATGGCCGAAAGTACTAGCCTGCGTGTAAGTGATTTTTTGTCCTTTACACTCGAAGCCGTGTATTTTTAAGGGCGAAAAAATCCTTCGTACGCCTTCCTTCGGAGGGGAAGTAAAGCCGGCTGTCCCATGTTAGTACATTTACTGCATGTAAAAGATCCTCAAGAATAAATGAAACCTGTGTTGTAAATTCAAACCGCCTGTGTCGTTGCCCAAGTAATATCTTCTTTCTCAGCTAGTTAGTGAAAGTAGAATAGTGAAATTTGCTTGGTGAGACGGATGAGAAGGTCTCGCCAAATAAAATAGGGCATCGATTCAATTCAATTCATTTCACTTTCATTGGGTCACATTAATCATTATGTTGTTTGTATTGATAGAGAAAAACTGTTTTGAAGTAATAATCTTTCATAGAATGCTCAAGAATCCTCTGAAAGGTTGCAAAAATTTGTGTCTCGGGCATAAAATGTTTCTTTTAGACAATATTCATACCACTTCAAGTTGTGATGACGCAGTACGCAGAGAGATTGCATTTTTGCATTTTTGCATTTTATGTATAACACGTATTTCTGTATGCTTTATCTTCAAATTACAGTATAATTGTTTAGTATATGCTACATACAGATAGTGTACACACGTGGTTAATATTACAAATAATAAGATCTGCCAAGATCGAGCTTCAAATCACGTGTTGACCACTCCGTTACCTAAGTCTGGTTTTGTTCAATTGAGAGTTGATTACTTCCGCGGCTCCTGTTCCTTCTTCCTCTATTGAGAATACCGGTCTGTCGCCATCACAAATCGTATTTTGTCTACTGTAGCCCTCAGACAGCGTCCAGTTGGGTCCGCCCGAGGATCGCGAAGCGCTCCTTCGCCCTCTCACCTCGCCTCGCCTCGTCTCGTCTCCGCCGCCGCCACCAGGAGCGCTAATTACTCCGATTGTGCGCTAGGCCGGACGCGGTTCGCCTTTTCAATGCCTCTTGATGATCACCGCGCTGCCCTCCTTCTCGGTGCGTCCTTCTCCTCCCCCCCACACCCCTTCCCCTTCTCGTTCTTCATTCTCCCCCTCCCCACTTCCCCAACTCTCGCACGCGGCCGCAATACGTCCAACAGCGAGTTCTTCTCCCTGATTATACGTTTCACCGCGTCGCTCTAACAGTTTTAAGGCGTAAACAGTGCATTTCTCATAAAAAGCTATATTGAATTCAGAGGAAACGAAGAGGGAGTACAAATACCAGGGAAAGGAATTTAAAAAAAAACCTCTAAGAGGAGGTCGCGTCGTTTAGCACGGTCAATTTCGACGTGATAAATACGCTAATCACAGTGATTAATGAAAGAAGCGGCCCCGGGTGATACAATTTACAGGAGTGAGTTTCTCGTAGGCGCCGCTGACGCCGCCACCGGCGCGCGCGCGGCGCCACCTGTAGGGGCCGTGTCGCGTTGTCCCGCTCCAATTTAGCTCAGCGATCGTTAAAGCGTCGATGCATTCTTATTGGGGGAGGAAATTAAGGTCGGAGGCGGAGGCGGGGCGGCAGGTGCGGTGGCAGGGGCGCACACCCGCGCGGGTGCACGCGTTTTTGTGATCGCTTTGTCTGACATGGCGCCGGCACACGCGTGCCTGGGGTACAGAACCGGGCATTACGCACCCGCCCGCGCCGCGCCGCGCCGCGCCGTCGATTCGCCGTATCGATAGTGGCGGTGCCCCGCGGCGACGCGCGCTTGCACCGGCCGCACCCAACCGCGCTTCCACGCGTTTTTGTGCTGACCAGTGGAAGATGCCCGCTCGATACGCGTCGTTGTGTGCGAGCGAGCGGAAGGGCGGACGTAGCCGGAGGCAATGATTGTTGTGGGGAAGGGATTTGGAGCAGACAGAAATTCCGATCTTGAGTGATATATGGGAGATATTGACATATTTCAAAAGGAATGATTTTTATCGTTGGATTTGGGGCAATAAAACAAAACAAGGTTTGAAGAAGATGGAGTGATATACTTCAGAATAATGTGAGTTTTGAACGATCGGATACATATTTTACAATTCACGTTTGGATTCTAAGAGAATGCTTCATCACAGTCTTCAAGCTTAGTTTCGTCGCTACAACAATGGTTTTTAGTCAGCTGCTGTACATTTAGTTTGCTTCAGATTCTCTTTCTGTCTCGTTGGCCATGGTCTTTTTGCATGATATTGTCGATGACCTCGCGATATTTTCCCCATTACTTTTCTTTCAAGAATATTTATAAGACATAGTGTGGGAGAACTTATTCTAAAAGCATTACTTTTGTTCTTTTCTCATTATTTCCAGCATTTTTGTGCTTCTTAATTATCATCATTGTATTTTTTTCTTTCCTATCTGTTTCGTCTACAATTGTTTCAATACTACATTTCAGCATCTTCTAATCTAATTTTCTTCTGATAAGTAGGTTCGGATTTCGCATCCTAAAACAATATCCATTATACGAAAAAATTCAGAAACTTTGTGTTTTCTTTATTGTTATGTCTGTTCGCTATAATTAATCTTTGTTCTGAAAGGCACGTATTGACATTTTTTGTGTACTACACGTTTATTTTATAATCATGTTAAATATAAAATTGTACCTGCTGTGAAAATAATTTTCGTTCAATTTAATGGGTGAAGAAGGTATTTCTATTAAAATACGCATGAAAATATGTTATCATGAAATAATATGATTGTCATTATTTACAATTCAAGAGTATTTAAACACTTTAAGGAAATATTTTTGAAAATAAATAAAGAAGTAATTCGTGGCGTGTTCTATAATGAAGTAATATTAAATTAAGACCAGTCGTAAGCTATTGTCAGTAAATTAGAAGTATTACAATTTTATAAATAAAACACGTTTGAATTCCAACCTACCAACCTACTTCTTGGTGAAACATTAGTTTCATTAACTAAAATGTTATTTCCTGAAGTGAATTTGGGACTGTCGAGCAGTGGGGTCAAAACACCCACGTACGTGCACGACCTCTCGTGCAAATCCTTAATTCTACCAACCATGACGTATGCATGTCCACTTTGGGGATATTCTACGACTAGCAATCTCCAAAAATTAACAGCCATTCAGAATATATTTTTAGAAGAACTTTAAAGGCCCCTGATTCATTCCAACCATCCAGATCCGAAGAGAATTAAAAGTGCCTTCATTTAGGAACCACATAACACATTTGGCCCAAAAGTTTTACCAAAATCTTCACACTTTCCCATGCTCCTTCATCTTCAGTCTAGGTCGCAATGCTGCATATTAAATCCAGGTATCCCAAAGACCGATTCAAACCACCGGAATCCCCCATAATTATCAATTAATCAAACTCAAACAGTCTTCAATCTTGCTTCATTACTTCAGCACATTATTTACGTTGTTCCGAATAATAAAAACCACTGCTTATGGATGGCCATTCCGAATAAGTCAAAAAACTATGTACTGTATAATTTAACCTTCTCGAAAGACAAGTAAGTCGAACGAGAAGAAATAAATTTAAAAAAAGTAGCAACAAAACATGGATTTTGGCTACACCACGAGTTAGAGGATTTTTTTCTAAATTTAGCAACAGAATTTATCCACGTTTTCGTTACCAGACCCCAGCTATAAGAGTTTTTCTCGCAAAAATTCTCCGTTTTCCGGTGCACGATAACATAAGTTTCTCTTCTTACGAAGTATTCGTAAGGCGAGAAAGTAAACGATCTCACGACGACGCTCCCCTGCCCGCAGAGTCGTCGCGTCGTCTCCGAGGCGCCAGGGCAGCGGCGGCTGCGGCGGCGACGCCCGCCTCCGTGCCGCCACCTGCTTCCCTCAGGGCAGCACGACGCGGCGCGGCGGTAGCAGGACGGCTGGCGACGGCTCTACATAATGTTGACTTACCAATTTCCATCGCTGAACGCCCCCTCGACCAGCTCTAGCTTTTCCGCTCCGTCCTCTCTTCTTCGGATCTTCTGGACAAAGACCGTTCGACATCATTTTCGTGGAACACGTACATTCCATTTCAACGTCTCGATTTGATTATCATAAAATTACTTGTCATGTTCGATGAAGGTTCATAGAATGAAGTGGTCATTAATGTTGAAACAAGCATTTACATATCGTAAGATGGAGGATTCGTTTTGGTAATTTACCACCATCACGATTGTCGACATCTGCCTTAGTGTACTAATAGGTTTATGAGGCAAAACAGGGGAATTCTATCCACTGTTGAACATTAACTTGAGAGCTTATAAGAAGAGGATCTTGGAGTCTTACAGAGAGAGTGATATATTCTTTAAGATTTCTATTCTTCAACATTTTCTTGTTAAATTATAAAACAATTGTTTAATTTTTGAAGTTTGGAAGGATTACTATTCTTTTAAGTGTACTTTGTTTCTGGATTTGAAAAGAAAAGTAATCTATATTAATAAAATTTAAGTGACTATGACGTCAAATTAACACTGTCTTACGATCCTCCATATTCTCATCCTTCTGCTTATAAATACAATTAAATAAATTTTAACTATTATTCTTTCTCGTTTTTTCTAAAATTATTTTGCCCTATTAATTTCCCGGTCGTCTATATTTTTGACCAGCTCTCGTTTTTGAGAAAAGTTTGAAAATGTTCGAGGGGGCTTCATGTAAAGTACCACCAAAACTTAAAGGATATTTTTCAAATCGCAGAACTTTGACTCAGACCAGGTGGATAAGGATTTCTTCAGTTTTGAAAAAAATCCTACGCTTGGTTTAAGCGCTAGTCTTATTCACATACAGCGGACACAGACTGACGAACGGACGTTTTCCTGTCAATTGGTTTTTCGGTATGAAGGACCCACATAACAGGGATTCTAGCTACACCACGTGTTAGAGGATTTTTTCTCAATTTAGCAACTGGATTGGCACTTTTTCGTTATCAGGACCCAGCAATGATTTTTTCTGCCGAAAATCCGCCGTTTTTTCACGCAGCATTACATAACTTCCCCTATACTTCGTATATTACTTTGTATATATGTATGCTTACGGAAAAGTAAAAAGGTGAAATGTTCATGAAAAGATGCGGTGGATATGAGAGAACAAAGGTGAAATGATAAGCATGGTAGAGAGATACAGGAAAGTGCATATTATTCCTCATATATTATTGTGTATATATTATTGTGTATACAACTAGCGAATTCAGCTATTGCATATTTACGAAATTATATATTCATTCAAGAAAATTGGTACTGAGCTTCTTTTCCCTAAAACAATAATCTGCACAAGGAAACTAGCGTATTGCATCTCTGCCCTGAAATCCAATACGCCAGTAAAATCAATATTCGATTTTATACCTCTTTTCGATAGAAGTTCGTCATTATCAGTAATTTCGCTTTAGAGTAGGTAAGGTAGGAACTATTCTGTATTTTGGAACAAATGCAGGGAAGAGAGTAATGGAATTCCAAAGGGCTTGATGTTCAGCCTCCCGGAAGACCGATCCTAATGTGTCTTCGCAAGCTTAATTTTGCTCAAGGAAATTCTCCATACAAACAGTAAAGCCAGCTCAGATACCTAAATTCAAGTGACAAACATCCTAATGCCAGTTAGACACATCCCTGTAATCGCAGGGGTAGACATGTTTTCCCGCTGGTGAGCGACAACACTGGGATTCATGTCGAATGTATTGTGATATACCAGAATATTATAGATTTTATTTAATGATATTAGCTGTACATGGGGGTGGATAAATGGGTATACAATACGGCGGTATACGGCCTTAGCAACGACAGCGCAGAGGTTGGCAAGGTCACAAACTGTACACAGGCCTTGAAGATGTCAGGGACGCTGGCTAGATAGCTAAAGAAAATAAGATGTGATTGGTTCAAAAACGAATGACTGACGGGGGTCGCGGCTACTTGGGTTCGTAAGAGACGCACGGGTTGGCTAGTGAAGATTAGACAGTCTAATTTTGCCGCTGTGTTTTGAAAAAATAGAATGAGGGACGCTTACCGAACCATAAAAAGGTTAAAGAACGCATTGAACAGAACATTCTGACTCTGGGTGTCGTGGTGTAAAGATCGTTTGCGGACATTATATTAGGAAAGTGGGACTTGTATATTTTTTTTTTGTGAGAGAAGTAATAGTTTTTTTGGACTCTGAGAATTATTTGCCAGAAGTGAATTCGCGGAGGACTTGCACAGTTTTTCGGATATTGCAGTTGAACTTTAATGTTTTACATAACCAGTGGGAAAGATTAGGAACTGGGAGCATCGGAAAAGAACCGATAAACAGTTTATGCAGTGTGGACTGGACGTGTCAGCAGCAGCGCAAGACCGGAAGAAAGAAGCGAAACTTGGAACCAACAACGGTCAAGTGAGAAGCGACTACGGAGCGTCGGCAAGCAAAACGGTAAAGAAATACTGCAGTACAAAAAAAGATAGCGTATTTAAAAGGTCATGACCATAAAATTAATTGTTAAAACTTAACGTTAAATAAATTATTGAATTTTGTTCTTTGGAAATGAAAGGAGTTTTCATTTGTCAATCATAATCTTTAATTAGTTGAAAGCATATAATTATTACATTTCAGATTCCACGCCATACTGTATAGTTGGCAGATCAGGTAATCGGCTATCGAGGCGATAGCGAGTATTTGTATCCGGACCCATCGACCCAAGCTAGCTGGATGTTTATACAATTTTGTTTAAATTAGATAGGAAACTTTGGTAGTAATTAATGTAACCTGTTTCTGGCGCCCAAATCTTAATAAATTTGGAACAGGCCATAATTACAACCACACTCTTGATGAGACGATGATAAAGGTCTATTTCAGTATTATTTGTATTTGGCCGTTTTTCAGTTTTTTAAATAATTCAGGTTTTCTGTTATTTAACTGATACATTTGCTGTGGTAAGATCTTAACTACTGAGTAATTATATGTAGGTATTACTACTTCAAATAATTTATGCTTTGCTGATTAGTCTGCCAGTTGAAGTGCGTGTACGGACTCAGCGCTTCGGTCCGAAAGGTCGCAGGTTCGAATCTCGCCTTGGACATGGCTGTTTGTCCCTTGTCTCTCATTTACGTGTTATCGCGGAGAGCCTCGCGTTCTGCTGACCCCACATCAGAGGAGCCCGCACGTGTATTGGTGTGCAGTGTATGGTGGAATATGCGTACTATCGGGACTTAAAGGGTAACCACTGTCGACTGGCTAAAAAATGATAATAGTGCTGGTGTGAAATATGTATTTATTCTTGTCTTTCCCGAATCAAATGTGTGAATTCAATAGAACGTCACAAAATTGTTGTTAAATGGACAAAAATAATACTGGAAATAGAACAAAACCAAGACCTAGTATGAGTGCATGGAACTGGTATAAGTAAAAAGGATTTCTGGAAGGAATTTATCTGAGGGAAGATTTTACTTTTAAAACAACTCTCGTGTAAACTACTGTGTATGCTACTGTGTAAACTACTGTTATGCTTGAACACAATGCCATGGCAGGTAATACCACACACGAACTTTTCATTAATTCTCTGATCAAGTAAATGAAATGCGTGTAAAAACAATCAATCGGAAGTTATTAAAAGTATATATTTGAGTATTTTTTGAAAAATCAAAACAATACAAATAAAAATGGCGTTTATGTCATGTAATTCAGAGCATTTTGTACTGCCCGCACCAAGAGTTTACCGAACAAATTTAGGGTCTTTCTGAGAAAATTTTATTTTAAAATTATACAAATTTCACCCAAAAATAACACAAAAACTCCTAATATTTTCAAAAAAGTTCATGAAATTTATTTAAGAACTAATATGAGAACAAATTTCATTTGAAGAAAGAATCTCTATCTTGCTAAATCTCGTCAAAATGAAACTTTTGCAATCTTCGAAAATTTGGAGTTAAAAGTGAAAATTGAGTCTATGCAATCTTTGTAAATGTTTTTCACTCTATTCTTACACGAAATATTAAAGTTTCAATACGTCCCAGGTTCTAAATGCAAAGTCTCCACAACATTCAAAGAAATCTTTACAAAATCGAAGAGCTTTATGTCAGCAATTGGGTAATGTTAATTTTGGTCAAAATTCTACTGGAAGAATTTAGGCGCTAGTGGTTATTCACAGACGGGCGCTCAGACGTTCAAACCGACGAAAGGACATTTTTGAAAAAAAAAAATGAAAATAAAAAAAGAAACATTTGTCGGTGTTATGGGACCTCAAAACGTATAAATCCGTTGAAATCTCGAAATCGTTTTTCCGCAGCGTAACAGCTTTTTCACCACTACGTATATACGTATGTATACAAGAAATTATAAATAACGAAAAAAAAGGTACATGAAAGGTATTATCAAAAACATATAGAACTCTACTTGTCATTACCACAGAATAGTTGTACAGTTTTCGGATCAACAAGTAACTTTTTTCTTAATTACTTAACTCGTAGTTCTGTAAATATGTTCAAATTTGCCAAGAATCCCATTATACTGATAAGAAATGCATTTTGTATCTCAACTTTCCCACTGAAAAATGTTTTGTTTCCCTCCAAATTAATCTTCATATTCCTCTTCAGATAAATTATTATTTTCTTGTCGGTCCTTTCGTTCAGGTCAGATGATAAAATTACCTCCTTGCTAAGCAACTCGCAACGAGCAGTCTCTTCTTTCCAAGACTTCGTGAACAGCATGTATCCGTCCGCCAGCCTTTTACTGTAATTAAAACGGATCGTCTCACTTTGCATAGACAGCATCTCTGTATACCATGCCGTACAGGAACAATAGTGATGACCATCAATTGCTTGAGGTCTGTTCGCGCCTCTCATACCCTTGCAGGTTCTGTTATAGTATCTCGGAGATATTCTCCGGAATACACGAAATTTAATTCTACACACATTATCAAACCAATAAACTTCCGCCCGTTAAATGATTTTACCATCAGATCATTCGACCATGAAATTATGAGACTATTGCACAATGAAAATTGAAAAGAACGAGTCTAATCACAATATGAATAACTGTCACATTTTTAAAGAGCTCATATTTAGAATTCGTAAATTTTTCTCTTCTTTATATTTATTTTATTATTCAACTCCCTGATATTCCATTAGAGGCTACAAAATTTAGCCATAATCAGCTGCCCTCTTTTAAGCTGGTCGTATAGAGAATGCTGTCCTGTCAGTGTATAACGTAGGAGATTCTTTCGACGTCTGTTTGCTATCACGTTCACCGACCGAAGACTATATCTGTTTTTTTCGCTGCAGGCTGAAGCGTGACATGTGCAGAACGTCGTCGTCAGATGTTCAGATCACATAATTTCGCCTTCCTGTGCATGTAATCTTTCACGTTCGTTGCACTTCTGAATCACGTCAGCTTGCAGTATATTCAACACTAATGGCGATTGGCTCGCCAACTCCACCAGCCGCATAATAGGATGTGTGACTAACGATTGTAAGTCATAAGAATGGAATTTCGGTCCCGCGACATCCCAGCTATAGTCGTCAGTTTCGTCACCACATTACCGTCATCGCCACATCATGGACCACCAATCCCCATTGCTATCGTCATCGCCATTCTCGTTATTCCTCTCGCCACCACAGGAATCACCAATCCGCTGCTGCTATCGTCATCGCTCAAAGCGTCATCGCCTTTCTCCTCTCACCACCACATGAACCACCAATCCGCTACTGCTACCAGCATCGCCCATAGCGTCAGAGCTATTGTCATCGCCCTTCTCCTCTCACCACCATATGAACCACCAATCCGCTACTGCTATTGTCATCGCACGATGCGTTTTAGCTATCGTCATCTCCCTTCCCCAGTTACTGCTCTCGCCACCACCGCGCCACCGTCTCGCAACGCCAACGCCACCCTGCCACCGCCGCTTCGCCCCGCTGCAGTCCTCTTTTTGCGCCGCCTCCACGACGCCGACGGATGTTTTCATTTATCCGGCGCTCAAGTCCGAACCCGTCACATGAAATTCCACGAAATTATTGTTTATAAGCGTAACTCAATTACACGAAAAAAAAGTAACGAAAAAATCACACGCTTCAAGTTTTTATCGTTTGTACGTTTCGTTTTAGGTTCGGCCAGCGGCCGGTGTAATCCTCCAAACAGGTTTACTCAACACCTCCGAGGCTTCTCGCTGTAATCCTCGCGGTTAAAATAACAAAAGACGATCAGAGTGCGTTGCGAAACGCGAGAGGCGGCGGACGCGTCGTGGCGGCGGCGGCGGCGGCGGCGGCGGCGGCGGCGAGCAACGACCTCGGCTGCCCCCTGGTGGTGGCGGCGGTAGTGACCGCCTCCGGGGCTGCGCGGGCCGCCAACAATTGCAAACCGCCGAGAGCGGCGCAGCTCGCGCGTGTTGCGGCCGTGTTTGACAATAAACCTGTGCCGGCGCTATACTTCGGTTTTTATAACTTGGCGCGTCAGGGCCTGTCTTCGCGATGGAATATCACACGCTATTTCGCGTCTTTCTCGGTCGTGCTGCTAGCCACATCGGTCGATCTCTAATCTCATCTCACTGGTTGATACGGTCGCGATCATGCGACATCTACCGGTACGACTGAGAAAGACGCGAAATGCCGTGAGATAGTACATCGTGACGACAGGTCCTGACGCGCCGTTTTAGAAACCGAAGTATAGGCTTGGGCAGACCTGGCGTTCGCCCGGGGCCCCGCTAAGTCAAGGGGTGCGATGATGCGACTGGTGAGCAAAAAATTAGTAAAAAATTGAAAACGAAATTAGAACTCGAGGAAGTTGTTAATATAATTTTAAAAGTCGCGTTACAATAGTCTGTTCTTTCATAAAATTTTCAATTTTTTTCCCTTAAATATTTAATTTTAGTAATTTCTTGCAAGGTATGGCTATATAAAATGAATCAATATGTAACATTAAAGCAGGTTCCAATGAAATTAATATTATTATGTCACGTGTTTAATAAGTGATTTTATTAAACTCAAACTAAACACAGTATTTTTCAATTCTATTATTTAATCTCTAAATACTTTCACCTCAAATTATTATTTAAGCTTCTTATTTCTCAAAACGTGATCTAGCTTAATCGTTGTAATTATTGTTTATTTGTTGAAATAAAATAACTCATAGTGTCTTGATACAACTTTCACATTTTATTTTATTTCGGGGGGAGGGGGCTACGTTTCAGGATTGACCCGGACCCAAAATTGTCCCTCTCCGGCACTACTACAATAAACTCGCGCTGCCACAGTGGCGGATCCATGGCGGGGGGCATGGGGGGCCTTCCTTTAATGGCACAATTGATTTAAATATTTATTTATTTTAAAATTATGTAATTATTTAACCAATGATATTGTATTTTATCATACATACACTACAAAAATAATATGCAATATAACAAATACGTTTATTATTTAACAAACATCTATGATGACCCCCCCCCCGCAAATGATCGGCTGGATCCGCCCCTGGCTGCCAACGACTGCAGAGGGCCGGCAAGCGGCCTGGCTCCCTGACCTAGGCCCCTTGCCTCCCGCCCTCCGCCCAACCGGCAGTGGGCGAAACAAAGACGGAATAAAATTGAACTAGAATCACTGAGAGCACCGCTGTCGCGGAATAATGTGGAGGCGGCCATTGTGGTGGAAACATGTTTAACTCATTGCTCAATCAGACATCGTTGCCCCTAAGGACAAGTTAGTTGTTTATGCAGACCCATTCCTGCATTATGTTCAGTTGAATATTTAGAATAACGATATTCTTTTCGGTGCGTGCCTTATTGAACTGTTTACGTGATATAATGTGGTTAAGAGTTGTCCGACATATATTATGTGCACGAACAAATTCATTGTTTGAATTGAAATTCAGTGTACGAGTTCGCGCAGTTTGACTCTTCAAAACGAAATATTACGAGGGGAACATTTGTGTTGTTCCTTAACCCTAGTTAATTGTAAATTTTGAAGACCTTTCGTGTAAAAACTTGCATGTTTATATCGTTAAAAAATTTTGCGTAGAAAATGTGTATCTAAACATCACCTATACACAGCAAATGTTTTGGTTTTTCATTTTAAATTTTTCTATACACTCACCCGAAAAGAAAGATAATGAAAAACGAGCGCAAACACAGAATCAGATTTGAAATCCGCGCGCAAATCATCCACAAAGAAAGTGGCGACCCACGCCCCCTTTCTATTTATCCTTTGTCCTAAACTGTCCGTCCGAGGAAATGTAGGGGTTCGGGGCGAACAGCGGATCTAAGGAGACGAAGAAAGCCGATGCTTCTCGAACTAGTTCAGCTTCTCGGTGTACCGTTTCCATTAACAGGACGACAAACGGCGACGTAAACGTAAGCAGAAAGTAATATTCATCACGTGGAGGAATGTCCTGAGGGAATTCAATTAAAATTTAAATCAGAAATGTATATCGAGTGGATAGATGGCAGACTTCCCAGTAACAGAGCTTGACAAATGCCAACAGAATGTACCAAGTGAAATGAAGGATAATGGACTAAATGATTTTTGCTTTGGAAAGGGTGAATGCATTAGGATCAAGTGCATGATAATCACTACTAGTATCTCTAGAATTTCAATTTTTAAAGGTATGTTCCTTTCATAATTTTCTAGTAATTCAATTGTCATAATTATACATTAATACTTAATTTTAACGTTAACATTGATGCCTTCAGTATTGACCACAATACAAATATTCCTTGTGTAATACAATTTGTAAATCGATAAATCATATTGAAACTTTTTTACTTTATCCGTGCGATTAAATCCTACGAAAAGTTAAAAACCAAATTCAATTTTACTTGGTCTGGTATTATTAATCATATTTATCTATTCGGACAGGAAAAGGAATGAATACTGTCCTTTACTGTATCCCCGTCCTGGCTTGCTCTGTCTTACGCCAAACTGTCCAAATTCACCCTGCTCCTTTCCGCACTCCTCGTCCTGTGCTACCTCCACTGACCCTGCTTCTGTCCACCTCACCTTGTCATGTTCATTACAATCATCGTTGATATCAACCTGAAAATTACATACCAAATGAGAAATGTAGTGGAAACACACATTGAGAATCGCATATGCGTTTTCAAACTTCACTGCACTGCACAATCTAACACTACGTAAAAGGATGCGCTGCGACTTCGCTTCCGTAGTACCTTCAGAACTGGTTTCATATGTCTCCACCAGACAGTGCTAGATGTTGACATTTCAAAAAAACTATAAAAATAATATTATTATGTATATAGCGAGTACAATAATGTAAGTTACACGTGCAGTCATCGGAACTTTCAAGTAGCACCATATTTCCTGAGGTAAATTGCGGAGTTCATCTGCAAAAGACCATGTTTTCAGAACAAGTTTTAGAAATAATATGCGTAATTGGACGTTTTTTGTGGTGCAGTAAAGAGTGAAGTTCATTATTGTTTCCAAACTTGAATATATAAGGGAAAGAGTACAACAATTACAAGATTAAGAAGGTATAAGAAAAATGAAGTAAATGTTAAAAATACTAAAATGCAATTGCATTTATTCGTATTTTAAATAATTGTTAATGATTATGCAATTGTTACAAATTTAATTTTTTACTTTCTCCAAGAGAAACTAACAGATTGAACATAATAACACTTCGTAGTTCGGACTATCGGACTATCCTTGGCATTTCTATTAAGCACGCTTGTTTATGTACCCATTGCAGTACCATCAGCTGCACATTATAAAAGCCTGACAGAAGCCATGTGATCATCCGGATTGCAACAAAATGTAGAATTTACTAAAATACGTGATATAACAGACGTAACAATTTTCTTTGAGGTAATAGCTTCGATCAAAAATCAGGAACTGAGTAGGCTTCTGGCCGATACGATCTTCGCAGAATCTTGTCATTGAATTGCAAAAAGTAGGTTCCCTTTTAGGCGTTACAAGAATAAGTATTTTTTAAAGGTAAACATATTTCGTTTGATTGATTTCTAGGTGTTTGAGTACAATGTCTTCTAAACCGAACTTGAACCGAAGTAAGACTGTTATAGGGAAACTGTGTGATTGATGGTTGATTAGTGTTTACGGGCACGTCAACTGCTAAAGTCCTTAGTTCCGTAAGTAATCCATGTTTCATCGCAGGAGGGGACGGTTATCCTGCAAAGTCGGAGGGCGAGATCCGGCACCAACCTACACTTCGGTTTGCAGTTCCCCCCCCCCCAACAGGTATCGTTGGGGAAATAAAAACGGCACAAACTCTAACCTCTCGACATGTGTGGTATACTGCTATTTTTCTAACTTTGCCCCTGAAGGCCCGTCTTCAGGATGGAATATGTCAGCGTATTTCGCGACGTTCTCAGTCGTGCCGCCAAGTATCGCATGATCGCGACCATATCAAGCAGTGCTTGTGACCATGCGACCACCAGCGGCACAACGGAGAAAGACGCGAAATGTGTGATATTCCATCATGGCCATAGGGGCTTGAAGGGTAGAGTAAGAAAAATCGCACTATAGTATAGTGCATGTAAGTGTGTAAAAGTAACCTGTAGGAATAGGACAAGGAAAAGGAAGAAAAGATCGAGAGCGGTCCGCGGCCCGTTCGTTAAGGTTCTGCTTCGGCATTCGCCTGATGTTGATCGGAGTAACCACGGAAAACTACCGATCAGAGCAGTCGGCCGTTAGAATTCTTCTCCAGGCAGCGACCAAGCTACGTAGCCAGTAACAAAAATCCTACCTCTGTTCTCGAACCCTAGGACCTCCCGGTCAGGGACACTGTAATGACATCAGTTGATGTTCTGAGCCACCTAAGCCAGTAAATTTTTTGAATTCCAATGAATTTATTAGAGGCATACTGAAGAATTAATTTCTACATGTGTGCCAACTATTGAGAATATATCTTAAGAATTAAGGTTAATTAATTTATCTTACGGTGTATTTCGATATTACGTGTTAAATATACATCCTGTTTTGTCAACATCGTCTCTATCACGCCACCAATTTCGCCACACCACCTTCTTTGGATCCTGCAACGTTCCCTCTCGTCCAACCCCCATCCCATCACCGCAGTTGCGGCGCCGCCGTCGCCGCCACCGCGCTCGACCAGGGGCTGTAAAGGCCCAGGAATTTAAAACTGATTTCCGCAATAAGGCGCCAGGCCGGCCGACTAGTAGGCGGGCCTTGGCGAGACGGTGCGGGGCGAGGCGGGACGAGGGGGGACGGGGGGCGGGGAGGACGGGGCGCGCAGGGGCAGTGGCCGCGAGGGGCCCCCCAGGACCTGTAGAACATGTTGTTGCTGTTGCTGTTGTCGGCCGCCGCAGCGCTGTGCTGGGGCTACGCGCGCAACCAAACCTTGTGTGGTCTAGTGGCGCCGCGGTGCGGACCGGGCAGGCCTCAGCACCCCGCGGCTGTATGCAAGCAGCTTCCAAAAGGCCGAATTTGTCCCGATTAGGCGGTGATTGGAAGTTGTAATATACATACATAACAGCGGTAACATGTCAATGGATCTGGAGTAAAATATGGTTACCCACGGAGTTGCAGTTTTTTGTGATATTAAAAGTTACTACGCTTCCATCTGCTGTGCATGCGCTATGATTCTCATATAGCCCAAATTATGGCTCATAGTTGTCCTCTGGCTGATGTCATCTTTAATCACCCCATTTAAACCCCTTCATGCAAAAATGTTCACTTTCTTATATCTCTTAAAAGATTTCAAATGCGTTACCATGTTTTACATCCGACCCCTTCACATTCTGATTTCCTTTGTCTCTATTGTGTGTTCTTGACCTTCAAGATAACTGTTAATTGCCTGGAAAATAAAACTTTTTATCAGGGATAGTTACTTTAATCTGATATGAATACAAAGCCAATTGTAATGAATTGCGTCTTAAGAAAGTGATCTACATAGTTTGTTTTGTATTTACCTAGAAAAACTCACGGAAATTCCCCTTCTTAGAATTGCAAAGATGGATATAGTTATTAAATACTGCTGTTGCGGAATGTGTTTCTTGTGATACATTTGTACTTGTAATCTTTGTTTTATTTGTACAATGAATTATTATTCCAGAAACTCTCAATTTGTAAAAATTATATCCTTCAACAAGGGAGGGAGTAAGTAAAATGCGTACTTTCGATGGTTGTTGTACGACTACAAGCAGTTCTCTTAAGTTATATTTTAAATTCTTCAGTTCATATATTTTTCTCAATCTTACTTAAAAAGAAAGGACGCTTAAAAGAATGCCGCAACTGTCATTTGGCTTTCTGAGCGCTGGCCCAAGGGTATACGCCAGAGCGTGCACGAGGTGTAACGGTAAAGAGCACGCAAGTTAACTCAAATGGACTTGAGTTCGACTCACGGTGCAAAAAAAATTTCTGGTTGGAAATACTTTTGCAGGTACACGTACATATTGCGAGAAAGTATGTGCTCGTGTATCTGCACTAGTTATTTGTATTAGATATTTCTGTCCATGGATGATTTTCGCAATGGTTGGCCCACAATTTATATTTAGTTTAATTTCCAATTAACATTCACAGAGCGAGGATCATTTGATAGAGCACCTCTTAAATTGTATTTAGGTCATAAAATAACTTAGGGAATGAATATATGAAGTAATTGTTTGTTGATGTTTTTTGTTGGGTAGAAGGGATTCTTGTCGAACATGAATATTGACAGAGAGGGGGTGATGCCCGGAAGTGATAAGATAGGTATGTTCTGTGGTGTACAAGGAGTTGAAAGATCTCTTCCGAATACAATTGTTTATTTCTTAAGTAACTAACGACAGTACCAGAACAATAAAATATCCTTGAGGCGGTCAGATGTCCATTTATCGTGTGATGGAAAATTATTTAACTAAATAATTAAATAACAACAAAATACGACAGTGGAATAAAAATGCCTCCTTCTTAGGTCTCCTATTACTTCTTTGTTTGCAATGATTTTTTATTTTAAATTATTGATTGATTGATTGTTAGGGATTCCAAACCGCTAAGGTCATGATTCTCGTAAATGTGCATGTTTTCCTCGGGTTGTGGCGGTGGTTTTCCACCACTTGATGGCGAGATCAGGTCACGACCTTCTAGTCAGCTTGAGGGTTTATTTCCTAGCAAGGTATCTCTCACCAGCGGGGCACCACCCAAAGCCGGGACAAGCTCTAAGCTCCTTGGTTTCCCGGCATGTGTGGTAGTGAAGTGCGTGTTAGTGTAAATGTGTGTAAGTAATGGATGAAGATAGGACAAGGGAGAGGAAGGAAAAATCGTGTGCGGTCCGTCGCTCGTTTGCTAGGGTATTCGGCATTCGCCTGGTGTTGCTCCGGAGAGACTACCGATTAGAGTAGCCGGCCGTTAGAATTTTTCTCCGGACAGTGACCGAACTCGACCAAGCTGACAAGCTAGTGTCGAAAATCCTACCGCCGCGCGCCGTCGGGACTCTAGGATCTCCCGGCCAGAGGCACTACAGTGACATCAGCTCATGCTCTGAGCCACCTCCCCCGATTCCACGTTAAAGAAGCCCTCCGTGAGGAGGAGACGGATCGAATCTGCTGGAGCTGGCGCGGAGCAACGCGGGCGGGTGGGGGCGCGTGGGCCGCCGTCCTGTTCGCAGGGGATTATGGTCGCGGCGCTGGAGCACTTACGTGTCGCTTATCGCATCGGACGCATCCCACGGCCCCACGCCGCCTCGGCGAGTGGGCGGCCTACAAGACGGCTTTCCGCGCTTATCTGCCCGAAGCACGGCTTTACGCAGTTCGTTCTACCTGCATCAGGGATATTCACCTCACTGCCTCCTTGTTAAATTGATGGGCATTGGTTCAGGATTGAAAAATGTAGTACTACATTTACTGCATCATCGAATATTAATGAGAGGGTACAAATAATACTATGATCGTATCAGAGCACAATAATACTATGATAAAATCATTATGCTATGATAACTCACATATGTAAATGTCTATCGAATAAGTAAGGAAAAGTAATACAAAGGCGAGCAATACAACACTAAAAGTGTGCAAACGCATTGAAGATTTTTATTGCAAATTGTTCAAATATTAAAAGTCTTATTGGCAAAACTAAATACAAAATTTAACCGCCTGCCCAAGCATTAGAGTTCCGTTTATTATGTTCAAAGTTTGCTAAGCTCCGTTTCCCAACTCAAAAATATGTTCCGTTTTATGTATAAATTGGCAGATACTTGGATGATGCTGTGCTTTGAGGCTGAATATAATGTTCTTTGAATACGTGAATAAGATGGATTGAGAATGACGCGTCAATAATTCCAAAGAATTGTTCCAGATGGATTATTGTGCACAATTTCGACCAGAGTATATCGAAACTATTGTGAATATTCTGCCATAATATGCAAGTCGTCAGTAGTTGCAGTAAAGCAACTTTTTGAAAATAGAAGTCTAGTGTCGGTCATAAATTAATCAAAGACGCCTATATAAACATAATATTCTAGGAGATGTTTGTCGTATTATTTAATTGAATATTTACTAGAGAAATATAAGCTAGAGGTTCTGCAATAGTACATACTTTTGCGCATTATTGAAAACAGTTTTGTAATAATGGAATTTTCAAATTTCGACCTTACTAAATACTGTTTCATCTTAAAAAACGTCAATTCAACCAATTCAAAAAAAGCGACAGTGCTGCATGTCTGCAAGTATTTCAATGTTCAGGAACAGTAGTCATTACTTACTTCTTTTACAAATGAAACAAACATGAATAAATTAAAACTGTTACAGTGTTTGCAACACATTATACAGAAACGCAAGAATAATTTCGCAGAAGTTTGTCTTGATTTCATCAAAATGAACTTCCAATTTTTTAATACCACAACCAACCATCAAAACATGTGTAGACCACGTATTTTGCTTGCCTGTGTTTTAAGTCTTGTGTTGCAATATTTTTCTAGTAAATGCATCCACCTGCTGATCATCCACCTCCGATGACGGCAACAGATATCGTTACAAGGACCCTTTGGCTTACGTCACCGAATGTAGGTTAACATCCGTCGGAAGATCTCGGTGGTTCGTCTCGTGTGCATTTGCTGCTAATGCTCCAACTCTCCTCGGTTCTGATGCCGACAACCGCACCAAGCGACTTTGAAAGTTTTGTACACTAGGTACATATGAAGACGGACAGACGGACAGAAGTTTATTTGTAAACCAATTTTTCAGTATGAGGGACCCCACACACAAATCGTAAAATTTGACTAAACAAGAGGCAGTGGAAGTAATACTGAGTTGAGGAAAAGTAAGTAATGTAATACATATTGGAATAAGATTTATCCTCATTCTGAATCAGCACCCCACAATAAAATGTTCTGTCGAAAAATCCCCGTTTTTTGCCGCAATACATAACTTTATACTAAGTATACTACACCGTATAAATAGTACGTATTCTAGAAAGTGAAATGGAACCCCACTGAATGAAGCCAAGTTTAACTGGTAATTATATGAATTACCAGTATTGTATGAATACATTTTTATAGTCAAAAACCCCATGACTACGTTATTAATGGAGGATTATTTGAATATCAAGAATCGTATGGTATTTTTTCTAATTTTTATGTTATTTTACCTTCAATTGGATGAAAAATTAACATATATGTGCACATATTTGTAAATGATATCGATATATCTATTTTAAGATTTAAAATAATTTGGGTTTCATTACGATGCATAACGTACTTGAAGTGTATTTAAAAGTACATTAATTGCATTTTAAAAAACAAACGTTATGCTGCTTAAAATTTAAACTTTTCACTAAAATCTAAAATATATTGATTTTTTCATTGCTAGTTATATTACACGTGAAAATTAAGTGAAAAGTTTTTTTAATATTTCGATTCATCAGCTCAGGCGTCGTGTCAAAGAAGTACCACGACAGTAATTGCGTAGTTCTCATTTAAAATACTAGTAGCAACCATTTCCTTTATCACCTAAACTCTTTGTTTCATATTTTTAATAGAGAGAGCGCCGAAATTTCCCGTCTTTGATGAGAATTAGATAAGACTCTTCAGCCTTTTTTGTATCAGCCAAAAATAAAAACATTAGTAGCATGTTAATGAACGATTGATAGTAATGAAGATGCAACTTAAAGAGGAGGGAGATGTGACATAACATTAATCAACCAATGAGAGGCTATTGACAGCCCCCTGTCTTGATGTTAACCCTTCTGGAGCACCGAGATCAGGAATGGTTGAAGCTACGCACAAATGACGCGACAGATGGCGTCCGAACAGATGGAGTCGCCTCGAACAATAGGTCGCATATCTGCAGAATCTCATTTGCTGGATGGACGTGCGCTTTGTAGTTTGCCGTGCAAATGCGGGCCTTTAACTGTCTTCATCTTACAGTCTCTCGCAAAGGTGTTCTGGAATAATGCCCTGTAACAATGTAGCATCTATTGTAACTGAAAGATCTATTGGAATGGAATATTGGTGCATATAAGACAACAAATTGCTATAATTGTTCTTATATTTTGAAATAGTCTACTGTGAGCTACCGCTTGAAATTTCGCATCCCATTTTCTGATTGTCTTATAATAATGTTCTACTTCAGAGATTCTGGAATTTAAAAAAAAACTTTCTTCAATATTTATATGTTAGAATCGCAGTTGTAAATGAATTGAAAATTAAGATTACCATGCTTGAATTAAAATCCAGGAACTTCCCCTGCCTTAACTATTTCTGCTGTATAAAATAAAGGTTGTAGGCAAATATTTCAACCTTTTAGGGCATAGTAAGGATTACACATTTTCACTTTCTCGTATGTTGCTTGTGCAATACAGAGGAAGAATTGTAAAACTGCAGAAAAAAACGGCGATGTTTCCATAGAAAAACTCGAAACGATTACGATATTACGAAGAAAATATTCAAAAACTGATATGCAGTTTATTCTAAAATCCATTTACATTGGCGCCGTAGTCTCTACCCCATGGCCGCATTTTCATAGCTTGTGATCAACAATTTTTTCGCCTACGCGTCCTTTCTTTGCTCACAACTTGTCCTCACTTTTTGCATTCACAAGGGGGAGTGTTGTGGAAAGCGTTACATATTTATGAATAGGGAGTTCAAGCGCGCGTTACTGGCGCGTTACAGGGATTCAAAATGCTCCAAATTTGCGTTACGTAATTTATGAACGCCTCTGAAGAAAAAAATAGACAGGCAGCCCAAAATCTGTCTGTGAGATCCTCTGTCCTGTCTACGGTCAAATCAAGTGTCTAAAGCGATTTTTCCCAAAATTAACATTCACCCACCGATCTGAACGAATATTTTGACTTTGTGAAGTACTTTTCATAGAGCCTAGACATTTTAAAAATGTATAAGAAATAGCTCCAAGTTTTTGGATTGACCCTTCGGAGGGCGCGTAGTGGTACTCAATGCCGCATTCTTACATTTTTGTCGATTTTGTGTAAATAATTAGTGTCGCACTATTGAGCTCAAAGTTATTCTTCATTCAATATATTTTCTACTGGATGACACTCAAATCCCGCTTTTAGACACTGCCGATCGATCGTTATTAATTAGTAATCCGAACTCTGCAACGGTTGCGGCACTTCATACCGCAAGCACTTTGTCATGTAAGTATAATATTTGCGTATTTTATCCATTAGAATTCTTACTGCTATTTTGTTATTGAACTTTATGACACAGATTTTGGAGTACTAATTACTAGTTCAAATTTATATGGGTTGTTTTCGAAGAAATGTTAGAAGGCACGTTTGCACCGTATTCATTCCCCGACATATAACACATGCCAAGACACGGAGGGAGCAAATGATGGATCAGATTCTTTGTAATATTGTTATTTTATTTGAAATGTAGTTAGTTATTACGAAAGAAAATGTATAAAAACACAAATAAAGAATATTTCCTTCACATTTCATTACAGAAGTAAAAACTATTGACGCGAAAATTGAAGATGATGAATGCGGTGCGGAGTGCCGCACGCGCCTGCTGGCGGGAAATGATGGGACTCGCCCGCCGAAAGGTTAAAGAAAGGCCCGCCGAAAGGTCCTCGGAGTCGGGTAGCGCGAAGAATTCTTACAGAAATGGCACGGGTCTCATCTTACTTGATCTCTGAAAATTGTTTTAAGTTCGAAATTTCAATTGGCATCTTCTTTCAACTTCAATAGCGAACATAGTTTTTTTTTCCTTAATAAAATTTATTCGTTAGGAACAGGTCATTAAGTAAGATCAGGTTCAATTTTTTGAAAATGTGAGAATGTTCTTGCGTAATTTTGGGTAAAACGCAGACAATTTTTAAAAGTTTTAATTTTTATCAGAAATGGCTTCAAAGTTTGTCTTTAAGTTTTTACTTTCTCCCTATGAAGTAGAGAGAAAGGTATGTAATGCTGCGCGAACAAACCTCTAATTCTCTGCAGAAAAACTCTTATTACAGGGCCCTGGTAACGAAAAAGTGGATAAATCCAGTTGCTAAATTAAAAAAAGAATCCATCACGTGGTGTAGCCAGAATCCGTATTTTGTGGGTTCTTGATACCCGAAAATCAAGTGATGGCAAAACGTCTGTCTGTCCGCCTGTCCATCTGTCTGTCCGCCTGTCCATCTGTCTGTCCGCCTGTCCATCTGTCTGTCCGTCAATCTGTCTGTTCTACTCGTCCATCTGTCTGTTCTCCCATCCATCTGTCTTTTCTCTCATCCATCTGTCTGTCCTCCCGTCCATCTGTTTGTCCGCACGTCCTTCTGTCTGTCCGTCCGTCCATCTATCTCTCCCCCCATTCATCTGTGTGTACACCCGTCCATCTATCTATCCGCCCGCCCATCTGTCTATCTACCCGTCCATCTGTCTATCCGCCGGTCCATCTGTCTGTCTGTCCATCTGTCTGTCCTTCTGTCCATCTATGTGTCCTTCTGTCCATCTGTCTGTCCTTCTGTCCATCTGTCTGTCCTTCTGTCCATCTGTCTGTCCTTCTGTCCATCTGTCTGTCCTTCTGTCCATCTGTCTGTCCTTCTGTCCATCTGTCTGCCCTTCTGTCCATCTGTCTGTCCTTCCGTCCATCTGTCTGTCCGCCTGTCCATTCTGTCCCCCTGTCCATCTGCCTGTTCCCCTGTCCATTTGTCTGTCCGCCTGTCCATTTGTCTGTCCCCCTGTCCAGCTGTCTGTCCCCCTGTCCATCTGCCTGTCCGCCTGCCCATCTGTCTGTCCGCCTGTCCTGCCTGTCCGCCTGTCCATCTGCCTGTCTGCCCGTTCATCTGTCTGGCTGTCCGTCCATCCGTCTGTCCGTCTGTGCGTTCGTCTCTCTGTCCGTCCGTCCATCCATCCATCCATTTGTGAACAACGCCAGCGGCTAAATCGTTCAGCCAATTTTCTCCAAAATTGATATACCCCAATCGATCTGGCTGATGTCGTGACATTTTGAATTTGAAACCAATATTTTAATTTTGGGAGGTACTTTATATGAAGCCCTTGCGACATTTTAAAAAAATGGCTCCATCTTTCTTGATTAAATTTTGGTTTTGGGTAGTGTGAAAGATGTTTAAGATAATGGTGCGGGTTTCATGTTTGTTAATGTCCCTGATTTTTCGAAACTTGCAAAAGTTCCAAATATTTTCAGACTTCGTACAACTTAACTATTAAAGATAGATTTTTACCCTTAATGAAATCTGTTCCTTAATGATAGGTTTTGAAATATGGTCATGTACACTTTTTCGAAACTTTAAATACTTTTCCCATAATTTTGCATGGAAGTACGGGGGAGAAAATACGTGCTGTTTTAGCACTACTTGTTTCCTCGCATGTAAGATAGATTACTAAAGAAACTTTTCAATTGAAAAAAAGAATACTTAGACCATTTCCTACAATATTGAAGATAGATTTTATTCTTAATGAAATGCATTCATCAAAAATAAATCTGGGAATAAGGAAATGTTCAATTTAAAAAATCGAGAGTACCTCCTAGGCTCTCCCTACAACCTAGGCAAATTTTAAATATTTTTTAACAATTATTTTCTCAAAAGAATCCAAATTTTTGCATTAAATTTATTCTCCTATGAAGAAAAAAGTGAAAAAAGTGCTGCTGCTCACATTCAACTCTCAGAAGTTTTAGAAATGCAAACAAGTACAAAAAATATGAATTGCAAATATCGTCTTTTAAGCTATACAAGGAGAAAGTTTAATCTAAAAATGTGCAGTCATTTTTAAGAAATTTTGAAAATATTATTGTGGCTTCATGTGAAGTTCCCCCCCTAAAAAAATATCCATTTCAATGCATTTTAGATGGCCTCGAACTCCTATAAATTAATCGAGGAATATCAAGTTTGGATGAAATTGGCTAAACGGTTTATTCTCTAGCTTTGATAACACGGACAGACAGACGTTTTGTCGTCAATCGATATTTCGGGCTCAAGGACCCACAAAATATGGATTTCCGGTCCAGACAATTACAGGTTTTCTGTCGGAAAGTTACGGTTTTCCAGCGCACGACTTCTGTACTTTCTCTTAATAAGAAGTAAGGGGAAGAAAGTAATAACAGTGTATTAAAAAGACCATGGTCATTTTTTTAATATTAGTTTTTTAGTATAATTTTACAATATTTTCGGAATTGTAAATTCGAATTTCCTGTATTTCTTTCACTACTATCTTACAGAAATTATCAGAAGTGTTCCCAGACGGGATATTTGTTATAGATGTGTTAAATGTATCATATATACTAAAAGAAAGAAGTTCAAATATAATTTGACATTTTAGTGCGAAATGATTCACCACAAATAACAGGACACAAATTTATATAATTTTATGTAATGAAGACTTTATGACAGTTATATTTTGAATCATAAAACTATATTCTGACAAATTATGATCGTTGAAAAAAGCATATGTAAATGGAAATGTTTAGCTTTGTTTTAAAGCTTGGGTAAAGCTAGCTGTGATGCTGGTGGTGTAGAAGGTGACGTGAACGGCGTGTAAACCAAAAGACATGATTTCGACTCCCAATATGAAAAAAAACAACTTTTGAATAGCCGTTACCAGTAATGTCCAAAAAGTATAGTGCTGTTGTAGCACCGCTATTTATAAGTTTGTAAGTGTTGGAAACAAAGGATGTTGGCAAATTTTTATCATACCTATTGGGAATTAAATAGGTTTAAGACGGTGTAAAGGAATTTTGCTTCTTGATGGATGAAATAGAAATGTTATTACCCGAAATAGTAAGGCATTGATAGTTGATCGGGTCGAGATCCTGCCGCTTGTATATTTTATTATTAGATTATTGTGCACTTAGTGCAGTAATTTCATTTAAAACCATCGAAATTCAACTTTGGATTGATTGAGGTTTTCGGGCATGTCAACTTCTGTGGTCATTGATCCCGTTACTGTAATGCATGTTTATCATTGGAGGTAGCGGTTTTCTTCCCCCCTCCCTGGATAGCGAGATCCGATATCTACCCACAAGTCGGCTTGCGAGTTCTTCTCTTCCAGGTGTCTCCCTCATCGGGATATCGCTCCGGCTAAAACAAGCTCTAATGCTCCAGGCTGGTTTCCTTACGTAGTTGATAGAATAGTGCATTTAACGTGTATTCCCTCACCACGTGTGTAAGAGATAAGGGATAAGGAGGAGAATTGCAAGATCCCACGCGGTCAGTGGCCCGTTTGTTAGAGTACTGTTCCAGAATTCGCAGGACATTGTTCGAAAAAATCATGGAAAACTACCAGATCAAAGCAGCCGGTCGCTAAAATTCTCCTCCTTGCGCGTGAATTCGATCTGGCTCTCTAGCTAGAGTTAAAAATCCGCCCCCATCGGGACTGGAACCTAGGACCTCCCTGTCAGAGCCATTGCAGCAAGTGTTGGCTCTGAACCAAACTTAGACTTGTAATATTGCAAGAAATTTGACAGGTCGAAAAGTTTGGAATGTTGCCAAAATCTCCACTTAACCCCTAAGTAGTGGCGTAAGATCTATAACATGTACTCTTGCGTCGGGTCATAACGATATGACCATTCTGATTCAGGTTTTTGAGAGATTTATGGCGTTTAACGTTATATGTAATGTGGAAATACATGTAACAATAAAAAATCGTCACGTTCACATAACAAAAGAGTACAGTTAATTGTCATCTTATTCTGCTGGCTACAATACTTAGGCTACAATACTGCACAGCTGATTGCAAGCGTCCACTCTAACTTCCATACAGTTTTTCAAAGTGTAACAATGTGAGCTTCTGCATAGAGACTGTGCATTCGTCTATTTTTTTGGTCTTTTGAAAAGTAGAAAAAAATAAATACAGATCGTGATATGACTGGTACCTAAGGTTATTTTCACCTCTTTTGTACAGCCAAAGATGCTTGAGTTTGCCTCTCTTTGTTTCTTGGCAAGAATTCCAGAAACGTGTCCGGTTTGTTTTTACGTAATGTTCCAAAAATGACCAATTGTGCTTTGACCCAACCGAAAGCAGTATTTACGACTTACCTAAAATGAGTCGCTGAGCCAAGAGTTCTCTCTAAGGCGCCACGCTTGCACATCCACCGTCCACCGCACATCCACCAAACGTACAGGAACGCTGGCGTCGGTTCAGAAAAGGCAATTAAGAGAAACCGAATTGTCAACGGTATTTTTCATTACATCCTTTGAATAGGAAAGTTATCAGAAGATTACATGGGACACGCATCATCGGTAGCTCGTCGTGTTCTCGGAAAATAAAATGAGAAAATACCTTAGGGTCAAATTGACCCGACGCCAGTCGTTGAATTGACTTGAATTAATTGATGCCTTATTTTACGTGGCGAGACTCAAGCCATGAGGCCTGCTCTTCCGTCTGACCAAGCAATTTTCGTTATGCTCTTTTCATCATCTAGCGGAGAAAGACTGTGTTACTCGGGCTGTGGCGTCTTAGCCTGAGCGAAAAGAAAGGAATAATTCCACAGACGTGAACGTTTGCAAATACTGATTTATTCAATGAACTCCGACACCTGAATATTTATGTACATATTTACAAGTGGACGCACGTACCGTCCCGTTCCAGAAGGAAATACCCTCGGCCACCACGACCGCTAGCCTACTCTCACGACGCAGGAGCGCCGGCCCCTACCTCGTCCTAATCGCGCTACACGCGCCGCGCACCCACACACGCACGACTCACCGCGACCGGACCTGCGAGATATTGGAGAACGAGACGCTTGCTCTCGTTGCTTATATACCCGCTTGGGCTCGTCTGACGGAACTACGTCACATAGCCGCATCCGCCAACCGAATTCTAACCCCAGCTTCCTTTCGGGGTTCTCAACACTGGCGCCATGACAACGCGCGTCACAACCGCCACCCTAGGAATTTCTCACCCCCCGACCTGCACTGTTGGATTTCCCCGTCATCCAAAAATACCCCTTTTGTTCTGCGAGGCGTCAGCTCAACGCGCCCCGCCGTTTCCGCTCTTTCTTGTATGCAATTCAGAGCTTCTGAATGCACGTACTGAATTTAATATTGGGCGTCTCATATGACGCCACAGGGCGTAGTTAAGGGTTAAGAAACTTTGCGATTCATTCGACAAGTCAAACAATCCTAACAGCAAATCCACTTTGGTGTGCGCCTGGGCTCGGGAGGCCGGCGCGGCGTCCAAACGCGCTCACGTGGAGCGTGAATCACCCGCGCAGGGGCTCATTTTCGTCGCCCGCGGGCGGCGAGTGGGCGGGGGCAGCGCCCGCCCTAAGTCAAGTGTGAAGCACGCCCCGCCGCCCTCACGCACACGCGCGCGCCCTCCACGCCTTCCTCCCCTCCCCCCCGCCCCCTCCCCTCCTCCCCGCGCGTGCGCCTGCGATTATACAGCCCGTGGCTCACGGCGGCGCGTCTCGCTTCTGCTCTGTTCTCTTCTGTGCAGCCGCCGCTCGCCCCGGCTCGCTTGCCCGCGCCTCGCCCGCCGCCGCCGCCGCCGCGGCGTAAGTGCCGGTTGCGTTTACGTATGACTTTTTAATTCGCTTTTGATGGCGTAGCATTGTGCCCCGCGTTTTTCCGAGCGCGCCGCTCCTAATCGCGCTTTCATGAGCTGCGCGAAGGCGGAGGTGGACCGCGGCGCAACGTCCGTTCTGGCCGGACAAAACTCCGAGGCGTGTCAGAGCATTTTGTTTACGTATTTTGTTGCATTTGTTTTCGATAAAAAGGCGTACAGGACGAATAAATGTAGATATATTCGCTGTTACCAAGAAAACTGATGAATCGACAGGACGTTTTAATATTGTTATTATATTTATTATCAATTAATTTGAACTATTTGTAAATCAAATTAAAATATACTTGTATTATTTAAATTCAGAACTGGACATAGAAACCTCCTATACGTATGGTAGAAAGAATAATTATTTTCCTTTTTAGAGATTTAAATAGTATAATAATTTCATAATAGCGATTTCGGTCTGAAAGTAGATATTTACTATTGTTCAACAAACTGTTCACAGAAGAATAATTCCGAAGTCTTATAAGAAAACTTTTTCTAAAATTGGTTTGAATTGAATTCACAGAATAGTTTTGCAGTAGTAACATTCCCTGAGCAGACCAGGATGTCTGAGGTGGCTAAGAGCGTGTACCGACTCAGCGCTTCTATCAAAAGGATCGCGGGTTCGAGTCCAGTCTTGGGCATGGTTGTCTGTTTCTTGTCTTCTGTATGTGTTGTCGCGGAGGGCCTCGCATTCTGCTAACCCCAGATCCCAGGAGCCCGCAAGTGTGTTGATGTCTGGCATGTGGTCGAATATGCATTCTATCGGAACGTAAAGGGAGACTGGCTGACTGCTGGATAAAAACCCTAGGAAAAACAATTCACCGAATGCCTTTTACTTGATCGTTATATTTTGAAACACTTCCTTTATGCGCACACTCTACAAAAATATAGTCCGTCAGTATTTGTGTTTTTATTTGTCTTTTGAATTAAATTTCTTTAGATCGTACCTATCCTAGGCCTCTCCGCTAGGTTCTGAATCCGTGTTTGCCCTGCCATGAAGAGCATTGGGACCTGTGTATGACGTGTGAGATCGTGGATCATTCGCCCAGGGGAGCAACGGGATCGGCCAGGACTCGCACCCGAGCCCTTCGCTCGTTGGAGGCTTTGCAAAGCTTTTTTTCGACTTTTGTAGATGGCCTGCAGCAGCCTCAAGGTATGTGATGCAGAGGTTTCGTACGCGTCTCTGATGGATTCTCTTCAAGGAAGTTTTTGCTTTATACTAATGTCAGCTCTTCCTAAGCGCTCTGAGTCCCATTCTCGGTAAAACAGATGTAGATTTCCTGTTCTAAAAGGAATTTTTATTTCGGCAGTACATTACTTCATTTCTGAGCTGGGTGAGAAGGCGGAAAGTGAAGAAATAATGAAATATGGGAAAACACGAAACATGTTTTGAGTAAGGAAGGCAGTAGATGAAGACGATTAAAGTATAATAAAGTAAGAAGAGAGAAATAGAATAAGAAAACAGATTACTGTAGAAAGGTAGACGTATTGCATAGAACAGGTAAAGAAAAATATGTGTAGAGAAGAAGAGTTCCAAATGAAAAGAAAAAGGAGGAGGATCACATCAGACGCAAGAAATTAGCCGAGAGGTTGGAAACAAGAGCACAATTCATTATGGAAACCGAAACAAAAAAAGGTAAAATAATACGAAGTACTGATCAGTCAATGTAATAGCACAGTTTATAATTGCAAGAGCTATGATCCTTGTACATGAGGTACATATACTAATAGTCACTTCATTCTTGTTTCAATTGGTTTTAGATAGGGGGAGATTTTTTGCATATGTATTTTTTTTATTTACGATTTTTAAATGCCAGTGGAAATGATAAACGCATGTTTTGACGTACCCTCTGTGTGGTCTGGCACATTTCTGTTTGCGCAATAGAGTTTATGTGCTACTGAAAGGTTGAACGCCAGAACGTGCGGAATATCAGATGGTTCCACGTGTAATAGCAGTACACATCATTCGTTCACGCATGAGATAGTCGCCGATATTTCATAATCACTAAATGCAATTTTCTTCTTCGTAGTCTGTCGCTCGCGAGTGGACGTTGTAATAATGCGGTTGCCATTAAGCCAATCATAACGAAGTACCCGGTACAGGATAACGACGATTACTTTCGGCCTTAATTTATTCGAGCAAAGAGAACACGGAGATCAGTGAACAACGCGTTCTACAAAAACAATACGCAATTAGGGGATCTCTGTACATAAATTCCTGCGTCCAAATTGCCGCGGTGCGGCGGCGGCGCTGCTGCTGCTGCTGTGCGCCGGAGACCGGCAACGGGTCCGCGCGGCGCGGCGCAGCCTTCTTTTATTTTGCGCACCCGCGGCCACCTGCCGCCCGCCGCCGCCGCCGCCGCAGTCGTCGTCGCCACCGCCGCCGCTGCCGAAATGATTATCTTCGCCCGATGCGCCGTTGTTGTTCTTAGAAGGTTATCTGCGGACAGGCTATTACTAACCCGAACGAGGGGCTCCCCATTCGTAGATACAGCGCCCCGCGCCGCCGCCGTGGGTTATCCGTCCTTGTCGCGGCCGCCGCGTCGGGGCAATTACCCCGGCCGCTTATCCGCGCGCCGGCGCCGGAAAGATGAAATTGAGGCTATTTTGCGTAATTGTGACATGGTCGCCCATGTCGATCTCATTATAGTATGCAAATGAACCGCGTGCATCCTGCGGGGCGGCGGCGGCGGCGGCGGCGGCGGCGGCGGCGGCGGCGGGCGATCCGTCCTCCGTCGTCGCGCGGTCGCCGCCTCTTGCGCTCTAAGTACACAGTAGCGCAATCCTTTGCGTATTTTATGTGCAGTTGTCGGGGGAGTGCGAGTGAGCGAGATATTATTTCGTGTTTCCGAGTGCTATTTCTTTGCTCATTAGTGCCGTCAATGTAGTGCATGTTGTAGCCCGAAAATGGCAGTGTTCCTCCCCAATTGGCACCTGAGATCCGACGCAGAACTACTCGGCGGCTTGCGGGATTTCCCTCTTCAAAAATCCCCCCGAGCAGGCAGAGCACCGCCCCAGCTGAGATAAGCACTACGCTCTCAACTGCTCTCTCGGCGTGTGTTGTAGTCTAGTGCATCTATGTGTGTGTGTGTAAGGGCGGGGGAGGGGAAAAATTGAGGAAAGTGAAATTGAGCGTGATTTGTAGCCCGTTTGTTAATGCACCGCTCCGTCCTTCACATTAATTCCATAAACCACGGAAAACTTCATATCAGAGGAGACGGCAGCTAGAATTTCCTTCCAGACAGCGGATGACAAGGATATTATGAAACGAAAGGATATTAAGAAACAACCCTTAAAGTCATCGTACACTAGTCGTCAGGACCACAATTGCAAAATTATGAGGAGAAGGCAAAAAAAACAGATATTGGAATTCGACCTAGCTATATAGTAAGTATCCAAATTTCTCCATCTTCGGAATCCGAACCTCAGGACGACCTGGTTAGAGTCGTTGTAGCTGCAACTAATTTCATCACTGAGCCAACTCAAGCGGGAACGTTGTTAGAACTGGATGGTATCAGAATGTTGGGAACCACCAACCTTCCAAAACTCAATATTTATGTAAACGAAACTGTGTATACTGCATTCAGATGCTAGAACTTTCCTGTTAGCAACTTCAGTTCCTCGACTGGAGGGATGAACGGATGAGAGGATCTTGTATTTAGTCCAGTAATGTTACCTTTCTCTATGTGTCTAGGGTAGTGATTGCCAAACCGTCGATCGAGAGCTACTAGTAGCTCGCGGGGCAATTTTCGGTAGTTCGTGATCATGCTCAAGGCCGCCTAACTTGGACTTGTTCTACAGAGCTTAGATAGATGACTCTTACTTTTCTCGTATATAGTTAATTAACATTTGTTTCATATTTAATAGAAATGTATGTTTGTACACAATAAACAAATGTTAAAATTTGAAAAAAATCTGTCTTGGTTTCTTGGTAGCTCGCAGTAGGGTTAAAAACAGTATGGTTGCTCACAAGCTTCATAAGTTTGGTGGCCACTGGTATAGGCCTCTTGATCTCTTACAGGACGCGGCGTGATGCAAGAGGCAGCGGACGTGAGGAGGCGAGTGCTCTTGACAATTCCGAAACAAAATCATGCTCGCAGACCCGAAAATAACTTTCAGCGTATGAAACATCCGAACAGAGAGGAGATTCAACTGTACCGGTAATAACATATTGAAATGTGCTCAAGGTTAATAAGGAACATACGCTTGTTTATAAGCGAAAAACAGAAGTCTTAAACAATATTCTAAGCTACTCTGTAAAGCATAATTTATCTTTCATTGAATTGATGACATTCAATAGTACTATCGTAAAAGTCTGTCGACTTTGGGACGATTGTCTCCTGCAAGTTGAAATTTGGAAGCACCCGGAAGCACCTTTGAAACGATTCAATCTAATTTTTAAGGTATATGCTGCAAATCATGTTAAATAATTATCTTTAAAGCTCTATTTGCCTAATTTGTATTTCAAATACTTCGTCTTGCCTTAAATAGCTCATTTTAAGTACTTGCTTTTCACTTTTTATAGAAATATCATTACTTACCTGAAATGTATTTTAGACTCAGTTAAGCAGATAGGTTTCGTTTTCTGATAATTGAGGTCTGGTGACGAGTGTGACTCATATAGCTTGATCCGTTTTCTTAAGTTTTTATAAAGGATCTTCCACTGTGACTTTGGTCTTCTAAATATGAGGATAGGTGAAACTAATCGAATATTTAAAAAAAACATCAAAAATAACTTTTTAACCACATTAGATTTTGCTTCCAATGTATCAATTGGCGCCCAAGTATCCCGCAACCCGCTTGTTTCTCTGCAACACGCGTTACGTCTCGTGCGCGCGTTAAAAAAAGTTGCGTTTTGAGCGTTTAAACCTGGCTCTGGGTTGTTTTCATTAAACCGCAATCTACGAAATTAAACGTCTTCGAACATTCTATTACTTTATAGCCTTCAGCTCCGTAATTCGTGCAAAATCTGGAAATCTTAAATAAAAGTAAATAGGTTACTTCATATTATGTGTAATGAAATTGTACAAGTCTAAGTCTATTTTGTTTACATATTTTTGGTAATTTTAGAATGATTACTCATATTCAGTTCTGGTTCCTTGTGATGTAACGCTTAGTTCTAAATTGGATTTCTACCTAAAACTATTTTTACATTTAAAACAATGATTTGCAAAGAATAGATTATTTGCACCGATTCAATAAGTAAATACTTAACTATATTTTATATCAATAATCTCAATACATTTTATTCAGTATAATTTTTATAACTATAATGGGTATTTTAAAAGTACGTTTATGAAGTGTGCATTGACGACACGCTAAGTCTGTTTAAGGTGGAAAAAATATATTAGATCAGAGGAGGGTACATTTCATTGTGATATTCGATGTACTAAAGTTACCTCCATATTCTTTCTAGCTCTTCCATTAGTCATATCTTGCTAGTTATTATTTGTGAATCTTCTAATAAATCGTCCTATTTATTGATATTGTTGCAGACGTTTACTGACTTTTCGATCACATTATTCATTAAACTTATAGTGAAAAACATTGAATATTATCCTTTGCACACAAAGTTACTAAAAGTTGTACCTCGTATTTTGACAGTACAATTCATGTTCCTGCGTGATTACTTTTATGTCGAAATGCTTTCTCAAATTAATAATATTTCTTGTTCATTCTGAAAAAGAACAACTCATTTTTATTTGTCTCCAAGTAACAGGCTGATCTTCATTGCAATGACAAAGTGCGACTAGTTAAACGGCGTCGTGTTAAGTAAGAGTCGTGTTGGAAAGTGAACTGCACGATTATTGAGTAGTCTCCATAATTATTAATACTTGTTGTGAAGGAGACTTGGAATATATCTCCGCTTCTCCAGCTAGTTTCGCCAGCAGGATCTGAAAAATACGCAAGAAATTGCTTATACTCAAAACCTGTTTAGATGTGCCGCAAATATATTTTTCAACTTCTCTTTAAAACTCTCTTTAATTATGATTCTGTGACTGAAGTTTCCTTCTTTCGACTGATTTTTTTAGAACAAAAGAAATGAGAAAACCTTTTATATTTTGTTGATGTTACGTGGTGGATAACTTTTTATTTAGCAATGTTTTATGAATCCACGGAAGAATAAAAAAAATTGAGATGATATGCTTCAACAAATAATCAAAAGAAATTGGCTAATTATTTTTTTGCAAAACGTAATACGACGGAAATCATCAACCATGTTAGTTCTCACTGAACTCATTAACTACGTTAGTTCTCGCTTCTCACCGTGACATTATTTGAAACTGTTTCAAGGTGTATGTATTTGGAATTTTAGGGGCGGATTGATCGACTTTTGCCAGCTAGCGGCGCTCCCAAGCCTGAGACCAGTTTTTATTCATTATCCACGCCTATGGGGTTAGGGATGTATGTGGCGAACATTACGTATTCCCATCACCACCAAACATAGCTTACTTAGCCTCCCTGGTCTTGTGTTTTGTCAGAGAGCTATAGAAACTGAGGCGACATGTATTAGAAATCTACAGCTTCATTGTTGTTTTGTCCGGGAAACTAATCCGTTACGGCCACACAGAAAGCTAGACGCTCTTCCTGAGCCCCCAAGGAGCTTGAAGTAATAAATATATTAATTATAAATTTTACGTAATATTATGATACATTTTTGGCCATTTGTAAAGCAAGTAAGCAATCAAGCTTTTGTCAATAGTGTTTGTTTTCCACAGGTACTATTTTGTATAAAAAACTAAGGTAAGTTTAAAAAAAGAGTTGCTTATAATTTCGTAATTTTTATGTCAGACATAAACATTCCGTGCAGTTTAAATAATCATATAAAGTGATAATATGAAAAGTAGGAAAACCCGGCAGACGTTGTTCTGCCCTTCATCTCCTTCTTTCCCCCCCATCTCCGTTTCTCACTGACTCTCCCTCCCTCACCTTGTCCCTGTCCGTCTCTGTCCCTGCCGGTCTCCGTCCCTCTCATTCACTTTTACTTGCAGATTCTGCTCGTCTCTGAGCAGATGAAATAATATCGGGAACTGTCGTACCAGTAAAATTGTAATAGAATGTACAGGAAGAGTTCATTCTGTAGATTACGGTGTGAGAAACGTTCTTTTGAGGCCGGAGGCCTCAAAAGTTTAGGTTTTAAGGCCCTAGATCGCCTCGTTTAGGAGTTATTTAACGATACAGATTCGAAATGCTTCGCTGCCGAGTGTGTTGCAGATTGCATTTGACGTGGATATGTAGTGAATATGTAGCGCCATGTAGTGAAGTTACAACAGAATTAACAACACATAAACCTTCTGGGTGAAAAAACACGCAGAAGTGCCACCTGTCATGGAGATCGGTCCAACGGTGTCGAAGTTTTAGTCTTATATACATACCAACATCCGATGTAGATACAATTGTAAAGACCTTCGATGTCGTAATTTCATTTGCAAGCGAAATAAATATGAGCATTTAAAGGTATATCTGTGATACATTGGAAGATTCTTTAATCGCCATAGTAACAAAAATATTTTTTTAAAACGGTATATTGGAAAGCATGTTTCAACACTAAAGTTACCGCAGATACATGTTGGAGCCACATTTCATTTTATTAATGGCAAGGTTAAAAATAGAACCTGCGAACTTTTGTAATTTAAAACATAGAATCCTTCTCGTTCACTTTAAAATAAAAAAAAAATCTTTTGGCTCAAGAAGAGTAGTTAGAATGAATGCGACTGCAGACTCGCACGTAGCGTCAGACAGCATCAGCAAAGGAGGCCGTGGGTTGCGTGTGGAGTCTTAAAACATTTGAAGAGCACTGGAATTCGCGAAAGCCGCCTCCGCTCGCCTTGTGGCGCTTCAGGTCAAAGTTCTCTTTACGGCGCCAGGGCAAGCACCACTGCCCGTCGCCCGCCACCGTTACGTCCATAATTTATTTCCCCGTTCGCGAAGTCCGCGCATCGTCTTGTTTCCCTCGCCACCACCCTCCCCTCGCCATTCCCCTCTCCGCCCACCCCCACCCCCGCCCCCGCCGACCGAATCGCGTCCGCGGCGGCGTGCGCATTCGGATTTTTTACTATTCTTTTCCATCGGGCGCGCGCGGGCGGGGGAAGGGGCTTTTTATTAACTCATATTTTTCTTTTGTAGTGAAAGCAAGGGGATAAAGGTATAAATTAGTGATATTACAAAATAAAAGATCGCGCCGTTTTGAAGTCCAGACGAGAAGAGCGGCCGCGGGAAGACAGGCGCAGGGAGTGGACACGTTTTTCCCTTTTTGTTTCTGTTTTTTCTGCCAATTATCCTGTTGCTAGATTGTTTGGTGTCGGGCAACCGGCCAAAAAGATCCATCTCTTCTGATAGATGCGATGTGAGCCAACGGGCGGGACGACCAGCCGGAATCCGGTTCTCCAGCCGCCCCGTCCCGGCCCGTCCCTCCCCGCCGCGCTCTTCGCCTCTGTCTCGTCGTGCGCTCTCGCTCGTGGGGCCGCGGCGGGCGCTGCCGTCCAGCCGGGCGTTTGCTCTTTTTCTTTATTATTATATTAATGTCGGCTGTTACCGAGCGCCGGCGTGGCGGCGGCGGCGGCGGCGGCGGCGGCGGCGGCGAGGGCCCCGCTGATGGTTACGCCGCGCCACGCTCGGCAGCGCTCGCGCTCGGCTCCCTTATAATGCCCGGAAAATAAGCTTTTAATATACAGCGTGCGGACCAATTGGTTACACCGCGCTTTTTTCCTCCCCGCGCGCCCGCGGCCCGCGCTTTAATTGCGGCTGGCGGCCGCGGGGCGCGCGTCGGTCGCCCCCCCGCTCCGCCCCCCCCCCTGCGGCACCGCCCACGCCTTTGCTGGGGGTGGCGACCGAGATTGCGGGACACTGTTCTCCGGATTGTGAATGGGCGTTTGAGATACGCCAGCTCTGATGTTGCGGCTTCTGCGGGCCGCGACTTCGAGTAAAATGCCGCAGGCGCAATGAATGTGGGGTGAAAGAAGCCGCGAAAATGGAACGAAGAAAACTCTTGTGAAGTGGTAATGGTTTACGAGTACGAAGCGGACATGGTTCCTTTGCAAGTATTATCCACGTAAGGACTGCTAAAATCTTTCGTGCTTTCCATGCTAAAATTATTTCAATGAGCAACTAACTAAAACCACCTCATTTGTTTCTTTTGTATCGATTGATTTCTTCCTTTCCCTTTCTCTTGATCATAGAACATTCTGTAATTGTACAAACGGCTTATTGACATTCGATTAATTTTTATTTACATTTTTTTTTCTAAACCAAGTGATATTTGTTTTCAAACAAACAACGGTATTATCCTTTTTTAATAAATGGATTTGTGAACACAATTCATTGATAGTACTCTATAAACGCTCCCACGCGAGCGTACGGCAATGTTGAATGCGCACCAGCCGGCATGTCCCGACGGGAACAACGGAAATCAAATGATTTTTTAAAATAAATGAATTAAAATTTGAATGCATCATTTCCTCCGAAGCTTTTGCTTTTGAAATATTCTTGTGTCATTCCACAAACCTTGCACACACCAGAGAGGAATTTTGAATTTGGAACTCTAAATATTTCTGAAATTAACCTCAAAAGTTATACTTTATCGTTTTAATAAATGCCGATATAGAAAAGTTCTACTAAAGTCACTCATAAAACATAGAAAGAAATCAAACAATAGTACTTCTCATTTAAATCAGGAATTAATGTTAAAATATTAAAAGAAATGTGTTTGAGTGTATACCATGAAGTAGAAAATGAAAATTAAATAAATTCTGTAATTGCGTGCACTCAAATATTTAAATAAAAAATAAAATTACAAAGAAATAATTAGATAATGATTAATTTTAAAGAAGATGTGTAAAATAGTAAATAAATTACGTCATGACGATACGAAAGAGCCGCCAGTTAGGGGACAAATAAAAGACCGCCCGCAGCCACGGGACGGGATCCTTCAACACTCATCCCTCCACATCCTCTCTGCACCAGTTGCTGAATAGGTTGCCGATTATCCGGACAGGTTGCTGATTGCCTTCTTTTTAAACCTTTTCCTTTCTGCGTCGGTCCTTGTTAGCTGAATAATTTGACATCGGCAAAATGGTCTCAAAACGCCATTCCCCACAGATCACATTAGTCCAAAAATCTGTAGAAATATCACTCGCAGAAAGGAAAGTAACTTTTGGGTGCGCCTGCATTGAAGAATGCAGATAATACCTTTCTCAAAGACGCATTTGTTTAGAGGAGAGGCGAGATAACGGAGCTCTGGGGGCATCGACCTTTTGACAGTAGATGGGTTTAGCGGGTCTGCATAGGCCGCAGAGGGTATTGTTACAGTGAATCTGGGTCGGAATTGAAATACGTTCCTATGTGAACGGGAGAGTTTGTACACAAATTATTTTTAAAGAAATGAGAAAGAGTCCCGTATATACAATCATGAAGAGTGATCCTTAAGATTTAAACACGGTGCTTGTTTTTTTGTTGTGGTTGTTTTTGTAATTAGATGGCCACCAATTATTTGAGTTTGTATAGATTCGCTCCAAGATACAAAGACTTTCTACATTTTTTGTGTTAGCATTACCTCAATGATTTCGAGATCTATGTCAAATAAGTTTATAAAATTAATTTCTGAAACATTTGGTTTACTGATAAAGGAAATAAATGTTCACTGTGATTTCTACTTGTTTTCATTTCTCAAGTACAGTAGTTAAAGACCTTGATATCACATCCTGAAGCACCCACATATCCAGTACGGAACGTGATTCACAGTATGGGACGTGATTTTCCATATGGGGCGTGAGCCTCAACTGCGTTTTGGAAATATTCTCAAAAATAGCTTAAGGGGTGATGGTTTTATTTTTTTTTTTTTATTTACGTCAAAAACAGTTAAAAACTGCGTATGACGAGCTATGGGGAGAAGTGAATTTTGTGCACGTTTTCATAATTCTGTGGTCTCTATCCTAAACCATATTCTAGTCGAATTTTGAATACAGAAAAGAGAGTTTTTTTCGAGTTTTGTTGACAAAATATTCGCTCCTATATAATAAAATATATTTTCAAAGGTAAATTAGCTATAAATTTCTGCCCTGAACCCTCATGTTCTTCATGAAAGAATAATACTTTTTGCCGCGATAATATGAAAAACGATAATTTGAATAACTATATTTCCCACTGAAATTCAGAAGACGTGCACAAATAATGAAGTTACATTTATGTCCAGAAGCAAACAAGGGACCATCTCAGCATTTGCTCAAGGATCAGGGAAACTGGACGAAAAACCTGATCGAGATGAGGGCCATGGTGGGAGCGGGGCTAAGAAATCTTTCAAAAATCTTATTTTTATATTAGATTCATAGTTTTACTACTCTCGTCATTTCCTTTTAAGAAACTATTTACTATCAAATCCGACTTACCCCTTGTTCAAGTAGGTACCCGTACAAGCCTATCGCGTACTACTGATTGTTTGAGAACCATTGGTGTACAGATCTGAAATTCAGTTACCCGAAGGCTGCACTTGTGATTGAAAACTACCGTGTGGTGGCAGTGGGGATAATGCGTGATAAAACTAGTGGTGCTACAACAGCACTTACTTTCCCGTATTAGAGGAAACAGCTAAGTAGTACTGTAACATTGCACTTTAAGCGCTACTAACATCTTCGCTTGGAACTCACTATTTCCATTGCAGTGTTGTCAGAACTATGTGAATTCTACAACTTCACAAAAATAGAATGCAAAAGTTTTGTAACCCTGTATTGGAAAAAGAAGCCTGATACCCTGGAAATATAGAAATGCCTTCCATTGGGCCATGATTAGGGAAGAGTATTTTAAAACCATGCAACAAATTCTCTACTCACTACAAATGGTACAGCATTTGGTGCAAAACTAAATATTTGCCTGCAAATATCAACATAAATTAGACAATTATAACTCCTTTTCATACAGCTCCATTAGGTCACAACAATGACACTAATTCACAGATATTCGCGAGTGCAAAGTGAATTCCATTGTTGCAGACCCTGCATTGTCGCTATTCTGAGAGCTATTAATTATTTTTACTTATTTCAAATATTTCAAAATAAACAATTTCTAAAATATTAATGTGTAAGTCTATAACAAAGTTCGAATGTAAGAAACGAAGAAAGAAATAATATACAAAATTGCACATTCTAATTTACGACGCATCCAGCTGTCCGAAGCGCAGTAAATTTACAGCGGCCTATTACGTTTGTCACACAATTAAAGAAAAACTACTCGTATTTTGAAAAAATTAAGCAAGACCTTATTTATTTTATTTATTTATTTGTCAAAAAACAGAAACAGAATGGCACAGACTTTCCCGTACTAGTTTTTCTATTTTCCTGGGTCTTCGCTAGCTATTCGGAATTGCCACATACTCTTTCTTGCCAGCTACCATCTATCACCGCCAAAAGTACATTTTTTTGTCATTTTCTTAATTTTTCGGTTTCCTATTGGTAGAACAGAAACATTAATTTTAGAATATTAAAGAACAGAAAAACCTAGCCGTAAATGGCAATTTTCTTTTAAAAATTATGTGCCGTTTAAGAGAAAATGGCGTTTTAGCACTATTAAAAATGCGAAATTTGAAGCTCATTTTCACAGAAAATTTTTGAGTTTTCAAAATACTTTATTTGAAGTTATTTGAAGCACTTACACTCACAAATATAATCATCTTTACAAATTGCGGATAATGTGCATATTAAAGATGTGAGAGATCTTTCAAAAAATTTACATTTATATAATTTTTGAAAAAAAACAAAAAAATCTCAAAATAAACTTCACGCTATACTAATGAGTGTAATTAGCACTTATCCGTTACAAAAGTTTCAAGAAAACAATTGCAGCCATATACGAGAAAATGACGTTTGAGCATTTCTGAAAATGCCGAAATTTGAGCTACTTCTCACAGAAAACGGTAGTGTTTTCGAGACACTTTACTTGACATTATTTAAAGCATATATACTCGTAAATATAATAATGGTAAAAATCGCCGATAATGTAAATATTAACGACGTGAGAGACAAGTAAAAAAATTTACATTTTTGTAATTTTTGAAAAAAACCAACCGATAGACCAAAATGGCTTTTATGTCATTGATAGAGTACATTTACCACTATCCCTACCAAAAGTTTAAAGAAAACTTTGGAGCCGTTTTTGAGAAAATTTTGTTTTTGTAATTTTTTAAAATTGCACATATTGCACGCAATATTGCACGAAAACTACCAAAATTGTGAAAAACATTTACATGACCTTTATAAAAGAACTCAATATGCAGAACAAATTTTATTTGAAGAAAAAATCTCTATCTTCAATTTTGTAGTTGGAGAAAGACGCCGAAAAAAAATTCAAACTTTCACAATTTTCGAAAATTCAGAGCTGTACGTGAAAATCGGATCTATGCCATGTTAAAAAGTGTATTTTCCTCTATTCATACAAGAAATTTAAAGAAAAAATTTGGAGTCCGTTTTTGAGAAAATGTTGAAAATTCCCGGGGGGCTTCATATAAAGTACCCCCAAATTTTAAAGAATCTTTTTCAAAATCACAAAGCTTTGACTAGAATCAGATCGACTGGGGAATATCAATTTTGAAGAAAATCGACCGACGGTTAGGCGCTAGCGTTGACCACAGACGGACAGACGGACAGAATGCCGTCAATCGATTTTTAAGTATAGAGAAGGAACAAATCATGGATTTTGACCACACCACTAGATAGAGGATTTTTTTTCTTAATTTAGCAACTGGTTTTATCCACTTATTCGTTTTCACGGCCCGGCAATTAATTTTTTTCCGCCGAAAATTGGCCATTTTTTCGCGCAGCATTACATAACTTTCCCTATACTACGTATATCACTCCGTAGTATATGTACGTATACGGGAAAGTAAAAAGAAACATTGAAAGCGTCTGAAGTTTATCAAGTGCTTTTTGAGGAAAAATGATCAAATAAAAGCTTCCGGGCATTAAATATCACTAACTCGTTAGCTCAATAAAGAAGAGATGCTAACATATGTACTGATCCTATTATTAGAGATAAAATGTTTCATTTAGGTTATTAAATTATTGAAACACATATCTGACATCATGAATTTAAGAAACGCATTAATTTATTATATTTTTCGATAATTTTTTGAATTTATAATCAAGCATCTACTATATTCTTAATGTAAACTAAATACTTCTTGCAAAATAATCTTGCTTTCAAAAATGATAATGTAATCCATTTAAATAAAATTTTAAAATTGCATATTTCAAACTTTCTTTATTATATTCGATTATTGCCAATTTGAAAATTAGTTATTTGTTGACTAACTCATTGGACTTGTCATTTTAAAGCATACAAATCATTGACTAAATAAATAATTATTGATAGGTAGAAGTGTTGCGTGGTTTGAGAAAGAGGGGTGTTGTGAGAGCTGAACGAATTAGATGAGGATAACGGGTGCGATTTGCATCCATTAGGACTTCGTGGTGCGGAACACAGCCGAACGATCTCTTTCACCGCTCAACTGTCAGTAGTACATCCAGGGTATGCGTGCTTCATGAATATGTATTCGCACACCTGCATTCTGAAAAGACTGCTTGAGCTTTCTTTGGGAACGCAGAAACCGTTTGTAATGACGTTGGGCGATCGCGATGTCGGACGGGTGCAATGCAGATGAGATTTTTTGTTACAATGAACGTAGGTGACACTAATGTGGGCCTCCCGATTTTCCAGGGACGGCCCCGTTTTTTGATAAAATGTCCCCGCGTCCCACCTTTCTCCGAAATGTCCCTCTTTTTATTTGTTTGTCTCAAATAGTGTGGATTAGATAATTTATTCTTATTCAATATATACTGGAATTCCTGTAGGAAAATGGACGATACATATTTGTATTATTGCAAATAGCTACACATACACACCAAAGTTATTTTCCTCCATATTGGCGGCGTAGTTCTGGAATGCTGCTATTAATAATTTTTTCACATGTTGATATGTCCCGCTTTTTATTTGTCTTTCTCAAAAAGTGTGGATTAGATAATTTATTGATATTTAATACATAGGACTCCTGGCGGAGAATTTACGAAACATTTTTGTATTATTGCATATAGCTACACACACACACCACAACTCTCTTTTGCCCCATACTGGCGGCATAGTTGTGAAATGCTGCTGTTAATGGTTTGTCGCATTCTGAAACGTGGAGACCTATTTAAAAGATGTGTCGTGTACAGAGTTCCATGTTCAAAAATTTAAAAAAAGTCTTTAGACTGTTCATAAATTTCATCAGTATTGATAAACTTGAAATATTAATTTTATTTGTGAATGTTTCTATAATATCTCGTTTTTTTTCGAAAGTTCCAGGTTTTTTAATAAAACATTTGAGAAGTCACGTTTTTTAGAAAATTATGAGAACTCTGAACTGAGGTTTTACAAAAGTAGCCTCAACAGATTTTTGCACAAACCGTATTATATTTGTGAATTGTTCATCAATCTTTTAGATAATTATATAATATTGTTATCAAGTTAAATTCATGAAACTGCATCTGTTCCATGTGTTTGTGATGTTATTCTATTATATTTCTCTTTAATCGGTGCAATTATTTTTAAGGAGTGAAGTATTTATATATATTGTAACATTCATCTCACAAACAGTCAGCATAAATCAAGATACTGAAAAAAAACTTAGTGGCGTTACAACAAACAACCTAGTGGCTTTCTTGCATTATTTTAATTTTTTCATTTTTCGACATTTCAGAGAGTTCAACGAAACTTGGCCTGGGCAAATGCATTAAATGTCCTTTGCTCTATGCTAGCCGTTTTATGCCTTTTCCAATAATTTCTAGCAGAAATTACGCAAAAACTGCTAATACTTTCAAAACATTGGATATTTTTTAAAGAGGTGAGTTTTTAGAACAGATTTTGCTTAAGGCAAAAATGTCTATCTTCAATTTTGTAGTTTTGAATGACAAATGAAAATAAACCCTACTAAATGACAACCCAAGGTTACGCTACGAAGACCTAAAATGCCCAACCCACTACTAATTTTAAATGTAAATTTAAAATGAATCAATATAGATCAACCAGTGAGATATTTAGGAGTACTTCTAGACCAAAAACTAGCGTGGAAGTATCACATTAAAGAAATAGCCCATAAAACAGACGTGGAAATAGCAAAACTATATCCACCCATAAATAGCCACTCCAGACTAAGCATAGAATGTGGGATAACTTTATTCAAATCCATTATTAGACTATCTCTTTTTTACGCTTGCCGTGTTTCAGGTGGAGCCGCAAAAAGTAACTTAGAGAAAATACAAGTAGATTAAAATAAATTTTTAAGACGCATAATTAAAGCCCAATGCACGTGTCAAATAGACAAATTACAAACAAATTGAAAATAGAAAACTTGAATACTTGCGTTAGAAGACTATCAGTAATTTTTTTTAGGAACTACCAAAAGCGGAATGTGTTAAAAACTTTAATATAGGACGCTCCCCAGAAGACATAAAAAATATTTCAAGGTTCCCGAAGGATAAATTACTGCCCGCCATAAACGCTTCAAGAAGAATGGAAATTGAATATAAAAATATTAAAGTTACAAACATAACATTAAACAATAGAATGTCAATATATTCAAAATAAATTTTTAAAAAAATCCAAACACTAAATTATGAGAAACGTAACAAAGTGAGAAGAAGCTTCGAGTAAATGAACTTCCCGCCTGCATATGCGGATTGAACAAATAAAAAAACTGATAAAAAGAAAAATGTATAGTTTTCAAAAGGTTACCATTTTAGTAATTTTCAAGAATACAGAGAGTTCGTCGAAAATGAGACTTACTCCATTTTTTTACCATTCTACAATACATACGAGGATAAAATTTAAAGAAAGAAAACAGTTTTTGTGAAAATAATTGTTTAAAATTGTCTCTATTTGTCGCAACATTACGCAAAGACTACTCATATTTTCCAAAATTTGTACATGGCCTCGTTTGAAAATGTGTCTTTAGAAAAAGATTTCAATTAAAAAATACTCTGTCTCCAATATTGCTGTTGTAGGAAGACGCCGAAAAAATTTTGAACTTTTCAAATTTCCGAAAAATCAGGGATTTGATCGAAAATAAGCGTCCTTTACCATATTTAAGAGCAATGTTGATCCAAAAATTTTGGATTTTTTTTTTCAGAAAACTTTAAAAATGTTAGGTGAGGTTAAACCCATAAAAAAATAATATCCGTTGCTAACTTAGAGAGGCCTCGAAATCATTTAAATCGATTGTGGAATATCAATTTTGGAGAAAATCAACTAGAACGATTTGTGCAGTAGGGTCGACAATGTACAGACAGATAGACGTTTTGCCGTCAATCGATTTTTCGGCATCAAGAACCCAGAAAACATGTATTCTGACTACATAACGTGTTAGGAGTAATTTACTCTATGTAGGACATATATTTATGCACTTTTTATTATTTTCACCGTTTTCGAGCGCAGGATTAAAATACTTTCTCTTTTTACGAGCTAAGACCGTGAAAGTGAAAACGAATTTATTGCAAGCATGTTTGTTTGAAGCATTTTGTATATCTATAAAGTGTTATCCTCATAACTCGTTCTATTCGTTTTTTAATCATCCAAGATTATACGCTGAATTAGAGCAAAGAATTTGGTCCCTTTCTTATTGGCGCCGAATTCCGTCGTTTTTAAATCGAGTTAAAAGCGGAGGAGGGTCTCTGCCCTCCCCCTCCACGGCCCCCGACGTCGCCTACAGCCGCCTGAAGCGGCCCTCCCGCGGCGCTAATTACGCGGCCACGGCCTCCTTAATCGCTCTAACGATATTTGGCTTCGCCGGCCGCTGGCCCCCATAAATCGTGCGAGGAGATCAGCCCCTCTCCTCCCCTCCCCTCTCCCCCGCCGACGCCCACGCGGCGGGAGGGCCCCGCCCACGCTCCGGAGACAGACTGGCTGGGACGCCGCGAACGGTGACACGCCGCCTCCACATGCAGACTTTCAAAGGAAAAGCTGTGTGTTGCGGAGGATATTTTGAAGATGATCATATTAATTGAGGCGCTCAGGATACTAACGGCCAGTGGCGTAGCGTCAGGGGACGCTAAGATGCTCAGCATCCCCGCGTCAAATATTAATCAAAGAATCCTAAATATTGATAAACTTACAAGTAGTTCATTGAGTGAAACACATTTTGTATTAATATTAAAAGTGGTTTCCTGTGATTGAATTCGGCGCGTTGGCACAAGCTGGCTTCTGATTGCTTGGATGCTAAAATGGTTCTAGCATCTTCCCAAGAGATTGCGAAGGGCAATGACGCATGCGCAGACGGTGAGGTTCGCTCCTCCCCACCCCACCCCTCTCCCAAAGATTCACGAGTTTCTGATGCTAGCGTACGACTGAGCAGGGCGAGGCATATGAGCAAGATGTTTATAAGCAAGTTGCTTGTTTGTGCACGAGAGCGCAGCACACTTGACGCTGCCAATGAAATATTTTTCTTCCTCACTTGAGATTCTCTGCTTGGTCATGGGCACTTAATAGGAGAAATAGTGTTTGCCTACTAATTCTTAATTAATATCTAAAAAGATGGAATCTTCGTAAAATATATTAAATATTATTTTGGTCTGAACTGTATAAATTCACAAGTGATCTCATTGCCAATTGCGCATGAGAATTAAAGCTAAGCCATTGCATAATTTTCTTTCAAGAACTCTCCTGACATAAATCTGTTGAAATATTGTAACATTTGTTTTGATAACATAGATTTAGAGAACATTAAACATCATAATGTTTATTGTTATTGTAATTTGGCGTTATTGTTGAGCATCCCCAAACGCGCCGGGTCACGCTACGCTACTGCTAACGACAGATGCCTAACCGACCTCGTATTGTTAGTTTAGAAGTACGACGGTAAACTCCTGCGATATATCTATTAAATGCTGAAATATCAAATGAAATGGCCTACTGCAAAACCCTCAGATTCAACCTTTAAAAGTTTGTTCGATATGAAAATGAACGTGAACGAGCAGAGAGCGTCTTTTTCTCTCAAAACGCACTTCGATTGGGATTTGCCGTTATGTTTCTGAGCGTCTCATTTGTTATAGAACCTTCACAGTATCCATTTTAACACTTAATTTCTAAACTTAAGTGGCATCTTTTCGGTTACTACGAAATTCAGAGTACGCTATTAATTGACATTATTTTCCAAAAACGAAATAATTGAACTACTTAAACGATATACTTTTACGCTCTGTAATGGCGTTACCGTGTTTCGCACAACGGTGATTCAAAAATTTCGCAGAACTATGAAAACGGTAGTCAACTTTTCATACCATTTAAACTTTGCTCAGATTTTACTGGGATAAGACAGGAGGAATATCTGTCGTAGATCGAGCTTCAATATGATCAGTTATAAAATACTACCTCTGGCTGCAGAGTCATCATCTCGCTGTTTATGTTGTGAAAAAAAGTGCTGTTGTTTATAAATTAATGAATTAAAGCAAATTTTAAAAGAAGTAAAAATAACAAATAAAGTCCATTAATCCATAGTCCATCCATTAATTCATTATATATAGTTGGTACTTTAGGGTCGGGTTAATCCGACTTTTGCAAACTAGCGACGTTCTAAGCCTCGGGACCATATATAATTAATATTTTAATAATCGATTTGCAATTAAAGTAATTGTAAACAAGTTTGAGAAGTTTGTTCAACACAAATCTTTATTTACAATAATAGCAGGAAGAAAATTAAACATTTTTTATGCTCAAAGGTCATATTTCACATTTCTACACGAGATAAATGAATTTTCAATTAAATTGTTAGCTAAGAGTTTAAAAGGGATTTTTCTTCAAATGGAGAAACAACTGTGTAACGACAATGGAGTGTTAAAGATCGTGATGTTAAATCATGTGTATATTGTGTGAAGAAAGACGATAATGATGTAGAAGCATTTAGACCAAAAGGGAAAATTAATTTTCAGAATATGCTTTTTAAAGCTAATGACACATATATTGGATGGCTTCCAAATATAGTAAAGCACTTACTCTAGTGGGTAATACAGAGGGTTAAAATTCTCGAATTGCTTTTTACGAGTATTTTAGGTGCCATGAAGTCTGCTTCAACCGGGAATGAATGCGATAAAAAATGAGGAATTTCTAAATAAAATTAAAATACTTAAAATTCTTGTTTAGTTTCCGAACTTATTATTAAAATACTAACAATTTCTATCCTTTTTAACGCAAAACTATATTCTGTATCATTGTTTTCCGGACAAATAATTATTCATCATAACTGTTTGTAACATGCAGAGATTTTAATACAACTTTTATTACACTTCATAGAGTAATTGTTATGCCTTCTAACTAAAGTCACGCTAGTGATGTTTATTTAACAATTACTACCGTTTGAGACAAATTTTCAATATGTGTAATATTATTAGTAAACAGTTTATATGATCAATTTCAATAGCAGTTATGGTATTCTACACAATATGGGATTCGAGTCTCCCTTTAGGCAAGATGTTTTTACTCCGAATGGATAAGTCGGAAAACAAAAGCAGCAAACAATTACGTCACATATATCTGAAGTAGGAATAATTCAAGAAGACTCGATTCACTTGCTTGTGTAGAATACAATAACTGCTATTGTTAATTATTATTTTTTTTAATATTATTTATTTCCTGTTCAATATTTATACAAATTTTTCAGGATGGTTGAAAACATTACAATATCATAAAATTTTTGGGAGATGCCATAAATTTCAATCATAATTACTGCTAATTATGATTATGTTTTAATAAAACTTGAAATAAAAACTTGATTTTTAATTCGAATTTAATATTTTTTATTAATATAAATGTTAAGTTTTAAGAGAAAAAAAATTTTTCAGAAAAGATTTAGAAATTTATTTACGGAGGGTGAAATATATCTTTGGGGAAGCGGGAACGAATACGTTTTAAGTTATAATTTTGCCCTAAATCGAAATGTTGATGAGCTGGAAATTTTGGTAAAGAGTTGAAGAAGTTTGAAGATTGAGTAATTATAAATGTCTTAATTGATTCTATTTGTAATTCTTTATGTATCTGCTTGTTGGAGATGAACCATTCAGCTTTTAGAATTCTCCTTAAAAATTTGTTTTGAATGGTTTGTATTTTCTTAATGTTTGACGCAGATGTATTACACCAAATTGGGCATGCATATGTAAGTGAAGGTCTTATTATTGTTTTAAATATTGAAATACCACACTCAATTTGTAATTTTGAAAATTTATTAGTTAACGGGTATAATTTTGATATTTGTTGGTACGTTTTATTCGCAATATTTTGATTGTGAGATTTCCAGGTTAAACGACGGTCGAAATGTAGTCCTAAATATTTAATTGGAATGTGATTTTCTATCCAAGGTATATTTATATTATTTATTTTGAGACATGGGGGATTAGTAGGTCTGCAAAGTGTGGAAATTTTTGTTTGTGTTTTAGATGGGTTTATTATTATTCTCCATTGTTGGGTCCATTTAATATATATATTTAAAGAATTTTGTAGAGAGTTTCGAGCAGTTTGTATATTTTTGTGAAATGAAAAAAGGGCAGTATCATCGGCATACAGTGCTATGGTGGTAAAAGGAAGGTGTGGAATATCTGACATGTATATGTTAAAAGTAAAGGTGAAAGTGTCGAACCTTGAGGAATTCCTGAGAAGATATGACGAGAAGTAGAATAAGAAGTATTTATTTTCACACAAAATTTACGATTATGTAGATAGTTTTTTATTATTTCGAATAAATATACAGGAATTCCTATTGAATGTAATTTAAAAAGTAATCCAGAATGCCAAACTTTATCAAAAGCTTGGGCAATATCGAGGAAAATCCCAATTGTATGTTGCTTTTTATGAAAGTTCTGAGCTATTAATTCAGAAACGCGTTGTAATTGGTGAGATGTCGAATAATTAATTCGAAAACCAAATTGGTAATTGGGAATTGCTTGTGTCGAGGTAATATAGGATAATAATCTAGTATGAAGTAGTTTTTCAAAAATTTTAGACAATGAAGATAAGAGACTAAT
>JAHLJT010002406.1:80320156-80575891 GCA_031308135.1 Acheta domesticus
GGGATTAAAATTGTTTTAATTATATTCATTGTGATTTTCACTGAACATATTTAAAACAAAATTTGTCCTTATGTTATGTTTTGTCAATAATTTTTTTTTAATATTATTTATTTCCTGTTCAATTTTTATACAATTTTTCAGGATGATTGAAAACATTACAATATCATAAAATTTTTGGGAGATGCCATAAATTTAAATCATAATTACTGCTAATTATGATTATGTTTCAATAAAACATGAAATAAAAACTTGATTTTTAATTCGAATTTAATATTTTTATTATTATAAATGTTGAGTTTTAAGAGAAAAAATTATTTAGAAAAGATTTAGAAATTTATTTACGGAGGGTGAAATATATTTGGGGAAGCGGGAACGAATACGTTTTAAGTTATAATTTTGCCCTAAATCGAAATGTTGATGAGCAGGAAAATTTGGTAAAGAGTTGAAGAAGTTTGAAGATTGAGTAATTATAAATGTCTTAATTGATTCTATTGTAATTCTTTATGTATCTGCTTGTTGGAGATGAACCATTCAGCTTTTAGAATTCTCCTTAAAAATTTGTTTTGAATGGTTTGTATTTTCTTAATGTTTGACGCAGATGCATTACACCAAATTGGGCATGCATATGTAAGTGAAGGTCTTATTATTGTTTTAAATATTGAAATACCACACTCAATTTGTAATTTTGAAAATTTATTAGTTAACGGGTATAATTTTGATATTTTTTGGTACGTTTTATTCGCAATATTTTGAATGTGAGATTTCCAGGTTAAACGACGGTCGAAATGTAGTCCTAAATATTTAATTGGAATGTGATTTTCTATCCAAGGTATATTTATATTATTTATTTTGAGACATGGGGGATTAGTAGGTCTGCAAAGTGTGAAAATTTTTGTTTGTGTTTTAGATGGGTTTATTATTATTCTCCATTGTTGGGTCCATTTAATATATATATTAAAGAATTTTGTAGAGAGTTTCGAGCAGTTTGTATATTTTTGTGAAATGAAAAAAGGGCAGTATCATCGGCATACAGTGCTATGGTGGTAAAAGGAAGGTGTGGAATATCTGACATGTATATGTTAAAAAGTAAAGGTGAAAGTGTCGAACCTTGAGGAATTCCTGAGAAGATATGACGAGAAGTAGAATAAGAAGTATTAATTTTCACACAAAATTACGATTATGTAGATAGTTTTTTATTATTTCGAATAAATATACAGGAATTCCTATTGAATGTAATTTAAAAAGTAATCCAGAATGCCAAACTTTATCAAACGCTTGGGCAATATCGAGGAAAATCCCAATTGTATGTTGCTTTTTTATGAAAGTTCTGAGCTATTAATTCAGAAACGCGTAGTAATTGGTGAGATGTCGAATAATTAATTCGAAAACCAAATTGGTAATTGGGATTGCTTGTGTCGAGGTAAATATAGGATAATAATCTAGTATGTAGTAGTTTTTCAAAAATTTTAGACAATGAAGATAAGAGACTAATAGGTCTGTAGTTCAGGGAAGGTGGGGATCCTTGCCTGGTTTACATACGGGTATAACGTAAGCTAATTTCCATGATTGTGGGAAATAGGAAATACGAAGCATTGAATTGAATATATTTGTTAATTTCGATAAAATTGTAAATTAAGTTCTTTTATAATTTTGTTTGAAATAGAATCATATCCTGAAGTTTTGTGAATATTTAACTTTTGTGTTATTTTTTGAACTTCTACAGGAGAAATAAACTTAATTTTTGAAGGAACTGAATAATTTGGAGAAGAGATGTAAGACTCAGTTTCGCTATTGAAAGTTTGATTTATTATAGGTTTTGGTGTAAAAGACTTTTCTAGTTGATCTGCGATTAAATTTGATTTTTGAAAATCGGTGTAGGCAGATGTAGAAACCGTTGTTTAATATTGGAACAGGGGAAAAAGATTTTGTTAATTTTTTGATTGTTGACCCATTGTGGTCTGCTATTGGGATGTATTTGTGCGATATAATTTGAAATTTGTCTAATTCATAATTGTCTATACGTAATTTGATAATGCGTGATAACTTGTTGATTTTTCTTTTAATGTCAGGGCGACGTGTTTGTTGCCAGAATCGTCTTAGTTATGTTTGGATTTAATAAATTTAAGATATTTATAGGGAGAGATCGAGTATGAATGTACGGTCTAATGTGTGTACTGGAATATTTATATGCATCTAGAGTATTTTAGTGAATCTTTCTATTTCTATGTCAATTTTTGTGTATTATCTAAGTTCTTTGGGAAGTTAAAATTTGAATTTATATATGAACGATATGTATTCCAATTTATTCGAATGTTATGGAGGGATGGTTAATTTTTAATAGTGAAGAATTAAACATACTTTAATAGGGAGATGATCGGAATCTAATTCAGGAATTGGGGATTGAAAGAATTGTAAATTAACATTTTTTGTAATTATTATATCTAAAATATCTGGTATTATATTGCTATGATTAGAATAGTATGTTGGTTCGAAGGGTGCATGTATGTCTAAATTATTTTGAATTATATATTGTTGTAGACGTATACCCTTCGGATTTGATGAGTTACAACCCCAAGAAACATTTTACTGTTAAAATCTCCCATGAGTATAGTTGGATTAGAAGATTGAAAAATGAGGTTGTAAATTTGTAGTAAGAAAGGGTTTGTTTGGTGATTTATAAATAGAATATAGAGAGTAAATCACGTTATTTACTTTAATTTCTAATGCTATACATTCGAAAATGTCAGATATAGGAAAAAATGTTTGTTGATGAAATATAGAATTCTTGATTATGATTGCTACTCCACCAGAAGCATGATCAGAGATTCTATCATTTCTATAAAATTTTATAACCTTTTAAGTATAGTTTCTCATTAGGGGTCAGATGAGTTTCAGAAATACAGGCTATGTCAATATTGTGATAAGATAAAAAGTGATTAAAAATATTTGTTGTCGCTTTTAGTCCATTAGCGTTCCAGTTTAGTAGTGCTATATTTTATATCTATATTGTTATTAATGGCCATTACAAAAGTGGAGAAAGAAGGTTTTGTATAAGTCTGTATTTGTGGGATAAGTGTAGAAATAATTTGTTGAACTATGTTGGTAATTAAAGATGTGTAATTTGAAGTAGAAGGGTTTTGTTTTAATATATCAGAGTATGAGAATTTAGGTGATGTGTGATTATGTGTTGGAGATATATAATGATTTGTTTTAAAAGGGGGATTTTGAAAAGAATTGTTCTGTTGAAAGGTTTGAGATTGGGGAAAATGTGGAAAGATCTGTGCATTTAATTTTGGAGAAGGAGAACGCAAAATTTGTATTTATTAACAAGTGTGAATTTGAATTATTAGAATTATTAGAATTATTTGGGTTAAGTAATTCTTTAAATGCAGGGCAACCTTTGTAATTAGCAGTGTGCATTCCGAGACAATTAACACAAACCGGAGGGGTTGTTTTTGGAAGAGGACAGTTCGAATAATGGTGGTTTTCAGTACATCTTACACAACGTGGGATTAACCTACAATTGGCTTGTGTATGATTGAATTTTTGCCATCTCTTACATTGAATAGGTTGATTATTTGATGTTTTTGCTTGGACCTTTATTACACTATGAAAAAATTTTTCCAATTTGAAGATTTTAGAGGCTTCAGCACTTTTAGTAAGTTCTATTGAACAAATGTCTATAGGTTCACGGTTTTTATTAAATAATCTGTATGCTTTTTGAACTGGATAGTTAAGTTTGATTAATTCATTAAATATACTTTCGTTTGAATAGGTAGTAGGTATATTTTTAAATAAAACTGTGAGAGTTTTAATAGTAGGGTCACGGTACGAATAATATTGTATATTATTGTATCACAAAAATTTTATATTTTCTAAAATCTTCAATTGATTGAAAGTTAATTTTAACATTATTCTTTATAGTTTTTGTTTTGAAATCATTTTGAATAATATTGTTTATATCTTGAAGAAGATTATTAAAATTATATACTTTTGAAACTATTATGGGAGAAATGGAAATTGTTGGAAGTTCTTCATGGGTATCTTGAAGATCTGCTAGTGGTCCGTACTTATTTTGTAGTGGAATTCCATTTGTGGTCATGTTGCAATTGAAAAGTGAAGATCTTTTACCTGGTTGTTGAAGTAATGAAGAGCCTTCTCTTTTTCTGGAGTCACTTTTGGGTTGAGTCGTTGCTGATTGCATAGGAATGTCACTTTGACATTTGACGAAGTAGTTTGCCGGAGGGATGGTGCGAGAGTTGGAGTTAACTGCTTGTAATTCTGTATATTCACTGGTTTGAGATAGAGGAGTCGAAGTACCAGAAAAGTTACTAATTTGTTCTTGAGGTAGTGGGGATGAAGATTCATTTGTTATTGTAGCTGACTGTAGTCCATAGATGTTATTGTAATTTAATCCAGGAAATGCCGAAATGTTATTTGGAGGCTGAATAACTATATTATTACCTTGATGTTGAACAATTTCTTCAGTAGTCATGGTTGAATCTTGCATTTCAGAATTGTTTTGATAGCAAGCACTACCCTGAATAGTGCCGATGGAAGCAAAATTAGAACCATTTGGTGAGCTGGCTGTTTGAAAAGACATATTTTCCAAACCAAAAATGACCGAGGCAGTGATGTTATTTGGTCTGTCTATTTGATTATTACTGGCAGTCCGATTCAGTACAATATTTTTACAGCAGAAGTAAGATAAATCACTTTAAATAACGAAGTTTAGGAGAGCAATTTTATGAAACGTAGCCATACATTCAAGGCCTCCTAAGATCATTGTTAATTATTAATTACTAAGTAATTGCACCGACCATCTACCTACACCTTAACATACCTAATTACAAGATGTCTCTGATACTCGTTGGTCTGCTAATTACATTAAGACTATGCAACTAATAAAAATTTCTAATCTTGATTTTTCTATTGTCAGTGAAAAACAAATAAAATAAAATATTTAAATAACAGAAATCTAATCGTTTTTGGACACGATGCAAGTCAGTGTGCCACCTTCACAGAGCTTCCTATATCTACCGATGATGGAGAGTTGCCGATTAGATACTGAAGTTAATCGTTGGTGGCAAAGTAATGTTAATAACACCCAGCCTTGCATGGGGGTGTGATGACTCAGCCAGGTGCAAAGTCTGGCGGGCGACCAGGACGTGCGTGTTTTGTGGAAGATCTGATATCGTCTGTATTAACGATGCACGACCGTAATGGAATAAGTGTGAGTGAATTGCACCTGAAAATTATAGTGCGTCGCCTGAAAAATGAAGTGTATTTAGAATCAAAAAGCGATAAAAATTACTGTATGACGCACTAATATCGACAGATTCTGTTTTGAAAGGATGATTCACTAAACCTTCTATGAATAAATACACGATATTTTCGAACGATAAATTAACTACTCTGCATTTATCATTGAAGCTTGTGGCAAAAGGCAATTCAAAAGGTGTATGAACACGTTTCTAAATAATCGAATTTTAAATAAGAGAGTGTTTTATTGTAGGTCAAGAGTGAAATTTTATTGTATTTCACATTATTAATATGTTAAGCCATCTTAAATTTTGTTTCGAAACGCAGGAAGAAATTTTTACATTTCCCAACAGAGCTTTCGTTTGGTGTGAGGGCTGTTGAAAATGTTTCCAGCGCAAAAGCATATTTGCCCGTTACATAACAATCCAAATTACAATATAATTGTCTCACTACCATTTTACTATTTCATAAATCTTTTCACTATCATTTTATCTCGCATCACGTGTACGTATGATTCTACGGTATGACTGTCCAGTTTAACTAACAAGATAAACTTATGTTAATCATATACTCTTATTTCAGATTGCAGTCAACTCGTGATTTCCTGTGTCTGAGATGCCATAAAATATTCAGAAGCCGCGAATTATAAATGTAATCTAATAGTATATTCATTTCGCTTTTAAATATTTTTAAAACAATTTCGTATTGTATATTGGTTTTTCTTACATAATTTTATTAAATTATTATTATTATTAATAAAAATAATAATACCACACTCTCAAAAATCGTATTACACTTTTGCAATCTTTATTCACATGAATGATTCTTACATTGTAGGAAGATTTCCTTCATTTGTATCCTATCTGTTATCACACTCATTTTCATATATTCTGGAAGATTCTTTTACGGCATTTACGAAGTCCTATTCGGATGAAATACTCGTAACACACTTTTTACCTCACAGTCCGTGAAGTCTTCAGTTTCAACAACAATGTCATATATAAGTTGAAACAATTTCATGATTGTATATTCCTTATCCCTATTCTGGAAAACTTCTGGAAAACTTTGGTTTATTAGAATGTGCGCTCCTGAAGGGAATAATTGTTTTCAGGAACTTTTATTATTTCTATGATCACTATAACTGTTGTGGAATGTTCACTTTAAACAAATCATATACCGTTTATTTGTAATGCACGTGGATCGGGATCAATGTCTTTGGTTCCAGTGGCCGAGTAGTTAGCTTACTGGTTTCTGAGTCCCCAGACCGCGGGTTCGATACTGGCTTTGGTGCATGGATTTTCGAAGTCCGGAAGCCCACAGTGGACGTGACATTCTTGTGACACATAAAGGAACTCTAAGAAGTGCCCGACAAAATTAATTTTCCATTCTAACAATATCTCACGTTCTTCCAACTGAGACCGCCAACTGGCAGAAAAAGTGAAACGCCTGGATGTGGTTCTAAGGGGACGTCCATGGAAGCGCCTGCTCAAAGAATCTCACATAAATCCGCACCGAGGATAGGTTTCATAGGAAGGCTAGTTCATTTATTGATTGTTAGTGATTTCGGGCGCGTCAACTGAGATAATAAATCCCTTATGTAGAGTGGATGCTTTTCATCGGAGGTGGCGGTGATCACAAATTTAAGTTTAACACAAATTTAAGTTTAAAGTAAAATCTTTTCTGCTGCAAAACTGTTTCTATACAATTAGAGACTATACTGATCGTGAAAAGAAAAATAATGTTTAATGTAACAAAACAAAGATATATAATGAATTAGTTTACGTTTGCATTGTATACATTTAAAAAAAATATTTAATACGCCTGTAACAAGTAATGTACTTCAGCTTCCGGGTCAATGACCCCCATCTCGATCAGGTTTTTGTCCAGTTTCCTTGATCCATTGAGCAAATGCTGAGATGGCCCCTTGTTTTGCTTCTGGACGTAAATGTAGCTTCACTGTGCGCACGTTTTGTTGAGCACTCCTTTTGCTTGTAGTTCATTTACCGTTGAAATTGATTTGCTATAACTTGGGAAAAAACAATTTTTAAATCTTTTTATTTTTCTAAAATAATTAATTTCTAATTTCATTTTTTCGTTTTTTTTTAATTCTGGCCCTCAAGAAAATGTGCGCAGATAAATATCTTTCCCCACACGTCATATACAGTTTTTACTGTTTTTTGACAAATAAATAAATCTTCTTGGCGAGATCCAGCGCCGACCTACCGTCGACTAGCGGGATTTTCCCCAACCAGATATCTCCCACCATCGGGCAACCGTCTCAGTCAGGACAAGCTTTAAGCCCCTGACTGAGCTCCTGGCTGTGTGGTAGTGTAGTACATGTTAGTGTAGGTGTGTATATGTAAGAGGTGAGGATAGTCCAAGGAAGATGAAGGAAAGAAGGAGCGCGGTCTATGGCCCATTTGTTAGAGTACTTCTTCGGCATTCGCCTACTGTTGATCGAAGAAACCATGGAAAACCATCGATCAGAGCAGCCACTAGAATTCTCCTCCAGACAGCGACTGAATTCGAACTAGCTCTGTAGCTCCTGCCACCATCGGGACTCGAACCTAGAACCTACTGCTCAGAGGCACTGCAGTGACATCAGTTGATGCACAGAGCAACCTTCCCGGTTCTCGTTCGTATACACCGAAGCTGAGCTATAGCCAATAATCGTCGTAGACTAGGATATTTTTCCAAAACCAGGTATCTCCCACCAGCGCAGCACCGCCCAGCAGAATAACCCTTTATGGTAAATAAGAAAATAAAATAATCTAACTTCATGATCCATTTACGTTGCGCTGATCCTTTTGTGTTGGCGTGTCCCTACTTTATACCTATTTCCCTCTTTTCTCTCTTACCTGCGCAACCGCATTTCGTTCTCAGACCCTCTCGTGGTTCTTCGCCGCGCCTGCCTCCCCCACTCCGCCCCCGGCCCGGCACCCGGGCCCCGCCGACGGTCGCGCCCCCGGCTACTGTCGCCCCGTAATCCATAAAATACACGCGCTCTCGGGCCTCAGGGGCTCGCGCGGGCCTTTGTAGAGCACCGCGATAATTCTCGCCCGACGCCCCCTCCCCTCCCGCGCCCTCGGGAGTGAGACATTAGGTGTTAACGACGCATTTAGATGCGGCCGAGGGACGCGGCCACCCCGAGTTATGGCGACACCGGCGGCGGGGGGGGGCGGTGCTGACACCGCGCCGCCCCCACTCCTCTCCCACCCGCTCACCGCATCCGCTTCCGCTTTCGCCGGTTGTTGCCCTCGTGCTGCCTCCCTCTGTGGTTCGATTTAACCTTCACTGGTGACGTGCGGTCTCTGAAACCGCTGAGGAAAAATAAACGCGTAGCCCTCCTTTCTGGTACGTTGCAACACGTTTTTTCTTTACAGTACTCTATCTCTTTCTGAACTACACTCGAAACGCGGGGTAGTGGATCCATTGACAGACGTCCGCCTTTGAGGGCCAGTTGAAATTTTGTAGCAGACTCGCAGACCTCACATCGCCAGTACTGGGACTTTTCTTCCCACAATGAATGCTAATTGCAAATTTTGTATTAATGGATGATTTTCGTGTAACAATGCATTATCGTATTTAAATGAAGGTTTTTAATGTAGTGAATAATATTTCAGACCATTCTACGAGTTCTTAAGATAATTAATAGTGAAGGAACAGTAGGAACGAATTATAGCCAGAAATTTACTCGGCGAGTAATAAATAATTAGATTATTTTCATTTTACATATTAACAAGAAATCCTTTTTATTTTCTTGTTTATTATAGCATTGTTAGAGCGAAAACAAACTGTCAAGCCAACATGAAATGGAACACCGAAAATAATCTTCCTAAACTTTTGGGGTCTCACACACCGCACGTCACCGGTAAGAGAAATTTGAAGGCACGTCACCAGTTAACGGTTAAAATAAGTTGGTGATTGACAGTTGTGCTTTTGAAGCTGTAGCTTAATACAATATGAATATATGATTTGGTTACTTTTATAGGTATTACTTTCAAGTGTTTATTTTCGTGTCCCGGGAATACGTGCTGAGTGGTTCCCAACGTATCAATGTCGCTCCATTCCATTCGCAACTGTCAATCACCAACGTCTTTTAATCGGACCAAAAGGAGGGTTGTAGTTCGGATGTCTACTATCACCGCGGCCGTTTCTTTGCATCAGGAATCCTTCTCACGCGTTGCTAAGTGCTGCACGTCGGTGTTAGTCGCATCGCCAAAACCACCACACAATCATTACACCCTCACTACCACAATCCATACTACTACCTCAACACTACCACTACCATAAAGTCAGTGCTAATCGCACCTTCATGGGCACAATCACAACACAATCATTCCCTCACTACTACAACCACAACTACTTAATTCTACCACCCGCTCAACCACTACTACAAACACAATCACAACCATTATTACTAACATCATCACAAACAGAACCATTACCACTACCATCACTGTTGCCGTCACGATTATCACCACCATTACACCCCTACCACAATCATTACCACAGTCACTACTACAACCTCCACCACTACTTCAACCACTACCACAAACACCGCTTGAACCATAATTATTACCACCATCACAACCAGAACTCTTACCACTACCATCACTATAACCACCATCACGAATCACTAGTAACACCAGCTGTACTACTTAAAGGTAAATGTTGTCAGTACATCCATCACTAGTACTTTTGTCTCTCATTCTTTCTATTTCCATTACATTCAGCCAATATCACCATTACTGCTACCTTTCACAATGATCACTTTTGTGGTCGGTATCACTCGCAGTTCGTTTCAAGTCACAATTAAGATATCACGGTAAACACAGTTCCAAGTACCGACGGTACTACTGCATTAAAGAGCACTTCGTGATAACAGCCGCATTGCTTACATCAACCATCTTTTACTTCGCCGCCAACCCGACTTTCGCCTCCGTCGCCACGGTCTTCACCTAGATCGCCACCTCCGCCTCCACCGTCTTAAGGAGAGCTCCGCCCGCGGAGCGGGGAGACGCCGCGATAACATTCCAATTACAAGCGTTTTCCACGAGATGGCGCGCGCGTGGCGGCGCGGCCGGACCGCGGCGGGGGGCGTGGCGGGGGCGAGGGGGCCCGGTGGGATGGGAACGGCGCGGCGCACCTGGGGGGCGGCAATTAACGCGAGGAACCCCGCAGGCTCGGCCGCCACACCGCCGCCGCCGCTCCTCGTGGATGATTGATTGAACGCTGGCTAATATGAAGTGTGGAGGTCGCGGCGGGTCGCTCGCCGCTTGATACTGTCTCGTTAGCGCGGCCGCGCCCGGGCCCCGCGGTCGCCCCGCGGCTGAGTGGCAGCGATGCCTCCGCAGCCCGCGCTGATTAACCTCGTCGCGAATGGGGACCTCCTCGCTGACTTGCCTGCTTCTGAAGCGGCGGCTGCCCGACATCTCCAGTTCGACGTCGCTGGAATAATATTGAAGGTTTGTCATTGATTATTATCAATCACAGAAACGAACCTCTCTTTCCGTACTATTAACTGTTATCAAAAAGTGCTCTTTAATATGTCGATAAGTGGAACTTTGCTCACCGTGTTATCTTAATTGTAACTTAAAGCGAACTGCGAGTGATACCGACCACAAAGGTGATCATTGTGAAAGGTAGCAGTAATGATGATAATGGCTAGATGTAATGGAAATAGAAATAATGAGAGGCAAAAGCACTAGTGATGGCTGTACTGATGTCATTTAATATCTACATTTAAGCCTCTCGAGTGACTCATGGACCGTGTCTGACCGGCAGGTCCTAGGATTCGAGTCCCGACGGCGGGAGGATTTTCGACCCTGGTTTGTCACGTAGCTGAATGCAGTCACTGGATGCAAAATAAGTCTACCGGCTGCTCTGATTAGCAGTATTCCATGGTTTCTCCAGTCAACAATTGGCAAATGCCGGACAATATTCTAACAAACGGGCCACGGTCCGCGCACGATCTTTCCTTCCTTTCCTCACCCCTTACACTCATTTGCACTATACTACCAAACATGTCAAGAGGTTAGAACTTGTTTGAGCTGAGGTGGAGCCACGCTGGTGGGAGATACCTGGTTGAAGAAAATCACCGCAAAGCCGGCATAGGTCGGCGCCGGATCTAGCCATCCTGCGGGGAAGATCATCACCGCCACCTCCCGCGATAAAAAGCATGAACTGCACTTACGGGACAAATGACGTTAGCCGTTTATGTGCCCAGAATCCTTAATCAATCAATCATGGACAGTGTACTAACTTTCTGTGTGGCGGTCCCAGGTGTGATTCCCGGCCGGAGCGTAAATGAAGCTGTAGCTTTCTTACACAAATCGTCTGAGTTTCTATACCTGTGTGACGAAAGAAAAAGCTCAGATAGGCCAAGTAAGCTAGGTAGGATGATGGGAGTGCGACATGCTCGCCACATGTCTCTCTTACACCTGAGGCACGGATAATAAAAAGAGATACCTGAGAACACCGCTAGCTGGCAAAAGACGGATTAATCCAACCAACCCTAAAATGCCAAATACACACATACATATCCATTTATAAAACTTCTAGTCGACAGTGGAAAACTTTCGACTATTTTATACAGTTTTTTTACTTATTTTCCACATTTGTGTCTGCCCCAATGAATACAATTTTTCCCAAGTTTATGTATGAATCTCAAAATAAGTATGGGAACTACCTTATGATATCTTCATGTTAGATAGTCCGATTTGATTAGTTACTGACCAGCATTATTCATTAATATGTATTGCTTGCGATAGAAAGGAATGTTTGGCTTCGTCAGTTCATAAAATTAACAGTTTACAAACAAATATAGGAAAATGTTGAAGAAAATGTTAATGTTAAAAAGTTAATGTAAGTAGAGATCGATGAGTAGGTACGTCCACAGCGACCAACATCCATGTATAGATGAAATTCCAACTTTTAGTTAACTTCAAAATGCTTACTACGCTATACTTCAAAATAATGTACTTCAAAATGCGAGGAGAGAGGAGTGCAGTTAACACCGGAAACTCCTATTTGTTGGTTTGCACTTTTGTGTTTTATAATTTTGAGACTATTTATGATGAAGAGCGAATTAGAAAATATTAGTCTTAAAAGTTGTGATTGTGAAAAAAACATTCATACTACTTCAGTGAGTGTCTTCAAAATGAATGACGGCTAAAATGAACAATTTTTAGTATACAAAGATGGCTGTGTAAGACCACTCTTCAGGCACTAATGAGAATAATTTGCTCCATATTACTTAGGCATAATTCCTTTGGACATTTCATTTTTCAAACCAGTTGTATTAGATCTTGAGGAATTGAAAATGATGTTTGAAATAAGTTTAACGTTTATCGCATTTTCTATTGAATACCAGGGATGCTCAAGCACGTTCGGCCCCTCTGATATGTTAATTACGTCTTAATATTCCTCTCCAAAAAATACTTACACGTTCCGTGAGCCAAATTTATCATGTTCTGCCTCTGTAAATGTTCCAGTAATTAATATAGATCGATAGTAAGAGAGACCCCAAAGAAGACCAAAAAAATTAAATAAATTTAAACGACCGACCTTTAACGAGTGTGAATACCCCTTGAGGCGAACCTTCGAATTGAGTTACAATTCAGGCCTTCCTATCGGTAATGACCGATACCATGATCTGTATCATCGCAAATATACTTTCTTGAGTCAGCGCTTCGCATTATCATACGAAACAAGATTATAACAAAAACCGAACATTATTTACGGGGACTTAGTGTCAAATTAATAGCGCTATAAACTCGTGATTAATACGTAAGAAGGTATTAGCATACGTCAGACGAGGGTCCTCTTTTTTAAATAAACGTTCCTCAATGCTTTCTGATAGGGCCATATAGTAAATAAGAGGGTTATAACCCGCCTTAGCATCCGCTTACATGCCTCCGTAAAGGTGAAGAGCTGTGGAGGCAGACAATTGAGCGGTCGTGTCCGGAAAGATGATTCGATCCGGAACTTATCACGAAATAGGTTAAAGTCTTCGTACCGGATCTACGTATGGCCACTTTCAGTGGTAAACGTAAGTTATCGACATAACTACTGCTTCTTGTATGGCTTAGTTGATCGGGATAATTGTTGGGGGAATATTTAATATTTTTTTTGTATTTTTAACGAGTGACTTTTTGGACAAATAATTTACTTAATGTATGAAAACAATAAAATTAACAGTGTAGTAATAGCATTATTAATTTAATTATAATTATACGATATTAACATTAATATACGTTTTATTAATATTAATAATTTTTTATTAATTATTTACATGTTGATTATACATTGGCAATTACTTATTATAACTGTGTTAATAATGACTATTATTTTGTTAATCTTTATAATTAATAGTATGAATATACTAAAAACTAAAAATGTAACATATAATAATAATAATAATAACAATAATAATAATAAACCTGTCATTGAATAACATCATCTATAAAGATTGATCCCAGTTTCTCTAGCAACAGCCATCCCACTTAGGCATTCTCTACATTTAATGGAATGAACTGAATCCCATTTATTCCAGTCACAAAAGAAATTTTGGTTGGCCTTCTTTTTCCAGGATTACTCTTAAAATAGACAAAAATTCTGTGTTGCTGGGATGTAGTTCTAAGAAGTAGTAAGAGCATCCTGATGCAATTCCCAATAATCAACAGCATAAAGAAATACGAATGCTTACAGAAGATGCTCATGTCAATCAAGTATCCCCAAATTTCTGTCCTGCCTCTGTTTATTTCCTTGTTCGCATATTTTTACATTACAAAGACACGAGATAAACATTTACGTATCGGATGACGCACCCTCGAAGACAAACACCTTCAAATATTACCGCAGGGGCCGCAGGGTGGCGCGGGGCGCGGCGCGGGGGTAAGCGTGAGGGGTGGCGCGGGGCGCGGCGTGGGGGTAAGCGTGAGGGGTGGCGCGGGAGGATGGCGCATGGGAGCGGCGCGGGGGTGGCGTGGGGGGGGCAGCGCAGGAGGCGTTGCTTGCGGCGTCGCGGGCGGCGTCGTGGGTTGAGGTGGCGCCCGGGGCGGCGCGGGGGGGTGGCGAGGGTTTGCCGCAAGGGGCGGCGCGGAGGGCAGCGCAGGTGGGGCGCGGGGGACGGCGAGGGTAGCGGCGCGGGAGTATACTGGGGTGGCGCAGAGGGTGCGGGCGGTGCCGGTTGGCGCGGGGGCATGCGGGGTGGCGCGGGGCATACGTTGGTGACGCGGGGGTCGCAGTGGCAGCGCGGTGCGGCGCGGTGCGGCGCGGGAAGGCGGCGCGCGGGGGCGGTACGGGTTGGCGCGGGGCGGCGCGCGGGTGGCGCGCGGGGCGGCGCGGAGGGCGGCGCGGTGGGCGGCGCGGGGTAGCCGCAGCGCGCGCCACCTTTGACGAGGCGTCGGCCGCCGTAACTCAGATTTGCATGAGAAAACGCGCAGGAATCCCGCGCAGCGCCTTTTGCTCCTTTTGGGGCGCGCGGGGAACGGCCGGCGACACGGAAGCGCCGTCGTGGGGCGAATCGGCCGCCTGCGAAGCGCACGGCGAAGAAGGGAGGGCCGGAAAGCGGCGGAGGAGAATTAAAAGGGAACAGACGTGGGTCACTGCCCTTAGGGAGAAGTATTGATGGCTTCCCGTGAGGTTTCACAGGCGTCAATTCCTGTTGTTCCTTAAGCCCCCATGTTGGCCGATGTTACCTACCAGGACGTTAATAGCCCCTCTCAGGAAGAAGAAAAGTTTTCAGTGAAGGAGATGCAATTCTAGGAAAGGAATACTGCCCCAAAAGAGTCGTAGAATTTTCCCAAGAGAATCCACTACTTTCCTCTAACTGGTCATTAACCCTAGCATTTGTAAGGGATGGAGGACTCAGAAATCCACTAATAATTGTTTTTTTTTGTAGGTTTAAATTCTTACGATGCTGAAAACATTGATATTGTTTATGATATTTTTTATTCAAACTATGAAGCAGTTTTTTCAAGTGTTTGCAAGAATTTGAGTTATTATAGCGTCTTTGGCTGTTGTAAAAAAATGGTACTCTCTTGAAAACTGGAAATTGAGATTGCGTTTTGAAAATAATTGTTATATTAAAATCTGAGTATTTTGTTTGTACTTGGCGCGTCGACCTTTGTACGGGTCATGGCCTGTCAGTAGTGCCCTGGCGTCGCGGCCATGGGTTAAGGGGCTACGTGTTGTTAGCACGAAGACATCCCCACGCCGTATTCAAATCTTCTCAACCTGAGAAGTGAATTTTCTCGTCGTCACACAGCAACATGAGACATTGCAAGGAAAACGCACACTATTATCTTGCCCGAATCCGATGAACAATGTGCTCAGCAGCCAGGGACAAGATCTCAGTTTAATATAGTAAAATACATTTCTGTGTTTGAATGTACATTGACTATCATAAGGCACAAAATTGCAATAGATTTTGTTATTGTTAAACAGAATACTTGTCGCAAAAGTATGTTTTCAATTCTGTGGGTTCCGGACACCTCCCCCCCCCATCGGTATTGCATGGGACCATATTATATGGTCTATATACACCTTGGGTATTGCTAGGATTCATCACTTGCTTAGTGGATATATGATATACTACAATGGACGGAAGTGTATATTCGATTATGTTCGTTTACGTTTGAAATTCTTCTGGAACCTATCTATGACTTTTGCAAATGAGGAAGCAATATTATTTGAATCTCCACTCCCACCGTCTCAAAAAGCTTGAATAAAAACTTTCTTCTTATAAAAAATGAGATTATTTTTTAGGAATAATTTAAAGAATTTAATGAGGAATAGGTTACTAATAAGGAATAGACCCATGTGCACTGAAATGTACAAAAATGTTTGCCAAGAATAATGAGCCACAGTAAACTATTATCTTGCTTTAAAGTTTCTGCAATTATACGCACAAGAATGTTTTGATGAGATTTGTCACGTTAATCGAACCAAATTGAAGGAAACAAAAACAAAACGTTTATAATCAATCAACATATTTCAGTATGATGTTAATATTTTTAACAAATTGTATTTCCAGAAAAGCATCGATATTTTTTGTAATTTATTAATTCTCATGTGTGGTTTAAACAGAGTGAAACATTACAAGATAAACATATTTTAAACCAATGTCAGTGTATTTGTTCAAATGTTCTCTCTTGATCATCCCCATCGGAAACACAATATCCCTCGCGCTACTGCAGCGTCCGTGGAAGCTCTTTACGACCACGCAAGCACGTCCGCCGCGCCGCGCCGTCCCCGTCCGTCTTCACCTGCGCGATGCACGCCTTGTCTGCATATCCACGCGACCGCACGCCAATATTTTTAGAGCCTCGTAAAAGGACAAGACTGGGAAGGTCACGCGCCGCCACGCCACGCCACCGCACTGCGCTCGTAACTCAGTCTGCGGCGGCAACCGCCGATCGCCCAGCCCCAGCCCAGCCCCAGCCCCTGCGCTGCCGCAGCTGCAGCCGTCTTCCTGCCCTAGCCACCGCACCGCCTGCCTCAGCCGTTGCGGGTGCTGCACTACCGTCGCGGGATATGCCATTCGTGGGCTGCTATTGTGGCACAACACGAAACCAGGGATGCTACAAAAGCACGTTCTTTCTCGTGTTATTTCTAACTGCTCCACCGGGAGAGATGGCTCAGTGCATCAACCTGATGCCACTGCAGTCCCTCTGACCGGGAGGTCCTAGGTTGGAGTCCCGACGGCGGCAGGATTTTCGACACTAGCTTGACGTTGTGCTAGGTCGAATTCAGTCGCTGTCCGGAGGAGAATTCTAGCGGCCGCTGCTCTGATCGGTAGTTTTCCGTGGGTTCTCCTAACAAACGGGCCACGGACCGCGCGCGATCTTTCCTTCCTCTTCCTTGTCCTATCCTCTCCTCTTACACACACACTTACACTAACATGCACTACACTACCACATATGTCGGGAGCTCACAACTTGTCCCAGCTGGGGCGGTGCCTGAGATACCTAGTTGAGGGGAAAACCCTTCTAGTCGACGGTAGGTCGGTGCCAGATCTCGCCACTCAGTGGGGAAAAGATCATCGCCACCTCCCGAGAAAAAACACGCACTACACTTACGGGACTAATGACCAAAGTAGTTGACGCGCCCGGAAACACGAATCAATCAATAAATCTAACTGCTCCGCTATATTAGACTACTACATAAATCTGCAAAAGTGTTTTCAAGAGCAGACAACAGCAGACACACTATTTCCATTCTGAGACAATTGAAATCATCAGAGTTAGCTTGCCGTTACTCACACCACTACGCCACAGTAGTGTCGTATGAGAAGACTCGGGTGGACGCATAACAACGTAAATCCTGTCTTCGTGTAAAAAAAATCCTCAAAAATGACAATATCCGTTTGAAACTCCCAAATACACGAGTTCGTTCAGATTGATCATGCCGAGAATATCAGTTTTGGAGAAAATTGGCTGAAATTGGAAAGTTTAGGCGCTAGCGTTGACCACAGACAGACAGATGTTTTGCCATCAATCGATTTTCCAGTATCAAGGACCTACAAAACGTGAATTCCGTTTACACCGCATGTTAGAGTAGTTTTTTACACCTAGGAAATTGACGTATCCACTTTTTCTCCGTTATCCCCGTTTTCCGGCGCACAATTACAATACTTTCTCTTCTTACGTTAGTAACTGCCAGAAAGTAAAACAGTAATTAAAATTAAATGTGGTGCATTACGTTTTACTTTACGGAGTTGCAGTCATCCCCTGCACGGGCCACTGCTTCTGCCTAAGCCGTTGCTGTTGCTGACTCCGGCCACAGATATATTCTATGCCTTGGTGGAAAAAGGGCGAATTTCTGTATTCAAAGTTTACAGAATGATTGGTTTTTCTTAAACCATACAAGAGACAAAACAATCGTAGGCCAATGTAAAGATCGATAGTGAAATCAGGAGATTGGACTTTTGACTTTGGCCTTGCTTACACTGAAAGTAGGGGATTTAAAGCACACATTGGCCTTACAAACCAAAAATCACTAAAAACTCACACTAGCTATTCTTGCATCAAGCCACAGATATAGTACATATATTGGCAATGCCTATGCTGGGCGGTGGAGTAGCAGTGAAGTCAAGAAATTAAGTGTGACACTCAATTTACTATCACCCAATTCTGAGGTGGTGTACATAAGTGCAAGGTAGTTGAATTTTATTCTCGTACTTGTTTCAGATTTACGAGTAATAATTGTCAGAACTATCTAAAAACCAATATCTGATTTATTGGTATAATTTTAATCATGTTAATCTTTCTTTAGCGGATAACACTCGAAATATTTTACAGCATTCGTAAGCATTGCCGCCGTGGCATTGCTTTTACGTAACCTCAATTACGTTCTACATAACATCTGATGTATTACACATCTCAGTAGAACAAAAAAAATGTAGCCATGATTGGAAATAACTTAATTAGTAGTTCAAAAATTAAATAGTTTTATGGCCCAAAGTAGATATTCTAGCTACTACTCGAACAATTGATGGTACAAAACATCATCAGAGAATCGAATTTCTTAGAGGCAAATTTAGCAAATAAGTGGCATTCAAAGTTTCAAATCCCTAATTTCATTACGCTGAATGAAAAAAATATAGTTTATACTCATGGGGGCTTTTCACGTGATCACACTGTTTCGTAATTTCGTACTTGATAAAATGTCATTTATAGTAATTATTATGATATTAAAATAATGATCATTTAATACTGTTTTCATTTTTCAAAATAAGGATTGCGGCTGGCAAACAAATTAAGTTCTAGTAACAAACATGCTACAAGACTAAATTGGCAATGCTAATCATTCTATATATACTCATTCTATATTTATACCAACCTTCATTTTATTCCCACTATTTTAACCCTACTAATTAACAATCCCTGCTCTTTCTTGTGTCCATATTGTCTAGATCGCTTCCACTCCCTTCACCTTTTTAATCTGATTCCCCCCGCATTCGCCCTAGCTAGCCTGTTGAAGCAATGACCTTTCCTACCACATATTATTCGAGACTATCAGCTCCTTCAACAGACTTCGGCGTCGTTGAATCGTCAATACTACTTCCACTCCCATCACAGTCACAGCCACTACCGATTCCACCGCCATCGCCGTCACCGCACCGCACGCGCGCCGACAAGCCAAACAAACGCGAATCGGCGAGCACACGGTAGCTGCTTTTTAACAGACTATAAAAATCGCAGCTCTGCTCAGAACGAAGCTGAGCTTCTCGCGTCGGAAAACTATATTTCAGGCAGTCATTAAATTTTAACATCCAACACTTAGGGTCATCATAAACGCAGCTGTAAGGCCAATGATTTAGGCGGAGTTGAATAGCAGCTGTTAACGTTCTAAGAGGCTGCTCATGACTGTTAATAACCGGCGCGGGAGCCGGTGGGAGTGGCTCGCTGATGTTGACACGGTCGACAACCGGCGAGGCGCCCGCTCCGCTCCGCTCCACTAAGCCCCGCTCCGACCCATTCCACGTCACTCCACTCCACTCTGCTCCGCTCCACGCTGGTCCGGCGAGAAGACGCGAGGCGGACGCTCGCACTTCGCCTCCAGCCTTTCTACGCTTCTTGAAACAACAGATAGTAATTATTACCTTAAAAGTAACGAATGCAAGAAACGCTTGATTGCCATTTTAAGAAATTACATTCAACATCGGGCAGAAGATTTTCCAGCACTGGACAATTTTCTCTCAAAATGCGTAGAAATATTGAAAATGTAACATTGAAAGAAATTAGTGATAATACATTACATATTCTCGTATTATGTCTAGCAGTGACAAAATATATTGTAGCTTAATATTGTAACAAATAACCACGAAGACTTCAGACATCTTTCTTTACTAAACGAATCAAAGGAGATTCCATGCATACATATTACAATTAATTTTTGAAAATTCAGGAATTTTAATTAACATGGCACTTCCGTCAATAGAATCGATGTATTATTCTCCATTTTTACTGGAAAATATTAATATTTAAAAATATATTTAAAGAAAAAAGATATTTTCCCGGGCTGGGATTAGAATTAGAACGCATTGATTTCCAAATCGAGATCCTTATGCTATGTTCGATTAGCTGATGTTTCCGTGCTCTTGGCTGGTCTCCCGACATGTGTGGGAGTGTAAGAGTGGCATGCAAGTGTAAGTGCTTTTGTAGAAGGGAGGGAAACGGGACGGAGGAAAGATGAAAGAGAATAGGACGAGTAAAAACGAAGGAAAGATCGCGCGCTGTCTATGACCCGTATACTAGGGTACTGTACCGACATTCCTTTGGCAACGATAAAAAAACATGGAAAAATGCTAATCAGAGCACTCTGATACTAGAATTATCCTCCAGAATGCGGCTAAATTTGACCCAGATATTTAGGTAGTGTCTAAAATTGTTTTTCCTCGTCGCAAAGGTCAGTAAAAATCTGACGCTGATTCCATTTTCGGCGAACATAAGGTGTTTGAAAGTTTCAAAAAATCAACAATTTGGTCCGGTAGTGACCCTTTCTTGCACTTAGCACTTCTTGTACACATTTTGTTAATATTTTTTTGACTTTGCCACGTATGAAACTTTGTACAAATTACAATGATCCACAAAAACTTGGTCTATCGCCCGTTCAGAAGCACATTAGCCGTTTGCCGGGGGAACTTCACGTCAGTATTTCTGAGTGATCACGACAAATGACAAAAAGAACGTCAAATTAAAGTTTATGATAAAGAAAGAGTAGAAAAGTGGATTTTCACTGACTGGGTGCACGGCAGAGAAGTGTTCATTATACGTCGAAAAGTTTAGAAACGCACACTGATCTCGCACAACAAGAAAGACGACCTGGGGGACCACATATGAATTGACATATGACACGAGCAATGGAAAATTAAATTTTTTTATAAAGGAAGTTCGCAAAAAGTTATCTTCCACCGACCTGTCAATATAGAATGCTCAATTCACGTTGGAAAGACAGCAATGTCCAATTGGTTTGTAAGGAATGACTACTTACGAGATTACATATTACTAGGTAATCCCTTGCGATTACATCGCACAAAGGAAAAGATTGCAGTAAAGTTACACGATGTTACTAGATGTCCCAGATACGGAAACAATTATTGAACGACAAAAATATTTGTCGTTCAGTAGTTATTTTACAAAACTAATGAATTGAGAGATTTACAATTTCTGGAATAATATAATAACGCATTGTGAACACAATTTCGTAAAATATTTCTAATATTGTCATTTAAATGTTTCGTATTTAGAGAGATCTGTTCAAATATGTTGTAGTAGAATTTGGCAAGAAATTCTGCTAAGTATCTCAGTAAATTAAAAACGTAATGCACCACACAAAATTGTAATCACTGAACATTTTTTGTCAAGGCAGGCGTCTGATGATTCCTGGGCATTGCGTTGATAGGCACTCACTAATCTTAGCATTTAAAACCCTTATTAACCATTGAACATCAAAATCCCACTTTGAAAAATTGTATTTCAATGAATCTCTTGCAGCTTTCAAAACAAAACGACCAAGACAACAAATTACATGGAAAGCAAGAGGATTTGAAAAAGGCGTAAATAATTACAGACAGTTAACACGCATTTATTCGATTACACTAACGCGATTATTCAAATTTAGCCTTTATATTACGAACCCTTTTAATAATCGCAAGCGATAACACATTAAGAGGCTGTCGCCTTCCATTTCAAGCAAAAATAATGAACTTTGGTTGATTAGAAAGCCCTAATTTGTTTCTAAACGAAAATCTTAGTGTTAGTAAATTGATAAATGGCAGACCAACTCCAAATTAAAGTTTGCGATTTTGAAATGGGCATACCAAAAATATTTCGGTTCATGTGGTGTAAAAAATTTTTGAAACGAATTTGTTGCAACTTGCAAAAGTATATTTACAGGATCATTCTCATTTTGCACTGTGGAAGCAATGTTCATTCCGTGATGACGCTCAAGTGTTTTGCATGATTTGGGTTAACTGCTAACCCGTTCTGCTACGTATTATTTTCCTGAATGCCAATCACTATATGGAATACTCTCCAATTAATGTACACATTAAAAATAAGTATTGGTTGCCATATATAAATGCTGAATGCTGAAAAAAATCATCCGACAAAGAGATATCGAGGGAAAGTGTATTTTCATCGAACACATAAAACAAGTTTCTGTACGTTAATAATTATGTCTCTACAACTGTATACGACAAATAAACTAGTGGTACAACAAGAGCACATACTTTATCGAAGTATTTTAAATTTACTATTTTCTAACATTCAGAGACTTGAACGAAAAGTATATCTGCACTACTTGTTTAAGAGGTCCTTGTTGTATCCGTGGAAAAAATTGATGAAATATTTAGAGGGGTTTTTGAGACCACATTTCTTTTATAAATCGTATAAATTTCAAGCACAAATACCATAGAAACTACTCTCTCAAAAAATTATGCTTGTCATTTTAACGCAAAAATCTTCAATTTTGTAGTTTTGAAATGTACACATTTTGTAATTTTTTACTATACAGAAAGTTCACCAGAAATAAGAATAGAACCATTTTTACCGCCCTTTGTTGCATATAAGAAGAAAATTTAAAGAAAAAATTGGACCTGTTTCTGAGAAAAAACGTTAAAAAAAATAAATAGCTTATTTGCACGCAACATTACACGAAAACTACCCATATTTTCCAAAAAGTGTACTTGACCTTATTTGTTGATCGGTCCTTAAAAACAGGTTACTATCAGGGAAAAATCACTATCTTTAATATTTTAGTTGTAGGGACATGCCGCAAAATTTGAATTTTACTATTCCCGAAAAACCAGGGATTACAACAAAATGAGATCTGCATTATTCTCTTACGCGCCCTTTACGACATGCGAGAACAATGGTTAATAAAAAAAATGGGAGCCATTTTTAAGAAAATTATGTTGAGGTTTCAATAAACTACCCAAAATTCAAAATATCCGTTTCAAACTCAGAAGGTCTCAAGTTCCTTTAAATTGATCCAGGAATATACATTTTGGAGAAAATCTGATCAACTCTTTTGAGACTACCTCTGTCCACAGACGGACGGACGGACGGACAGACAGACAGATATATTTTTTCCGTCAATCGGGTTTTTGTTACCAGGACCCACAAAACGTGTATTCTGACTACATAATTTTCTGTATGCTATTCAATATCCTCTTTCAATCAGCATACACATCCGTCTTTGAGATGTGGTTACTAAGTACTTGCTAGGCATTGTAGGATTAGTCCCCTAGATTTCCCTAGGGCACTAAAAAAGTAAGAGGATGTAGTGTACTATGTACATGAAGATTTATCCATTTCTTCGTTACCAAGGCCCAGCATTAAGAGTTTTTCTGTCGAAAATTTGCCGTTATGCGGCCCACAAATACAATACTTTCTCTTCTCACAAAGGACGGGCGAGAAAATAGAACGTGTACAGTAAGTAGTATTAAGAAAACGCGGCCGACGTTGTCCTGCCCTTCATCTCCCTCTTTCCTCTCGCATCTCCCTTTCTCACTTTCTCTCTCTCCCTCACCCTGTCCCTGTCTGTCTCTGTCTCTATCGCTCTCTGTCCCTCTCATTCACATTTACTTGCACACGATGCACGTCTCTGAACAGGTGAGGTAATAACGGGAAGCACCGGAAAAGGAAAAATGTAATAGAATGTTCAAGAAGAGCTCATCCTGTAGATAACGGTGTGAGAAATGTAGAACGCATTGTTTAGGAGTAATTTGACGATATAGATTCAAAATGCTCCCGAGTGCGTTGCGGGTTGCATTTGACGTCAATATTTAGTTTTGTTCTACAACACCAAACGCCATGAAGTAGAGTTACAACAGAATTAATGGCACATAAGCCTTCTGGGGGGAAAACACGTTGAAGTGCATGCATACACACACACACACACACACACACATATATATATATATACATACATATATATATATATATATATATATATATATATATTGCGATGTGTCGTTTGCCCATCTCACTCTGCCACCCCAGTGTCACGCCAGATTAACAAGAAGCTCGCAAGGACAACGCGTCCCTCGCGCCGCTTGAATTAGTTCCGCACAGCTGCCCGGGCCTCCCGAAACCCTCCACCATAAATTCAACCCCCTTTGTCCATACTACAGAATGATTGACTTCTGGAACAACTGCGTTATAGACTTGGCGCTAGCACACAGCAAGATAATCCCCTAAGTCCAATAAACCCATCATACGTCAGAACAGAAGAATCATGTGCGCACTTCTCTGTGCTAAACAAAGACATCCAATGGCCGCGAAAGGAAGCGATCATCTTAGCCAACCAGGTTACAAATGACATAGAAAATTCTGGAACTCAACAAACCGACCTATGAAAACGCTGGGCAGGAAGCACGTGATAACCCTTGCATGGTGCGAAAGAAAGAAAGGGGGGAGAAACACAGCGAGAAGCTCGAATTGGCAGACGGGCGAAAAACACGAGAGAGGGTTGTCGAGCAGAGATAGCATAGGACAGTCGAAATTTTCAACAACTTAAAAGTTACAGTTAGAGAGCGGCCGAATATCGGCTTTTAGAGAAATTACTAGTGAGAGCAACGGTAAAAAGACGACAATAGCGGTTGGTGAGAGGCAAGCATTGAGCCGACCACCACGAGACCTGCCCGGCCTTCGTCCAACCGCGGAATTTATTCCAAACAGCCAGATTTTGGCTTCCAACGTCATACGCGGTCCAGGTGTCGTGTGACGGCCTGAGACGCGCGCCAGCGCTACGTCATTGCTGCGCTGACATTCACCACCGACATCCCGAGCGCCGGCGCCTTTATCCCGAGGGACAATTGTGAGGCTGGCGTTCCAACGCTCCAGCGGCGCTCCTGTGGGTCCAGCCGCATCAGTCCATCGATCGGTGAGCAATCCCGTCGCGGTGACGTAGCCATTACGCCATCATCAACTTGTAAGTCATCTTCATCATCGTCACTTATTTGATAGCCAAAAACAGTAATTCCGTGTTTGCAAGAACAGTTTTTATAATAAATGTGTCCCCACCATTTTGTACGGGTGAAAAAGACTAAATTCTGAGTAAAGTGTTTATTATTTTAAAACAAAGAAACCATTGCAATCCTTCGACCCAGGGCACTCACCACTGCTCAACGCCGGCAGTGAAATAGCAGGTAAGTGGGCGCGTGCTTGGCGCCCCTTTAAATAAATTTAGCGCTTGTCCCCCCTGCTATATGGGAACGACCGTCATACCATCAGTGTGTCGGCGCTTCCGTTCTGTGGTGTGACCTCCCCCCGATTCCGTTCCAAAGAATCGGCATCCGACGTGGGCGGTTGCATCACTATATATACCGGAAAAGCAAAAATGTAATAGAATGTTAAAAGAGCTCATTCTGTACACTGTCAGAAATTACATTAAATTTAATGTAGTTTAATGCATTTTTCACATTAAATTTAATGCACCGTGTACATTAAAACGATATTAATGTACACGTACATTAAATATAATGTGTAAGTTAAAATCAATGTAGATTTAATGTAGAACGACATTAAACGTTATGTACCTTGTAAATTAAACCGATATTATTGTGTTGTACATTAAAAACTTGGCAAAAGTGCTACGGAAACCTTTGGAATGATTCAACAAGCCTTTGGGGATAAAGCTATGAGTCTAAGTCAGTATTTTGAGTGGTATAGTCGCTTCAAATCGGGCAGAACCTCGACAGATGAAGATTTGCGAACGGGGTGATCTTCCACATCGACACACCCCAACCACGTCGAATTGGTGACCGATTTGGTACGGGCAAATGGCCGTTTAACTATTAGGGAGATAGCCGATAAAGTGAACATTAGTTTTGGATCCTGTCAGATCATTTTGACAGAAATTTCGGGCATGTCGTGCGTCGCGTCAACATTCGTCCCGCGAGTGCTGACTGCTGAACAAAAACAAACACGTGTGAACATTTGTCAGGAGCTCCTGGATCTAACCAACGCCGAACTAGATTTTCTTAAAACCATTAAAACCGGTTGACGAAAATCATCCCTGAAATCAGCCTTGAAAAGGCGCCGATTCGAGTCAATTTTGGACATCAAAGCCAATTGTAGGGCGGACCTAAAGAGGATCCCTAAGGCGGCTTCCCAGGCTTGGTTCAAGAGCTGAAAGAAACGTTGGGAAAGATGTGACGTGAGCAAAGGCAACTACTTTGAGGGCGACATATTCGAATAAGTTGTATCTATCGAAATAAACACGTTATAAAATCAGTCCGGTCTTTTATTGATCACACCTTATACATACCAACATCCATTTTTATATATAGAGATAAGGTGAACTTCACAATTTTCTCTTTTTTTTTTGTCTTGATCCTGTCCCAATGTGTAGCCCTGCGCTCTCCGTGTCCCTTGTTCCTCCCGCAGTGCTCGGCCCGCATGGGCGCCGGCTCGCGCGGCCCCAGACGGAAAGTAATTGCCCCTGCCCGCGCGGCCGACGAGCAGCGGGCCGGCCGGCCGGCCGCCGCGCCGCGCCGTGGCGTCCGTTAAAACAACGCGCGCAATGAAATAAACGCAGCGCGCGCCCACAAATCACGCGCGCGGCGACAGCGGCGCGTCCACCGCCCGCACGCCCGCCCGTCCGCTCGCGAGCGCCCGAGCCTCCCCGCGCTCAAGGCCCCCGCGCGCGCCTCACGACGTCATGCGGACGGCACTGGAGAAGATGAACGAAAATAAAGAGTTTTTCTGGCGAAAATTCGCTGTTTTGCGGCACACGATAACGTAACTTTTTCTTCTTACGAAGTATTCATAGGGAAACAAAAAGAACATGGTGAGGTGGCACAGATGTCATTGCGTTGCCTCTGACCGGGAGGTGCAAGGTTCGAATCTTGACGGTGACAGGATTTTAGCTGGGTCGAATTCTTTCGCTCTCTGGAAGTGAATTCTAGCGGACCAGTAGCTCTCTAATGAATAGTTTTCTGTGGTTTCCCCGATCAACGCCAGGCGAATGCCGGAGCAGTACTCTAACAAATGGGCTACGAACCGAGCATCTTGTCCTATCCTACTTCTTACACACATTGACAAGCACTACACTACCACACATATGCTGGGAAACCAGTCGGAAGCTTAAAGCTTGTCCCGACTGGGGTTGTTTCCCCCTTGTCAAAGAATACAAAAAAAACTTTAACAATTTCACAACACTCTTGCAATGCTATGAAAACACAAAATGAAAGGTACACACTGACTAAGCGATGCTTCCTGACTAATACAGTAAGAAAAATTAAATTAATGTAAACATTGCAGAATGTATTGAAGGTACGAGGCACACATGCCTAGATTTTTTAAACCAGACTACTCTCATAGTACCACAGCTCCTCCTATTTACACAGCTGTTTAGTAGAGGGTCTCAATGCAGATAGGAAACAATGCCTTTCGCCGACGGGAATGCTTCACGCCCAAGTCCAGCGCACTGCCCGTTCCGCCGTGGCCCAACTACACGAGCACTCACTCCCGCCAACCACCCAGCTCTGGCACCGCCCCGAGTTTGACACCGGGCGGATCGCAGAGGGCAGTTAGCAGGGCCAGCCGGAGGAGGGGCGGACGGAGGCGGGGAGAGATACGGGCGGCGACGGCGATGGTGGTGGTGATGTCGACGTGACGTCATCGGGGTCGGCGGCGATGCTGAAGCCGCACGGCGGAAGAGAGCGCCCCATGCGTAGAGGCGCGGGGGAACAATGATTAATTAATGTCTTAATTAATTCATTCTTTTTTTAAGTGGGACGCGCGAACTTTGGAGTTGGCGCCCTCATAACACACTAATGCAGCATGGAACTCCCATAATTTGGCGGGAGAACCACAAAGAGTGCCCAGGTGGGCGGAAGTCACAGGAACTTGTCCGCGCCGACCAAAATGTGCTAACACCCCTGGTGGGAGTTACCTTGTTGGAGAAAAACCGCTAGCCGACGGTAGGTCGGCACCGGATTCCCCAGTCCAGCGGGAAGATCACTGCAACTTTCCGAGCAAGAAAAATGCACTATACTTAGGGGGATATGACCTTGGCAGTTGACGCGCCAGTAATCACTAATCAATCAATGAACTAAAAATGTTAAAACGCTGGCACACCGTCTCTTGTACGCCCTATTTTTAAAATACAGGAAGCTACGCATGAGATGTCTTTCGGCTACGCCAAATTTCAGGAGTAGAAAAAAAAATCAGAAAAGATCTAAATTCTCTGGTTACCGACTCGCTCCAAATGAATTAATACCGCGCTTTATATAAGGCGTATGTAGATGTCCCTGCGTGGAAGTAAATTCGGAGCAGACTACTGAAACCGACGTATTTAATCAGATGGGATCATAATTTCAAATTTCGTTCACGAACGCAGCGATTTGGAACGGGGAAATTCACCTTTGTAAATCGAACAATAAATGACTGATAAAATTTGCGGGACTGAAGCATTTGTGATTCGGCCGTGAAAGTGTGATTACATTTAGAAAACTATGATGATGTGAAATGCAGATGTAATGTATCTGTGTTGCTATCGCTTTATTTTGTTGCTATCGCTTGCGTTGTATCACTTTATTTTGTTATGTTAATGTGTTTTATTGTAATCATATTCGTTTTATGTACATTGCAATACTTCTTAGAAAGCTACAACCGAGTTTTAAACCTTAAGTAGATCAAATATATCTGTCTAAAATATACTTGTAGGTGAATTTATAGATGTGGGAGCGTTCCGGTGAACAAGATCAGAGGGGAATAGGGCAAATTCTCCCCATATGTAATATATAATTATATTTAAACAGTAATATTTGTAGATGTCAACAACATATGGACAAGATAGAGTTATTTTTAATATTACAGTTGGTATAGGAAATGGGCAGAAATATAGTTTCAATAATGGAAGGGCTCAGTAGAACGGGACTATGCCACATTGACTTTGTTCTGAGGGTTTTACTACAACTTTCTTATATAACTCTGTAGACTTTTAAACTTTTAAACGCAGTTCTCTTGCATACTGGAATTCGTACTGAATTTAAATAACATATTATTCTATAATAATAATAATATTTGCAGTTTTATGTAATGCTGCTTCTTCTTTTTCACTATCAGGGATTAGGCTGACAGCCTGTTCCGTCTTCACTCCAACCATCTCTTCGTAGGACGTCCTATTTCTCGTCTTCCTACAGGTTTATAAGATAATATTGACTTTGTTATTCTTGTGTTATCCATTCTATTTATATGTTGTATCCAACGTTGTTTATTTTCTTTAATACGGTAATTCATGGAATATATATTTATATCAGATCTAATCTCCTCATTTCTGATTTGATCTAATATCGAGCAACCTTTTACTCTCTTAAGAAATTTCATCTCTGCTGTTTGTATTCGTTGTTGCTCTTTTGCTTTTATACTCCACGATTCGCTTCCGTATGTTAATACTGGTGCCGCCATTCCTTTATTATATTTCATTCTAGTTTCTTTCATTGTTTTATTTTTTAAAGTTCTAGGAAAAGTGCCACACATCATTTGATATTTATTTAGTTTATTTTGCAAATCATTTTCCCTTTCATAGCTAATGTCACAGCCCTAAAAATTAAAATGTGACACTTGTTCTATTATCTGATTATAACAATTTTGGAGCGTATAGGATATTTCTCTTTAAAAGCCATAACTTTCGTTTTTTTAACAGGTATTTTAAAATCATAGTGCTCACATATCTGGTTCAAGCTGTATGAAGATTTTTGCAAATCATTTTCTGTTTTCTGCATAATTATTTGATCGTCAGCAAACAATAATGTATTAATGCATTTATTTTGGGTGTGTAGGTTATTCCTGAATTTATTTCATCTTTCCATTGTCTTATGAGATCATCAATATATACATTAAATAAAGTAGGTGATAATGTGCACCCTTGTCTCAGTCCTTTATTAATTTTCACTGCATCTGTTTTTGTTGTTCCGGTCTTAATTATAATTTGTGTATTTTTGTAGAGGCTTTTTATTACACTTATTAAATGGGTAACCTCTTTTCTTCATGATGTTCCATAATATTTTTCTATTAACTCGATCAAAAGCTTTTTCGTAGTCAACAAAACATATGTGAGTCTCGAGGTTGAATTCCCTTCTTTTCTCTATTAGTTGTCGTATAATTGTTATATTGTCTTGGCATGATCTTCCTTTATGTAATGCTAATAGCTAAATTTCACAAATATTTTGGGATTGGCCCTTGTTCTTCTGAGTCCTTCAATTCTTACGTCGCTCACACTATCACCTCATATAAATTAGTCCGTTGTACTCGGGCGTGTGAATGCAACTTGGATATTCCGAAATCGTCGCCTCACATTTCACCGTAGCAACGGTGACGTCACAAAAGGGGAGAGCGAGTCTTTGGATGTAGGAGGCGATAGCGGAGGCACACCCGCCGCGGCGCGAACGCCTGTTCCTCGTGTCAATCCGACGGCCGCGCCCAGCCGCCGCCCCAGCCGCGTCCGCCCCCGCGCGCGCCCTCGCGGCCGCCATTGTAATTCATTTTACGCTTTCTGCGCGGGCGGAGAGCAGGTAAATCATGCGAGCATCGGCCTGGGCGGAGGCAGATTTACGGTAACCGACCGGGAAGGCAAGCGGGAGAAATGTGGGAGCTAAACATGGGAGGGGACTGAGGACCGGACTTACAAGGATGGGAAAATCCAAGGAGGCAAGGAAGAGAGTGGGTCGAGAAGATGGGGTGTCTCAGGCAAATGTATGAGTAGGAAAATGGACTGGGAGAAGAATGATGGGAATGGATGGATGAAAGGGTTGGGGAATGTTGGGTGATAGGTGGATCCACAACTGAGGGGACTGAGGACCGGACATATAAGAATGGGAAATCCCAAGGAGACAAGGAAGAGTGTGGGTCGAGAAGATGTGGGGGAGACGCAGGCGAATAAATGAGTAGGAAAATGGGCGGGTGGAAAAAAGATGGGAATGGATGGAAGAAAGAGATGAGGAATGTTGGGTGATGGGCGGATCCACAACAGGTTAGGGAATGCAGACGAACCGGCGCGAGTCTAGGACGCGCTCTAGGCAGGTGGTTCGTTGGGCGGTATCGAGAAGAACGTCCCAACCGCGAGATTTGCAGAATAAACAAGTGAGTAGTGCGGTGGCATGCAGTAGTCTCCCGCCATGAAATATTGAGTCCCCGCCCATTATCGTGCTGTAATCTTCAGATTTGAGAGGAAACATTTGGGAACACGCGTTAGCTACTTGGCGCCATCCATCATCGTGGTGGTTATGAGGACCTGTGGGAAGCACTGCGAGAAATCAAGGCAGGTCGGGTCTCTTTGAGGCGGCGGCAAAAAAGCCTTCGCGCCGGCTTTTTGCTACCGCCAGCCAGGTGCACTTGTCCAGAAACACCTACTTCTTCGACAGAGCTACAGTTGAAACATTCATCACCGAGATCGTCGATTATTAGCTGAAATCTCGATCGTTAAATTCTTGTAGCTTAAATTTCACATCCAACACGCAGAGAAAGTGAGAAGCTTATTATGCAGTCCGCTTCGCTTGCAATTCCCCGGGTCTTCGTTTAATTTTATTTCTTCTCCGAGACAGGGCCGGAGGCGATGGCAGCCGCACCTTGTAACGAGGGACCGCGCCGCCATTGTTTATGCAAGCGGTGCGACGCCAGCGCGCCGAGCGGCCCGTTCCATAAATCGCTGCAAAAAATCTTCCTCGTAACAATGGAGTCGCGCCGCCCGGCTCGGCAAACTGCACGTCTTATGGCCGCTGTTATGGAAATCCGGATCGAGACGCTAAATTTCTTTATTTACTGGCAGCGCGGCGGGCTCTCCAGGCTTCCGAGACCTCTCCAACACAAACCCCCTGCGACCTCGGTCTAGGCCGTCTGCTTCCGCTGCATCTCACCGGTGTTCGTTAACTTTCCCTTGTCATGAGCTCCCACATATTCTCTCTATTGTCTTCTTCCTACTAATATTTTTTATTTCCTTCGACGCACATTCTCCCTCCACTCGTTAAATTTACTCTAGTCTTACGGTATTAGACAGAGCCTATCGTATTCTGCTATTAAGCATCAAGTATAGCGTCGATCTTCGTATTCGGATAGTTAATGCCTCTTTTTGTTTCTTTCCCAGTTATCACCGACATTAACGTTTCCTTTCTTCATTGCGGCTGAGGTCGCTCAGGACATGAACTGATGGCACTGTAGTGCACCCTAGGGTTCGAGTCCCAACGGTGACAGGCTTTTCGACACAAACTACATAACAAGGTCGAATTGAGCCGCTGTCTGCAGGAGAATTCTAGAGGTGAGCTACTCTTATCAATAGTGTTCCGTGTTTTCTCCAATCAACATCAGACGAATGCCGAAGCAGTACTCCAAAAAAAGGGACCCGTATCCGCGCGCGATCTTTTCTTCTTTTTCTTTGTCTTACCCTCACCCCTCACTTACATGCTCTACACTATGACACATGTCGGGTGCTTAGAGCCTGTCCCGGCTGGAGCTGTGCTCTGCTAGTGGGAAATATCTGAATAAGGAAAATCCAGGAACCCGAGATGGTAGTAGGTCGGTGCCGTCCTCGCGATCCAGCGGGCAAAAAACCACCATCCCCTTCAGCGATAAAAACAAGTACCACACTTAAGAGACTAATGACTATAGTAGTTGACGCGCTCGGATGCACGAAATAATAAATTACTATCTTTCTTCATAATTCTTACTACTTTGGCATTAGCATTGCTGGTGTTTCTTGGTCCTGAACTTTCGCCCTGCTCTTGTAGCTTCGTCCCATGTTACCTCATGAATCCTCTGCCAGCGCCTCTTAAGTTCACTCCGTTCAGAGGTGGCTCAGTGCATCAACTGATGACATTGCAGTGCCTCTAATCGACAAGTCTCTAATCGAGTCCCGACAGCGGCAGGATTTTCGACACTAGCTTGTCAGCTAGGTCGAATTCAGTCGCTGTCTGCAGGAGATTTCTAGCGGCCGGTTTCTCTTATCGGTAGTTTTCCGTGGTTTATTCGATCGACACTAGGCGAATGCCGGAGAAGTACCCTAACAAACGGGCCACGGACCGCGCGTGATCTTTTTTCCTCTTCCTTGTCCTGTCCTTGCTCCTCCACCACACACACACTAACATACACTACACTACCAAACATGCCGGGAGACCGGTTGGGTGCTTAGAACTTGTCCCGACTGGGGCGGTGGGAGATATCTGACTAGGGAAATCTCCCTCCAGTCGACGGCAGGTCAGCATCGGATCTCGCCATTCAGTGGGGGAAGATCTCCGCCATCTCCCGATGAAAAAACATGTAATACACTTACGGGACTACTGACCTCACGACACGCCCAGAATCACTAACAATGAAACCTCACGCATCCCCTGCCAGCGCGTCGTAAGTCCACTCTGTTGTTAGCAACCGTCGCGTCGCAACCTTCTTTGCACTTCGGCGAAGTGCGGCCGTACAATCCCGCACCTCCTTCGTCATCCTCTGCCCTGCGCCTTCCCCTCTCGCCTCTTCGCTCCGCGCCGGCCCTCGCGGCAGATTGCCGATATATCTGCGCGCGTATTTCACGCACCCGCTTTTTCCCGACGCGCAGGCCGCCCCTCGCGTGTACGCGCGTCCGCCCGTGGCAGCAGCACAACCTCTTACGGCGGAATATACACCGCAACAGGCTCTATAAAGAACAATTTTTTGGCCTCTCATTGTAATATGCAAAGATGCAGACAAATAAATCTGATTTGCTGAAGCAGCTCGCAGGAAAAAAGATGGCGGCGGGAGCGGCGCGGTCGAGAGCGAAACAATATCTTGGAAAGGCTGTATCTCCACAAATCAAACTTCCTTTGGTGCCGAGATGATGGCATGCAATACAGCGTACCGCGTAAATATAGCCACCGTTCTGACACCCACCCCACGTTTAACTCGTTGGGGCCCCCTCCGCACGATAATCGTAAGTTTCTGCTGCATTCACAGCCTCTCGATCCTCTGTTGCTTCTTCCCGCCTTCCAAACAAAGCAACCGCTGTGGAATCACGTGAAGATACTCCATCATACGTTCTCCCATAAAGTACAAACACGTTCGAGTTGACAAGTCGTTTTCGAAGTTTTTCTTCGTAGCTTAACACGACGGAGTATCTTATGCTCATGCCAAGTTATGCACCATCACGTTTTGTAACAATGGATGCCAAACTAATACATAAATTTAACATTTAGCAAGTTGCACATGCAATAAAATAGCAGATGATTAGTAATAGTAATTAGCTTGTCCCATAAATTCTACGTGCCCATTTGGAATGTGTAAAAATAGACGATAATTAATAACATTATAAATTAAGATTTCGTAAATTTCTACATTTAGTGGTTCTATGTACCCGAATTTTAAAATATATTGACTAAAATAACGGCGCCGATAATGAAACCAAGGTCAGCTAGTCCATTATATTCTAAAGAGGAGGACTTTGGGGAGACAAGTCAATTCAGGTGATGAAATGTTATGAGTGTCCTAGTCAAACACTGTTGAATCCAAAGTGTGGATTATAGCGGACATGTTCTCGTGTTTTCGTGTGCCCGTCTTCAGAGACTGAAAGCAATAAATCTACTCCTCATTTGCATAACTTGTAACTCCCAGCAACTGCTACTGCCATTCATAGATCCAGACTATAAACGGAGTCAATTTTTGAACTTTCGAACCAAAAATGCTGATTATTTCAAATTTTATGTTCTTTTATACAGTCCAAACAAATACTAAAATCGTAAAATTTGCCCTTTCATTGAGTAAGCAAGGAGTAATAGCCCTTCGTTTCTCTCTCTTCTTTACCACAACATGAACGGCCACATCTTTATTTGTAAATGCAATTGTTTTGATTCATATGATAAATAAAAAAATCGTGAAAATCCATTGTCACTCCTTTAAATTAATTTCACCTTTCAATGACTGTTTGTTTGTAACTAACTTAAGTTATTTTTCTTCTTCTTTGAATTTTTTTCTGATATTTTCGTTTGTTTTAATTATCGACGTTCTATATGCTTTGCATGTGTACTTATTTGTTTATTGGAATCGTTTAGGCTCACTATCTGAAAATATAATCTCTTGCTCTCTCTCTTTATTACACTCTCTCACGCACACAACAATACCAACCATTGATTAACAAACTATTTTTTCACAGACCTGAGGATGGTTCATCCTAAAACGTTATTGAAATCGTATGTAAACCTTAAAAGGCAGAAATGCCGAACAGGAAGAAATAAAATTTTTAGGCTCACTGCAAAAGATTTTGCGAAATATTGTTTAATACAAAAGTAAATACTGTTATATATATATATATATATATATATATATATATATATATATATATATGCACATCGCAATTATGATTATTGTATTGTTAATGATCTAACAGTTATTTCAACGCTCAACTTTACTTCTCTCGTTGAAAAGTTATAGTATCTTTAGTTGAAAGTGATTGGAAGAAGACTTTTAGCGCGTTTTAGATGGTATGTAAGCCTTACCATTTTCTTGAGGATGCCAATATCGGAAATACCTTACTTTGAATTCATGAACCTGATTTTAAATTTCTGTTAAGTATTATCTTTTGTCTTTCTTATCAGTAAAAATGGATCATTTTAATGTTAAGAGATTGATTTGTGACCCTTCTACACAATTGGGGATAAGTAGAAGAAGAGACTCCAAATTTCCAGACCCTAGTTCATACAAAAGCCTTTAATAATGCCTAATGTTCAAAAACCATCCAGTTTATACAAATGTGAAACATATTAATGATACGTCATATTCGTCAAAAGATTTGGTGTTAGCACTCATAAAAATGAGTAATATTAATCTTTAAAATAGGTCTTTGAATAGGTTAAAATTGCATTAGCACCTCTTGTTTGATGAAAGTTATGAGTATTTGTGAGACGAAGCGGTTGCAGTCCAATGAAGTTACATTTCATCGAAACAAAGCCCAACTCACGAAACGGGATCCGTGAGTGGAAGCCTTTGAATTATTTTATGCATTCTGTTCGTAAATGGTAGCAGATCTCGACGACCTTGGTTCGAAAGACATTCAAACAACTGATTCATATCTTATTTACTGCAGAAAAGAAAGTCAAAGATGATAATTGAGCTTATTCTCGTAGAAATAAGAACTTTCCGAATTCATTCCTCATTTTTCAATGTTATTGCGGGTCTCCAATAGCTGATTTTAGTAAAATACAATCTGAAGAAGAAATGAAAGACTACATTATTTGGTAATTTACGCCCCAGTGGACATAGACTTGCATGTTTATGCGGCTAGAAAACGATTAGAAATAATTGTTTTAAAATTCTCTAATAGATATTAATAAAAATATTGAGAAAATTTTGAAATTACTTATTTAATTCAACTTAACTATATACGTGTTAAAACGTATTCCCAATTTTTAATTTTCCATATTTTATTCACTAAAGTTTTGAAGTACAAGATAGATGTAAACATCATTTCAAATAAGGACAAGTGGTAAACTGATAAAGCACTGACAATGAATATTCCATGAACATTCAGCTTGACTCCATTCGAGATGAATGGGCAACAAGAATCCAATAGTCCTTATGTGATAATAGTTGCATTACCATTCGAAGCAGCAAACCATCATCTCCAATCTCAACAAGTCACCAACAGGTAACTAGCAGCAGAATCGGAATTATTTTAAATGTCTTCAAATAACAAGGTACTCAATAATGCAACGGGTTTGTACCAACTTTGAGTAAAAACTTGAAGGGAACCCGCAAAAATTCTCTGCGTTTCCCCGCCGACGATGCAGTCGGCTACAATGTAACAGGTGTTTGCGCTCGGGGCGCGCAAAAAAGAGGCGCGTGCGGAGGGCGGCCGGGGCGCGCGCGGCGCCGCGACGCGCGCATCCGTCTCCGTGGGTCCTTGGTCCGTCCCAGGCTGCCGGCCCCGCCACCGCCCATGCCCCTCGCCACCGCCGCCGCTGCCGCTCCGTCCCCGCCGCCGCTCCCTCCGCCCCCGCCTCTGCCGCCATCCCGCCGTTACGCCCTCGCCGCCGCCCCCACCGCTGCCGCAGCCCCCACCGACACCGCCGCTGCTACCGCCGCAGTCCCCACTGCAGCCCCCGCCACCGCTCCTCCGCCGTCTCCGCCGCCGCCCCCGCCACCGCCCCCGCCGCCGCCCCTCCGCCGTTCCCGCCATCATCCTTGGCCCCATAGTCAGTGCCACTGTCGCCGCCGCTGCTCCCGCCCACGCCGTCTCCGTTGACCCCATTGCCACCGCAGACGCTGCCGCTGCTATGGTCATCGCCGCCACAGCCTCCGCTGTCGCCGCCTGGCCAAATATGTCGCCGGCGCAGCGCCATGACGCTCGTCGACTGACGTTTGCGACGGATTGCGTTGACCTCCGCCGCCAGCCTCCGACCTCACCTGCCCTCGTTTGCCGCCGCCACCATTACAAGGCGCACTTTTGCAGATGTATGCGTCGTCTCAGGCGCTTGTTTCGGCAGAAAGGACTTTCGCACAACTATTTTGATTAATAATAATTATAATAACATTTATTGATTGATTAGTGATTACCGATTACCGACACGGTGTGTCATAAGTAGACATCGGATGTTTAGGCACTAAACAATCGCCTTTTAGGCGCCTAAAAAAGGCACTGAAAATGTCAAGAATAAGGAGAAAAAAAGGCACTGTCATAAATTACATTCACAATAAAATTAACAATTATTTGTAAAACTTCATACATATCTACAACTCTTCTACATTTTATTCTTAATAGTTCCCATTGCAATACATTACCAGTAACATTTCAAGATTCGCAAGGACTTCAAATCTGCAACGATTGGGAGACAAAATCAGTTTGAATATAGAGAAGGATTTCTGAACATCTACTGATGTGTCTGGCCTATATTTTAGAGGTCCAACATTAGCAACACTGAAATCTGGGAATTTACATTTATTTCCACTAAAAAGATGCCCTCAGTGTATTGTCAATCGATCATTTTCTCAGAATATGGCTCAGAAATATGGAATTCTCTCGTATTTCAAAATACAAATATATGAAAATGAAGGTTTCTTAATGAATGGTCAGGTTCGATCATGGCTGATTTTCTGATATCTTAGCATTGTATATAAAAAAATACCTAAAAGGCCAAAAGTGCAATAATTCTAAAGAAAAGGCATTTATGCAAAAAAAAGGCATTTATGCTAAAATAAGCAAAAATAAGCATTATAAAACTTCGTCATATGTCATCATTTGTCATGATACATGCACATATATTATCAGCCTTTAAATAAGTTCGCTAGAAAAAATAGGCATTTCCCTAAACATCCGATGTCTACTCATAAGTATCCCGTAAGTGTAGTTCATGTTTTGCATCGGGAGGCGACGATCTTCCCCCGCCGGATGGCGAGATCCGGCGCCGACCTGCCAGTCGGCTTTGGGGATTTTTTCTCTAATCAGTGTGTGTGATAAGTGTATGAAAGTGTCTGAACGAGAATAGCTTAATAAGGAGGAAGGAAAGCTCGGAAGAAGCAATTATATCAGTAACATATCCAACAGCTTGAAATGGTTTTGATCAAAATTTGTATGTCATTATTCTTTGTTTTTATTTCATTTTAAACAAATTTTAAGAGCATTTTCTTTATCATTTTTGGTGATATTTTAGCTCATCAAAATCCGCCCCCTACCTATGAACAACATACACTACTGACCATGAAACATATGTTCAGCGACGACTATTGAGGTTTCCAGCCCCTGCATTAGTGATGTGACATCGATACCAAACCTCAGTGTTAGCAAACATCGATGTTCAACATCGATGTTACAAGTCTATCGACTAAAAACCGTCGATATTTTTCCACATCGATGTTTTCAGGCTGGTTTAGTAGGGGTAGGGAAGAAGGGGCAGACCCTACGCCCTCAGCGTATTTGTTGATCATATTTCAATGTGCGAAATGAATATGAAGATAGAGGAAATACAAGGACATGGAGGTCATCTCGGACGATAGAATGTTGTCGAGGAAGGTAGTACAAACAACATTGCTTTTCGTCCGAACACATGAACTTACACTGCTACCATCAGTTATTATTTCATATGTTAACTTTTACAGAATTGTGATCATGGGAATTTTTCATTCCGAAACAAAACATTGGTAAAGGTAAAACATCGATCACAAAACATAAGATTTTGAAATAACAACGGCGTTAATACATTTATGTTTAAAACATCGTTTTGTTTCTATAAATACATCGATGTTTCGAAAACATTTAGAAACAAAACATCGGAAAAGGAAAACATCGAACACAATTTTTCAACATTTCACATCACAAAACAACATTTCACATCAATGTTGAAATAAAACATCTGCTTCAATAAATCGATGTTTAAAACATCGACGTTTCTACAAACACATCGATGTTGTGAAAACATCGCCATCGACGTCGCACCCCTAACCCTGCATCTCACTGTCCGTCGCAAGGGTCTCCGCGGCGGTGACCGTTGCCCCCGTCCTCTCCTTCAGCGTCCGCGCCTTCCGGAATAATGACGGACGGTGAATGGCCATCCTGTCAGGCGCGCCTCGCGCAGAGCCACCAGCCTGCCAATACGCCGCTGCATTTCTTGAATACGCCATTACAGCTGTTAAGCGGGAAAGGCGAGGATGCCGGCTATCTGGGGAGCATATCGGAGGCCGACTTCGTTGCATCTATAGGCGATCGCAGACTGGTTCTCCGTTTCTCGCGTTCTGCTGCTTCTTTGGGATTCCACGCAGCAACCCTCGGTTGAAGGCAGTGGGAACGGAGATGTTCATAGAGTGTCATTCAAGAAGAAATAGTAGTGGGGATGGCAATGCCGATGGTCCAAACTGGTACACGGAAGAGGTGGAAAATATGGTGCTGGCGGTTGGGAAATAGGACAAGAGCCAATGAAAAGGGAAACTGAAGGCGATGGAAGTGATGAAAACGGCAGAAACTGATGCACAATATTGTCAGTTGAGGCTGCAAAGCCTAGGCGGGCGTGAAGGCGGAAAAACGGAGGCGTCAGAAGCAAAAGGAGCGGCGCGGAAGGCGCGAGCACAAAGTGACAAAGCCAGCGCGGGAACCGTGTTTTCTCGCCGCTTTCTCGGGGCATTGTGGGAGCCGCAGGTGCACGCTGGCGGCTTCGAGCCCTGCGCGCGGTGCGGGGGAGGTGTCGCTCTTGTTAGCGACGCCTTATAAGCCTCGGCGCGTGGCTGCATGTCGGCGGTGCGGCAAGAAGAGTGCGGTGGGGGGAGCGGGATGGACAAGTGGGATGGGGGAGCGAGGGGGAAGGGAGGTGGGAGAGCGAGGGGGAAGGGAGGTGGAAGAGCAAGGTGGGGGAGCGGGGTGGGGAGCAAAGTGGGGAGCTGGGTGGGGAACGGGATGGGGTAGGGGCAGGGATAGCGGGGCGGGGAGGGACAGGGGGAGCGGGGCGGGGCGGGGCGGGGAGTGGGTGGGTGAGGGAGCAACGTGATAGAGCGGGGTGGGGGAGCAATGTGGTGTAGCGGGAGGAGGGCAGGGGGATGAGGATGGGGTGGGGGAGTGATGTGGTGGGGCAGCGCACGAGCGGGACGAGGGCAGGAGGAAGGGGATGGGGGAGCGATGTGGGGAGCGGGTTGCGGTAGCGGGGTGCGGGAGAGGCGGTAGGAGCAGGGGGTGGGTGGAGGTGGGCGTTGCAATGGGCGGGGGCCGAGAACGTGTAGTTCGCGTCACGGCACGGCGCTCTCGGCATCCTCACCACCGCCGTCCCCATCCCGCCCTCACCCGTGGCCCCAATTATCCCGCGCGGCGCGAGGACAGGCGTCTTGCGCCCACGAGGCGTCGCCGCTGCCACCGGCGGCGCGAACGCTACACGCGCAGATAGCATCGCGCGGGGGCGGCGAGCTTGCGCAAATGTGATCGCGGAGACTTCGTCTAATGCGGAGAGACGTCATATGTAACCTGGAGCCGTCATATGTAGCCCCAAAATTGTGAAACGTGTATTGTGAAGAACACAATACACGATTTATAAAATTATCAGAGCCAAAAAGAAAACGTAAGATTAAACATTTTCTCTTTTGAAACTTTTGATGCGAATTGTGGGCTAGCTCAATGAGAGTTTTATTTCTTTATTTTTGCACGAAAAAAAAGTTTCGTCCATGTGTCCCGAAAAGCGTGGTGCTTCTTTGAATTGCAAAACTACCTTCTGTTTTCTCTAGATGCAGTGTCACGAACACTAAATTATTACCTCATTTATTACAATGCGCTTTGTTTTGCTACAGTCATTATGTTGTGTCACATGTGTCACTAAAGTCACTTTTCACTCAAACATTGTTTTCCAGAATCACTCAATCATCTGGTTGGGTTTGAATTTTTGCCGAATCGGATTTCTGCTCATTTTCCGCGTTTGTTCATCAAGCGAAACATCCCAGTCTCCCAAGGGCTAGTGGAACTTCATTGACACCTCACTGAGCGATCTTTAGTAAACGTTTCCATCACACTGCAACGTCAAACGTCCCTGAAGAAAAGTGAAACTCAAAAGATTAGCTGTAATCACAGAAGCGTCTTTAAAAACCATTTTGCGTTTGAAAACCTCAAAAATATATTGAAGGTACGACGGTTGTGCACAGGACTATTCAGCTGGTCTAATGGTACGTATATGGCTGGGTAGAATGTTACTTCTTATTTCAGAGATATAATTGGGAATTTCCACATTTTAGGGTGAACGTCCAACAGCTGTAAATAGAATTAAGTCGATTTTATGTTGTTTTTTTGTCAAGTGAAACTGTTCGCAGCGAATAAAACATTCCGCTTGCATCGTGTTCACGTAAAACTGGTATGTTTTTTCTTTGGACGCCGTCACGTGGAGAGATGGCTAGAAATCACGCCTCCGGGTTTGGCTGTGATAAGTCTCTTTTTCCCATTAACCGCCGAAGATTCCAGGAACCTGCGAAGAGACTGAACACTAATCATTCAGTAATTAATGATGCTAAAAAGCACGTACTTCCTCGCATAAGTGGTAAAACTATAATATTGCAATTGCTACCCTCACTTCAACTATCGCTTGAAAATGTCCAAATAAAATCAAATGAAGTACCTGCGGTGCATATCTGGAATTATTTTGAAAGTCAGGAACAGTATCCCTTTCTTACTTTCACAAGAGAAACGAACATGAATATATCGCAACTGTTTCAATATTTGCAGCACCTTATACCTACTAGCAATTATAATTTCACATATAAATTAAACCTACAGAGCTGAAGGTCATCCAATATATCGCCTTATGAATGCATCAGGCGTACGTGACTACGGTATCATTAAGTAATGTCCATCTTATGCATTGCCTATGTATTCGTATTCAGTACCGCTCTCTCTTTCTCATATATATTTCCGACATCAATACAGTTGAATATATATTTTGTTGTAATATTAATGTCAAGTAAACAAAGCTTCCTTAATATATCCGTCTCTCATTAAACAATGAACAGTTATTTCTAGGTTATCAAACTGCCATGTTCCTATTGCTTAGAAAGAATTTATATTATATTAAATAACTCCGGATAAAAAATAACTCTATTGCTAATTAGTTTTCTTGGGTCTGGGCTAGCTATTCGGAATTGCCACATACTCGTGCCAGCTGCCATCTATCGCCGTCCAAAAATACATTTTTTGACGTTTTACTAATTTTTTCGGTTTCCTAATGGTATAACGGAAATATTAATTTTATAATATTAAATAACAGTAAAATATCGTCCTAAATGGCGGTTTTCTTTGAAAAAATTGAAGACGTTTTGAAGAAAATGGCTTTTAAGAGCTACTAAAAATGCGGAATTTGAAGCTCTTTTTCACAGAACATTTTTGTTTTCGAAACACTTCATTTGAAATCATTTGAAGCACGTTAACGAACAAATACAATAGTGTTTACAAATTGCTGGTAATGTGCATATTAAAGGTGTGAGAGATCTTTCAAAAAAATTACATTTCTGTAATTTTTGCAAAAACAAAAAATACCCCAAATTGAATTTAACGTCACATTAAAGAGCGCAATTAGCACATATAGAAATGTTTGAAGATAAACACTATCCGTTTTTTCGCGCAGCATTACATAACTTACTCTATACTACATACTATATTACTCCGTATTGTACGTATACGGAAGAGTAAAAAGTTATCTTCAATTAATAACTCCTTGTGATTAAATAACACTTAAAATATTCTAGCAAAAGAAGTGCCGGAAACTCAAATTTGCAATTTAGAAAATTTGCAAAATTACGCCAAATTACTCATATTTTAAAAGATTGTATATGAATTTTTTTAAAGAACTAATCTTTAGAACAGATTTCAGATAACAAAATATCTCTATCATCAATATTGTAGTTTTTTTAATCTACATTTTTTGTAATTTTCAAAATTACAGAGAGTAAGACGAAAATAGGAACAGCACCAGTTTCTTTATCGTTCTTTGTTAGATCCGAGAACAAATTTTAAAGAAAAAAATTATCCTGAATATACTTATAATAGTTTCATATTGTTTAAAAATTGTCCGTCTTTTGTTGCAAAATTACGCAAAACTACTCAAATTTTCAAAAGTTAAACTAGCTCTTATTAAAGATCTGGTTTTGATGAAAATAATTCATTAAAGAAAAACTTTCTATCTTTAATTTTGTAGTCACCGAAAAAAAATTTGAACATTTGTAATTTTGGAAAAATCAGGTACTGCAACAGTAATGCGGCCGTCTCCATTTCTTTATGTGTCTTTTGCTCCATCAGAGGAAAAAATTAAAGAAAAGAATTGGAGCCATTTTTGAGAAAATTTTTAAAACGTTAAGGCTTCATAACTTTACTTCATATAAAGTAAATCGAAATCCATATCAATTTCACGAAGCCGTGACATCGGTCAGATTGATCGTGAAATATAAACTTTTGTGAAAATCCTACTTGCGGGATAGCCGCTAGCATTATTCATAGAGAGATGGGTTGGACGGACCGAGAGACGGACATGAACGGACTGACGGATGGACGGACAGAACATTTTGCCGAAATCGATTTGTCGATATCCAGCACACGCCAAACGTAGATTCTAATTATAGAGCGTATTAGAGGAATTAATGTACAAGAGAAAAAGATTTATCCGATTTTTCGGGGTCCGGGCCCGTCAGTAAGTGCTTTTCTGTCGAAAAATCGCTGTTTTCGCCGAAGCGTTACAATACTTTCTCTGTACTGCGTAAGCCGTAGACGCGAAAGTAAGTGAACGCAGAGCGCTTCCATATTTATGTTCGCGCGGCCGAGAAAGTAGCTCCTCTAGTTTATTGGCGCCTGACGCAAGAATGTGTGATAAGTTGTTGCTTGCTTTTCAAACTCGAGACAATACATTTTTCCCTTGTAAAGAAACCAATTTCAAAATACTTTAAACGATTTTAGAGATGTTTTGCACGTTTATCCTGTTTGTTTCGCCTATCCTATCATAAGAAGCCTCAGGATGTCCCGCGTCAAATCTTTATATTTGAGACGAAATCTCTCGTAATTTTTGTGTGTTGATTTCAAAATAAAGTATGATCAATTTTATTCGTTTTAAATAGCCTTTGTTACGTATTCTATCTGCTTAGTTGTTATTTGCTTTCTGTAACTCTTGCAATTTTCTGCCATTTCACTTTTATTTCGTGTATTGGGTATTTTTTTTTAGATATTTTTATACCCGGGGCTGGTAGTAAAACAAAAATATAACAACAACCAGCTCCACATGAAGAGGTGTTGCATCAAATCACATGATCTACATTTCCCATTTGTACTTCGTGGTCATAAATCTACAACGAGTTATTCCAATAATAATATGCGCGGAATACATATAAAAGGTCGGATATTAAACATCCAAGAGTTTCAAAATAATAATATAAGGTATGTTTATGTATATGTGGAAGAAAATTGTACAATAATATACTATTTACAATATGTCTCAATTGATTAACAACATTGTTGAGAAATTCATGATCTTTGATTAAAAATCTATGATCTTTGCTATTAGTATAAAGCGGCAATATTAAGTAATATATTTCGGGGGTTTCCTCCATTGTCTCTTAATAATTTCTTAACTATCTTTTAAAGTGTTCCCAGTTGTCCAGTCTTAGAGATCCTTGGGTATAGAATGAAAGAATTTTAGTAATCTACTTGGCTGTCCAGGAGACGCCGTGTCCTAGGAATAGTTTCGGCCGACATGCTGCGACCTTTTTACAGTGAAATGCACTGCAAGTCGATATTCAATTTTGCCGCGGAAGTCTAGGTTTTCAATGTTAGTACAGGTTATTACGAGATTTAATGAAGTGATCTACATTAAAACTAAGCAATAACTATTTTTATTGACTTATATGATGCAAATATTAAACATTATGTATTCGAATTAAAATTGGGAAATAATGTTTAGCGTTAGATATAAGCTGAAGGAACATACGAGAATGCCAACCTTCTTGAATAGGAATCGGAATTTTCTTTATGGCCTGTTATTCAGCATTATGACCTGGATATAACGTTCGACAAATCTCGGGAAAACCTTCCATAAGTACAGCAAAGAGCACCGACAAGAAGAGATTTGCTTTGTAACGGTGGACGACGATGGCATAAATAAGAGTCTGCGTACTTTATCACGTCTCCTTAGAACGCTGCCTGCGAGGCTTTCGAGCGAAAGCAGATTAAGACGCGTCGAGAACGCGCAAGGAGGGAAAGAGGGATCTCCGGCGCTCGGAAATTAAGCGGTGAAGCCTCTCGCTCCATAAACAGCCTCCGCTGCCACCACCGCCACAGCAGCCGTTGCCACTACGCCCGCCATCGCCACAGCAGCCCTTACTGGAGCCGTGCTCGCTATCACAGCCCGCGGAGTCTCCGACACAGTGGCTAACGCAGCGGCTGTGGCTATGAGCGCCATCCCGTCGGGGATATGACCTCCACCCTTTTCATGGGTTACAATCCCGCCGCCACCCTCCTGCATCCGACGGTTCCCACCGCCACCCAGCATCCCCTCCTTCCCCACCTCCTTGACCGTCCGGCGTAATCACCACCGCCGCCTCCGCCTCCATCGTCACCTCCTCAGTGGCCGGCGCGCGCCGCGCCGCGCTGCGCCGCGCGCCGCCGCCTCGTCCATTGTGATCTTTACGAGGTGCTTACTCTTTTTGTGGGGAGCGGCGCGGAGCAGGCGATGAGGGGCGCCTCGTTCCAGTACTCTTCCAGCGCCTGCCGCCCGCCCGCCCGCGCGCGCGCGCCCGCCCGCCCGTTCAACTTTACGGTGGTTTTCTTCTTCAATTACCCGGCGTAATGACGCGCCGTAAAGTGTGAGCGGCGGGCAGAGAAGGCCGGGGGGGGGGGAGGCGACGAATGGGAGCGGGAGAGAGGGAGCGAAGAGATGACGGAGATGGGGCAAAGGTGAGAACTGATGAAAATAGAAAATGTATGATGGTGGGAGAGATGGATGAGAAGCACTGTTTTAGTAGGAGTCCAGTGACTGCAATATTACACCATTAGTAGAGGGTTTTTTTTCCGAGGAAAATGGAATTTATGGAACGTCGTCGTTAGTAAAAGAGACATTAACTGGTTGCCGACGAAAGTTCGACATTGTTTGCATGAAATATTATTTTCTGGTCTTCTTTGCAAGGAATAATGCGATAGTAGAAAGAAAGTGCTTCTTGGAGAAACCAAATGTAAGATATACAAGCGAATAGAACACTAAATTTGGGTGGAATGTTAGTTGAGTGAGCATAAATAAAGAAGCATAACTACAGGAAACAGAAAAATACATTGCTGAAATTGTAGACGTTACTCTTGGGAGCGTATCTGTTGGGACTTACAACTTGGCGATGGAAGTACTACGAAGAGAGTTGAAACTATTACGAAATTATTCTTATTATTAAATAATTATTAAAACTATTTCTATCATCCAGTCCAGCGTAGGTGATGATGATTACCACGTTGTTATCTGTAGATACGTTCACGGTAATACAAATGAAGTGTTGACCAAACACTGCAGGATTATCCTTGAAAAAATGACAGAAGATGCAGTTTCGGATCTTTGTGTAATGGAAACGTAATGACGTAGGTAAGAATAAGTTACATGTAATAGGGAGATATTGTTCAAAATGCGGAATCGCGAAATGCATCGAGCTGTTTTGTATAACGGCCTAGACCTGAAACGTACTAACTTCAGATGTAAGATCAAAGCATGCCCCCACATTGCTTCCGAAAAATTTTATAGACATCCATTTACGTTACTGTTATGAATGGCTGCTAACTGTTGCTGAATTGTAATATGGGACCTATTACGTTCATAGTACTCATTTCAACGTCCTACATTATGAATTGAGGAGATTAGTCCATATTTAATGTCTCAGACGCATTTTTGATACGTCCAAAGATTAATTTATAAATTATTTCATCTTTTCTGCTAAACAACCAATAAATTAATGGATAAATTAAATTGTATATTATTCCATGAATTGTGCACAATTGACAAAACAATCTTGTAATAGTTTTAAACGTTCCATCACAAAACATCGTTCTGCTTCTACAATGGTTCAAACCTTCCATTGTATAAAATATACTGTAAGTAGCCTGTTATCATTAGCTCTACTGTCGAATTGTAAAAGTTGTTGTCCAGTTATGGTAACATTCGGTGATATTATTGTACATTCCTGAAGTTATTAAGATCGTGAAGACCTCCCTAAATTTTGTGACAATATGTAATAATGCATTTCTTTCTGGTAAATTCAGTAATACTTCCTGATCTTCTGTGACCTGCATTTCTTCCCTTATATTACGACAACATGACGATCATTTGGGTGTTGTTTGGCCTTTCTTTTGATATCTACCACAATACTCTTGGCACGTACGTCATCTCTATTCGCTAAATATGTGTAGCGAATTTTTAAGTAGATTGATATGATCATTCTTATTCTTATTTGTGACGCAAAGGACATTGCAGATATCACAATTTTTCGAAGAGCCAATAACATCGTCCTCCATTTTTAGTGAAGGAATGAAACTGGTCATATGTATTTTTATAAATAATTTTATTTTTGCTCTTAGACAAAGTAAAGAGCCATAGCCAAATGATATAGTGGTCCATTATAAGGGAAACAAAAAGGGCTAATAATAATTTTTTTACATTTACTGCAATAAAACTACTTTTTGTGGACTACAAAAAAAGGGGACAAAAAATTTGAACGAATGAAAAGGGGAAAAATATTGGCAGAATTCGACTTTGATGGACGGTATTTAAAGTGAACGAATTCTTTCTGGACAAAATAAACGGTCTAAATATCAATGTACCAAATGGAAATGGATTTTATAACAATGAGCGATATAAAGGGGACAAATTATCTGGAATCGTATCATAGTAAACAAATTACAAATCCATCACAATATTTCACCCATTTCCTGGTCTGACCAAATGGTTGGTTCGGCAATGATATCAAAATAACAAATACTCGCATACGTCTCGCAGATAATGCCACTCCAACCCATGGGTTATTTTGGCAATAAAATAATTGTAATAAATGAAATGACAGTAAGAAATAACGCCTTGGAAAATAGCAATAAAAAAGGTATTAGCTCTCAACAGCTCAAAGTATTATGAAGTATTTTACAGCCTTGAAATTTCATGAATAATTGCTTTTGTTGATTTATATCTTCAGTATTAATATAACATTGTTAATTCTCATCATAAATGGAGTTTATGTAAGATTAATTTGTTATAATGTTTGTGTAAGCATTCTCTTGTTAATTTTGAGCGAGTGAGGAAAATTGAAATGGTTTTGATAGAGGTAAATTTACAAACTCCAAGGCCTTTTAGCAGTTTTTCACACATTGGTTGTTGAATTCAATGCAAATTGTATTAATCCTTGGTGTGTATTATTCTTAATTTGATTCGCTCGGTTGGTGCTCATGTAAAAAGATACCAAATATCCGATGTCAAAAATAAATACAGACTATTTAGTTTTCCAATTTATTTCTTGCTAAATTACTTAGGACTTACCGTTTATTGCTCCTTTACTTCTTCCATGCGACACACTTTCCATTTTTCTTCAGGTAACATTTACATAGCCCTTTGAGATGGAAAGCAAACTGTGCTACTGTCTCGGTAGCAATAACAGAAGCAGAACCTTGCGAAATTCCTCCTGGCAATATAAGTCAAGACTCGAAAGGATATTGATTTTATGGTACTACCATTTTTGGCGTGGGGTCTAAAAGGAACACGTAGACCTGCTTGTATTCCCGTCGCGAGCAAGTTATTGCATGTGCCGCGTTGAGAACTGCTTGGTAAGATTGCTGACAAGAGAACACTCGTGATGTTGGATGGTATTTCATTCGCTGGTACTCAACGATTTCTACAAAAAAATATTTTTGGTGGCAATATGCTAATTTCTTTTCGCTAATTTAATTGAAAGTTTTTCTTAAGGTAGTGTCTACAGTATTATATAGCCTACTTCATGTTTGGGCTATAGGAAATTAACTTGTAACATCTACATTTTAGAAAAATTTCACAAGAAATATATTATATTGCACAAACGGCCAATGACATATCTTTTTATTACGTCATTGTTACCAAATTGAAGTTATATAATTTGGGAGAACAAACTTTTAAACAAGTAGTATTTCTAGACAAAATATTTTACATATTTTTTTCCATAATAACACATCACAATATTCTACTTCTTGTTTCCATCCCTTTTTGTTGGTCTAGCATTCTGCTGAGTCGTTACATGCCAGACGACCAAACACTGAAATAATGTGCAAGTGTAAAAAATTGGTTCTTGATCTTTGATGGTAAAATGAAAGAAAGAGCAATCAATACGACCGTTGCGGCATCAGTCATTGTAATTTTATTTTTGTGAGAATACGAGCACAGATGGAAAATGAGAAATATACACATGAAAATATAAGGTGTGAGCTAAGTAAAAGGACATTTAACGACCCACCAAAATTGTCTTTCTAATATTTCTGAAGGTAATTGAAATCACAGTCCTTGTTCCAAAGCATTATAGCGTATACCAATGAAGAACATTCCAGAAGCATTGCATACTCGATTCGAAGACCCCATTTCACAGATGCTTGATTACCGCACTTGCCACATCGGTCCGTACACTCACAGGTCGTCACGTGCGTTGCTGATCACTGGTTGCTGCGCGTCGTCGCAGAAATTCTCTACCCATCTCGAGACTGTCCGGTTTCGAAGGGCATTATACCTTACAGTTTCAATTCTCTGTGACGTTCTCGGGCATTTCTCCCACAGAAAACGTCTATCTCGGTGTATGAGCGCTGCTCTAAAGGGGTTACATTCATCTCGCACTGCGGTAGTCAGACGACTGATATCATACTGCTCTCGGTGCTAATAGAGACACTCACATATCCATCTGTTCTTGTGAACACACATTAGAACAGCGTTTCTTTTACACTAGAAATAAAACAGTGTGATTCGATAACATTTCTTTTAGAAAAAAAATAGTTGCCATGACTTCTGTCCCAAACCTCGTAAAATGTATGTTCACAAAATTGTAAAAATAAAGTTCTGTACACCTACTTAGTGGAAAAATGTATATCTCCTCTCAAGTTTAGTGTTGGATTTGACCTCTGGTTTTCTGCAAACGAAACGAACATTTCACGACGTACCAGCACTCCATCACGAGAAACGACAGTCTGTCCGTCGTGAACAGATTTCATCGACTATTCCCATCCGCGCGAATGCCAGATGAAGTGGTTAGTCCCGATGACCCGAGGCGGCTCGCCTCTTCAACGAAGCCCATTTCAATTCACAGCCGCTCGCAAGTGATCCCATTCCTGCCGCCGGCGAGCCACCTGCGTCCGCCGGGGGCCCGCGGAGGCCTCGGCTCTTCCCATGCACGCCGGCGCCCCCGCCGCCCCCATCGCCCCCCGCCGTGACCCAATGGGACCGCATTCTGCGCCTTCGCCGCCGTCGCCGCGATTTACGTCCTTCCCAGCGCCGGCGGCGGCGGCGGCGGCGGCGGCGGCGGCGGCGGCGGCGGCGGCGGCGGCGGCGGCGGCGGCGGCGGCGGCGGCGGCGGCGGCGGCGGCGGTGGCGGCGGCGGCGGCGGCGGCGGCGGCGGCGGCGGCGGCGGCGGCGGCGGCGGCGATGACGACTGCGCTGTGCGCGGCAACCGTGATCTCTCATTTCACCCCGGCCGCCGAGCCACTCAGCCTCGCGCAGTGCGTCTCTTGTTCCTCCTCAGGGAGCGAATTTTACGAAATTGGTAATGGTATCCACCAACCTACGGCAGGTAAGGGATCGTCCATAAATTTCGTAACGCTAAAGGGGGAGGGAGGGGATCTGAAACAGCGTTACGCTGCGTTATGTAGAGATAGGAAAGTGCGTTACATAGGGGAGGGGGTATTGAAAATACTTGAAATTTGCATTAAATTTATGGACGGCTCCTAAGCGAATTTAGGTTCGGTCTCGCTAGCAGGTGACATCAGTTTCTTCCTGCGTTCAGCTATTCTTCATGTATTATTACTTTTTGCTCTCCCTCCGATTTAATTCCGAGTGCATTCAGTTGTGTAAGCATGATCTTAACGATTTTATCTACGTTTTACACTTTTAAACTCTTTTCCAATAACTAAGTTATTGAGTAACGCCTGATTTTTAATACCTTTCGTTTTATTTTCAATTGTCTTTTATATTTTTAATTAAGACAAACCATTTTTTTAATCTGTAAGATTCCAGAAAATCCTAAACCAATTAATAACGAAATTAATTATTTCAAATGTAAAAATGAAGGAGGATTAGTTTATATTGAATTAAAAATTAAATTAAAACAAAAATAATATATCATGACCGTTTACTTCCATTCGTATGGCAGAAATTCCGCACTGTCCAATGGCATGATCTCTCATTTCACTCAGCGCAGCCTCCCGCGATGACGGACTGTATGTCTGCTGCGGCAGTGGCGGCGGCGGCGGCGGCGGCGGCGGCTGCTGCTTCGGCCGGCGCGCTGTCCGTATACGGGCCCCGCGGCAACTATCATCCCGCGGCGCGGCCGTATATCGGCCACGCGCATAACCACCGGGACGTTAACGGGCGGCCCGCGCGGGGAATACAAGGGCCGGGCGCGGCGGGGTGCAGGCGACAGGGGGAGGGGGTGAGAGCGCCGCTTTCTCCTCGGCGCGTAAATCGCGCAGCGGCGGGCAGCGCGTGGGCTTGCGCAAGTGCCCACCCCACGCCCACGCCCCACGCCCACGCCCCACGCCCACGCCCCACGCCCACGCCCCACGCCCACGCCCCACGCCCACGCCCCACGCCCACGCCCCACGCCCCACGCCCACGCCCCACGCCCACGCCCCACGCGCCAACCTCTACACCCACGCACACGCCCCACGCGCCAACCTCTACACCCACGCGCACGCCCCACGCCCACGCTCACGTCTCACGCCAACGCCCCATGCTGCACACGCTCGCTTATATCCCACGCCCACGCACCACAGCCCCCGCCCAACGCTCATCCCCGCCTTCATGTCCAAGCCCCACGTCCACGCCCCACGCACACGTCTCACTCCTCACGCCCAAGCCCCTCTCCCACGCCCCGCTCTCATGTCCCACGTCCCCCCCAAGAACACAGCCCAGCGCCTTTCTTCTCTGTTAAATAAATAATAAACAAATAGATTTACTTATTACGTCGTTGGTATAATTCTCTTCTGATAGCTGTAGCTATCATTATGATCCAGATTCATTATTGTGCAGGTGTGAGTGTTTGACTGATCACAGAGAAGTTTACAAATCCAAGCATTGCGAAGTAGTCAATCATTTGTTATCGTTTTACTAAATGTTTCATTGGATTGTGTATATGTGTACTGTGCTGAAACAAACTGTGGAGGCATGATAGTCAACCGCACATGCCCTCTCGTTTCCAAAACTTAAGAGAAAATCAGAATACTGAAACTCCTTAAGAGGACTGTATCAGATATTAAACTGCAAAGAAAGAGGGACACGTATTGAGCTTACTCCTAACCAGTGCGACCTGGAGTACCAAGTGGCTCTCAGCTAGGTGGCGTATTAATATACTCGTATGAGGTTTACGACACATGCTTGATCCTCGCTCCTGTCGTATACTTCTTACTCGTGTATTAATGCCTGTCATTACATCTTCGTTTCATAATCTGGTGGGGAGGTTCAAACTATTGGGCCTGCTGTCCTTCGTAACCTCTTTAAAAATTTAGCACAAATAAATATGAATCCGTTCACAAAATACAAGTTACACAAGACAAATACAAAGTGAAACAGTACAAGAACAAAAAACAATTACCCGCTTGCGTGGCTCAGGTCATCAACTGAAGTCACTGCAGTGCCTCTGATAGGGAGGTCCTAGGGTTCGAGTCCCGACGGTGTCAGGATTTTCGGGACTACCAGATTTTCGGCACAGTCCAAAGTGACTGTGCCCTTAGAAAATCCGCGGGCGCCCACAAATGAGTAAATCAGAAAGGCGCCCAACAAAATCTTATAAACTCAAAAACCTCACGAAATGTTAATGGACGAACTCCACTACCGCGCATGTCGGAAGCTTAGAGCTTGTCTCGACTGGAGAGGTGCCTCGCTGGTGGGAGATACCTGGCTGGGAAAATCCATCAAACCGATCGGCGCCGCAACTCGCCATCTAGCGGGGAAGGCATCGCCACTTTCCGATATCAAAAAGTACACTACACTTACGTATCTAGTAACCTCAGCAGTTGACGCGTCCGTAAACATTAACCTAACATTCAACCCAAAAAACATTTTAGAGAAGGTAATTCTAAATATGTCTGCAACGTCTCCGTCTCCGTATCCAAACCAAAGCAGCATTTTGTTGGTAATTCTAAAGTCCGATTAAAAGAAGTTGGAGATTGACAGCGAGAGAAAAGAAGTGACGTTAACAGGCTGCGTACCACCGACCACGTGTTTCCGGCACACGAAAATAAACATTTGAAATAAATACTTATAAAAACAACCGAATCATATACTCATATTGTATGAAGAAACAGTGGCAGAAGCACTATTCTCAATCACCATCTTATTTTAATCGGAGCATATTCTACCGTACAACCCCGAACGCTTCCATTCCGCACCCGTGGGCGTCTGTTGGCCGAGGACCCGCGCGCGCAAAAGGAAGGCGCGCGGCCGCGAGGACAACTCGGGCGCGCTCTTTTGTCGCCGCGAGCGCCCCGCGGCGGCGCGCGATGAATTAGTGATGCGCGACTGCTGCGGAGCGGCGAACAAACCGGGTGCGCGCCGCGCGGCGTCGCCAGCGGAATAGGATTCGCAGCAGAAGCGACACGGGGCCGCGCTGGCGCACGAATTGCACGATCAGTTTGAAATGCTTTTGTAACGCGATTTGCGGCGCGCGACGCGCTCGTTCGCTCCATTATGCAGCAGAGGCGGCGCGGGCCCCGGGCGGGGCGGAGCGGGGCGGTTGGGGTGGGCCGAAGAAGGCTGAGAGAGGGGAGATCTGAGCAGGGTGTTCGGGCGGGAAGGGGCGAGGGAGTTGAACTCGCTGCAGGTGAACGGACAGGACGGGATGGGACGGTGAGCGGAGAGTTGGGCGGGAAGGGGAGTGGTGGGTTGGGCGGGGCGAGGAGCGGTGAGTTGGGCGGGGAGCGGTAGGTGGGGGCGGTAGGTTGGGCGGGGAGCGGTGGATTTGGGGAGCGGTGGTTGGGCGGGAGCGGTAGGTTTGGGCGGGGAGCGGTGGGTAGGGCGGGGAAGGACGTGGGAGCGGAGCTCTGAGAAGGGTGGCCGGACGGGACGGGGAACGGTGGGTGGGGCAGGGAAGGACGCGGCAGCGGAGCTCGAAGCAGGTGGATAGATGGGGTAGTGGATTGAGCGGGGAAGGACGCGGGAGGGGAACTGGGAGCAGGGTAGATGGGCGGGACGGAGAACGGTGGGTTGGGTGTGTATGGGCGAGGGAGCTAAACTTGGAGCAGGGTGGCTCGGCAGTGCAGGGCGGGGCGGGGAACGGGAGGTGGGCAGGGAAGGATGTGGCGGGGAGCTCAAAACAGGGTGAAAGGGCGGGGAGGGCGGGTGGGAAGCGGAGGATTGGGCGGGGAAGTGCCAGGGAAGAGAGCTCGGAGCAGGGTGGAGGCAAGGTGGAGCGGGCGCGGAGTCGGAAACGATGACGGGGGTAGGACAGGGGCGTGGGTGTGAGTGGTGAGGTGGAACAAGGGGAAAGGGTGCAGGGAGGGTGTGGGAGGGGCGGAGCGCGGCGAGGCCTGGGAACACAGAGGCGCGCGAAGCGGGTTGTCTCCGAGAGCATTAGTCCGCCTTCGTGCATTATACCTCGAGCGGCGCTGTATTCCCTTTGTGGAGCTCCGGCGCGCCACCGCCGGCTTATACCAGCGCCACCTCGCGCCGTTCCCTCCCGCCAGCTGCCGCCACTCGCTCTCCCTTCTCCACCCATCTCTCAACGCTGCCTCTTTCCCTCCGCCCTCCCCTCTCCCCCTAGCGAACAACCACCACGGCCATATTCGTTTTTGTTTCCTCATCTTCGAAACTCAACATTCCATCGCCTCTCCGCATGACATCTACAACCTCGTCTCCCCCATGTGTGTCCGTATCCTCTCTTCCTACGTGTTCGCCTTTGCAGTCTCTTCTTTCTCTTTTGCACCTGACGCAACGCACGCCACCCTTATTTATTCCGGCGCCCACCACCCCTGAGTTTGGGCGGGGCGCTGGCCACCACCTCTGACCTTCTCCATGAAGACCCAAAGCAGGCAGCTGCTTCCGAGCAAATGACTTTAGTCATAACCAGTGAACACAGGGCGGCGCCGACGGGGCGGAGGGAGGGGCGGAGGATGGAAATGGCGGGGCCTTGTCTTTGCGCGCGCCCCAATTAGGCGGGGGTGGCTGGCGCAAAGCCGCTGAAACAAAGACGCAGCGTTGCCAGCACACACGCTGCCGCGCACCGGCCGTTCCTTGCTTTGATTTAAGAGGCGCATGCGAGTCTTGTAATAAGTCCCTTAAAATATGCTCTGTTTTACATGAGAAAGGGCGCCTGGAAACAGAGGTAGCGCGTGGTCTCTCATGGTCTCGCTGACGCTACCGCCTCCACCGCCCCCTCTGCACACACTGCCTTCTTCGCTTCATCTCTGTTGTGGCCTTCGCTTCTCTGCTGTTTCCATCCCTGACTCAGCTGCCGTAGCCTCTTCGTGTCTGTCACCGTGGGGTTCCTTATGCCAATCACCTCGATTTTTGCAGTCTGCATAGCATCTATTCTTCTCTGTCATCCTTCAGCGTTCAGTTTCTCTCATATAATTTACTGGTGTTACAATATTCATGTCACATTTCAGCATCACGATCCTGACACGGTCTCTTTCACTGCCATTGCCATTCCCTCCGCCTTTATATTCATTAACATTCCATTACTAGTGTAGGGTGTTTGTAAATCCAATGGTCTAATTTTTGTTGTTGTTACTTTTCACAGGTGGTATTAACACAAACTATTTTATTTCTTTAATTAAGCTGTAAGAAAAAAATATCCTTTGTTTCTTACAAGTGCATTAGTATACTAGTTTGCTAGTTATATCATTACAATATTGCTTGCAGGATTTGCATACCCTACGCGAGCATTTGTGTAACTTAGCAGTGTTATTATTCGAGGTGGATTTTTAATTAAATGTATTTTTTTCTCTTTAGAATGGACATTTATTTTATGTTATGACAGAAGGTTATGACCCATTTTTATGAAATTTTTTACATTCTTTGTCAATTTCGACTAAGAAGTCACTTTTGACCTTTTTCCGTTATTTTAAAGCAGTTTTCGCTGATTTCATAGATTTCAATATCATTGTAATGGTACTTGTTTCAAATAATATTTACGAGATGCAACAAAATATTTTCCATGGAATTCCTGAGTACCCTATTCGATTTCGTCGCTCAGAAATTGTACTGTTAATGTCAGCCTTTGTGAGAATGAAATTTAATGTTCCTGTGACGCCTATCAGCGTCATTGTCGGTTCGGCCGATTTCACGATAACTGAAGACCGAAACTTCCTGCTAAAGAATAATCCAAACAGAAAGATTGCAACTGAGTTCACTTGAACGAAAGGAAGAAGTCTTGATTCCATCAGTTACTTATCCAACAGCTTGAGTTGTTCATCTGAATTGGTTTTGAACAGTCTTCATGTTATTTTTATTCGCTTTTAGAGCATTTTAAAAGCATTTTATTGATTAGTTTTGGTTATGTTTTACGTCTTCAAAATCCACCCCTAGTCATGACAATGCAGGAGAATGATACACTCACAGTGCCAACGAAATCACATCGTTTATCGTGGAGCATTCGGAGAAAGCTTTCGAAGCAGATGCTATATGTACATAGCTCACACTGCCCAAGGAACCTCGTATATTGATTGGTGACAGTGTCCGCAGAATCTTTCCCATCGTAATGTGTGTGCCATTTTTTTTCGAGCTTACTTCACGAAATAGGCATGAACTTATTCTGTATAGTATATCGGGTATTCTGTATCATGTATCCTGTATTCTGAATATATCCTTTATGAAACAGGCATGAACGTATTTTGTGTATATCGGGTGTCTTACCTAACATTTCCTTTTTATATTTTTCTGGTGTATGGGGCATTGAAATACCGTGCGCGAGTAAACTCGTTCCCACAGGGTTTTCGGGGAGCGGAGTGTTAACACTATCACCCTGTAGCCATCTGTTAAAGCAGCTGTTAAATCCATCGTCCTGTAGCTCACACTCGTTATTTAATCAATTTACCCTCAGCTGCAAGAAGGTCGAATTGAAAAACATCAAAGGTACGTGCTGAAACCTTCGATTCTCGCAATTTCATAGCTCTGAATTTCATCGTAGGCGACCGTCCCATTACAGTGTACAGAAATTACACTTAAGGAAAAGTGTAAACAGGTATGAGTTCTATGTTATGCAGAACACCGGAAACATTTTAGTGTTTTCAATGATAATATAAGTAAATATGAGGCTTGTTGTGCCTTGAGTTTTATTGCTGTATTAAGCTTTTTTGGTCGCATCCATGGCAGTCATCTTCAGTGCTACAAAATGCGACCCAAAGAGCAACCGAAAAAGCTTAAAGCAGCAATAAATACTTACGACACAAGAACACCTCATATTTACGTACATAATGATGCCAATGTCATAATTACCACACTATTTCCTCCAATTTTATGTGTATTCAATGAGTATTCATTGTAAATCAAACCTTTTTCACGAAAATAATATATTATTTAATTCGAGCCAGTAATAATTCACATATGACATCACCACATCCTCCTTCAATCTTCTCTTTCACTCTCCCCTACTTCCAGTCTAACGTCTTTCTCCTCTTCCCTCTTCCTATCGTTTCCTTCCCCGTTGTCCGGTCAACCGCCCCCCCCTCGTCCAGCTCCCAGCCACTAAATATGATCGTGGCCGCTCGTTTGTTTGTCCGCGGGTCGCGGCTCGTTTCTTCTTTGTCTCCGGCACAGCGCGCCCTATTGACTCACGCTTCGCGGCGCGGGCGCGGGCGGGGACTTACAAATTCGAGCCTTCAGAGACAGGTGCGCGCCGCGCTATGTTATTGGCGCGCGTGACGTCCCGAGGCGGCGCGCGGGCCCCGGGCCCCGGCGGGGAGAGCGATGCGCGTATGTCGAGGGCGCGACGCCGGCGCGCGCCGGGCCCGACGCCCCGCCGCGAGCGGTTTGTTCGCCCGCTTAAAGCAACCACTCGCCTTCGTTACGCGGGTAATTAGGAATCACTCACGCGCCCGCTGCGCCTCCCGCGGCCGCCGCTAGTGGCGCTGGTCGAGCGGCGGACGGTGTTGGGAACGGTGCGATCGGTGCGAAGTGCAGGTTGTGTATCCCGGGTAGGATGGAGTTGGTGATCCTATACACCTGCTGGAAGGCTGTGGTAATTAAAGAGGTGATGGCAGGTGCGTGGGATTATTTGTTGATTTTATAAAAAGACAGTAATAATTACAATAAGAATAATAGTAATGATAATGATGATAGTAATTATTTTATTATTATTATTATTTGTATACAATTGGATGATTGCCTGATAGCAGCCATAAACACTTTTATAATACAACAAATTAAATTTTTATACAATAAAATAATCTACAATTATTACTGCTAATAAATTACAATGACGTGTTAAGATTTCGCAAGAAAGAGTTGTTGGAATTGAAATTAACATTGAAGGTTCGATCCGAATTGGAATGTAGTTTTAATAGTGAGGAGTGATAAAGGAATCATGTTGAGGGGATATAATGATTATGTTTTTATTGGCAACTTCCGAAATGATGTGACTGTAGCAATAAGAAAACTTGGATTGAAAGCAGTACAAATGTAAATAACAATTTATACCATGCTCTTAATAATGCTGAGTGTGAAGCTTTGACATTGTATGAGACTTGTGGAAGTAGGGGCTGCAGCGGAGGCAGTCGTAGTGACGTGATGACGCCGCCCACGCAAAATGGCCGCTGCTAGCTCGAGCTCAAGATGGCGCGTTCAAAGAATAATGGCGCTAATAATCGATGTGACGTGACAATGTTTCACGCGCGCGGGCCCATTTTTCGTCAACTGCAGGAGGCCGGAATCGACTTGTACAATAGGAACAAAAAAGGCTAAATGCGAGGTGGAGGCGACATTTCTTGCCCTTTTACCCGGAGTGTGGTAAAGAAACAGAGCAATGAACATCTCAACTTACGATAGTAGGCATGTAAGACACCGGAAATTGTTGAGTTTTATTGCAGAGCATTTGTTGCCAGTCAACCAGGAAAAACTTTCGTACTTTGTTTAGTACAAAATATGAGTTCAATTGTTAAACAAAAACACATACTTTTCTTGTTTTAACATCTACTATATATAATTTTCGTATTAATGTCCTGGTGTGGAGCATCTGATATATTTTTCCACATTACTTGCCAAGATATAATCATTGTTTTTATATTGTACATACATTTCATTAATTTCTTCAAATTTCATCCAAATGGTGTACGATAAGCCATCAATTATTTTTATTCCTGAACCATTTTTTGTCCAGACTGAGCATTGTGTGATTTAGTTTAATGAACAACACATTCACCTTTGGAAAAAAGTTGTGTTCACGAAATGAACAGTATTCATTTCAACCAATCACCATAACAAACAATTTTTTCCAGGCATCACAGTAAACCACATGCATTCATCGGAATCCTTTTGTGCATGTGGCCGAGCGCGGTTCGCGGAGGTCAGCGGCGAGGCGCGTTTTTCTCACGCGCTCCCGCCGTTGGATTTCCGTGGACGCGTCGCTCGCCTACAAACAAGCGCCGCGCGAGCCGCGCGCGCATTTTTCACGCCTCGCACCGAAATAAAACAAAAGCAACGCGCCGTAAATCTCCGGAGGTCGCGGCGCGCGACTGTGGGGTCTTCACCCCCGCCCCCGCCTCTAACGCCTCCTCCGCCTCCGCTTTCGCTTCCTCCTTCACTCCCTACCGCCGCCCTCATCGCGTCTAACGTTAGTACAGCTGCAATCAATGCCGCCTACGCCTCCGTCTCTGTCTGCGTTTCGTCTTCTCCTCCGCCTCGGCATTCGACTCCTCGTTCGTTCTCTGTAGCCTCCCGGCACCTCTTACGCCACTTCCGCCGCCACCGTCGCCGCCGTCTTCGTCTGCACCTCCGCTTCAACGTTCGCCTCCTCTAACACCTCTTCTTCCGTCTCCTCCTCAGCCTCTGCTTCTGTCTCCGACTCCCCCTAAGCCCCCTATCGCATCTAACGCTACTTCTGCCGCATTCAATGTCACCTACGCCTCCGTCTCCGCCTCCTTTTTATCTCGTCCTTCGCCACCGCTTTCGCCTCTTCCTTCGCCATCCGTAGCCTCCCCCGGCGCCTCTAACGCCACCGCTTATTTTTGCTGCTTCTTTTTGTCTCCTGCTCGGCTTCCGCTTTTCTTCTTCGCCCTCCGTAGCCTCCCCCTCTTCTAGCGTCACTTCCGTCCCTCCGCTTCCATTTTTGCCTCCTCTAGCACTCTTCTAACGTCTCCTCCTCCGCCTCTGCTTCAGCCTCCTCCTTCGCCCCCTATCGCCTCCCTCATTGCCACTAACGGTACTCCTGTCGCATTCAGTGCCACCTGCGCCTTCGTTTCGTCTCCTCTTCCGCCTCCGCTTTCGCCTCCTTCGCGTTCTTTTGCCTCCCCTGGCGCCTCTAACGCCACTTCCGCCGCCGTCACCGTCGCCTCCTCTTCCATCTCCGCCTTCTCTATTTCGTTTTCATCTCTGCCTCCACCTCCGTCTGCGCCTCAGCGTTCGCCTCTCCTACCGTCACAGGTTCCACCCCCATCTGCGCTTCTACCACCACCTACGCCGCCAGCACCGCGTTCACCGCCACCCACACCACCATCATCATCACTATTCCCCCTCCATAGACACCGCCTCACTCCTGCACGATAGGAGACCGTGATACCGTCAGCCCCTGTATCCACACAATTTCTCAATAATTGAAATTTCTTATTGCAGCAACCAAATACTTTTTTGCTTACTTCTTTTTCATTTTTCGAAAATCAGGGAGTTCTTCAAAAATGAGATCTGTGCCATTTTTTGTGTTCGATGATGTATCCAAGCGAAAAAATTACAGAATAATGTAAAGTCATTTTTGAGAATATTTTTATAAATTGAATTGCCTTAAAACAAAAATTACAAGAAAACTAATATTTTTTATTTAATACGACTTTATTCAAACATTATTTTTTAAACAAATTTGATGGAAAAGTCTGTATCATCTGTTATGCATTTTTGCGTAAAAAAAAGGGTTCGTCGAAAATGAGACCTGGGCCATTTTTTAGCATCCTTTGCTATATACCAAGAAATAAATAAAACTTTATACCCATTTTTGAGAAAATAATCATTTAAAAATGAAGTGCTGTTTACCCAAAGTAACAGGAAAACCATTCATATTCTCGAAAAATTGTTCATCATCTTATTTAAAGATGCCATAAAAGAATAGATTTCATCAAGTAAAAATTCTCTATCTTCAATAGTTTACCTGGAGGAAGACATAGAAAAAAATTGAATTTTCGAAAATTCATCCATTTTAACGAAAATAGATCTGCACCATTTTAAGGGTCTTTTCCTGTATCCGATAAAAAAGTTTAATAATAAAATTTGGAGTCGCTTTTTACTTTCCCGTATACGTACGTATACACGGAGTAATATACGTAGTATAGGGAAAGTTATGTAATGCTACGCGAAAAAATGGCCAATTTTCGTCGGAAAAAAATTAACTGCCGGGCCGTTGCTAAATTAAGAAAAAATCCCCTAACACGTGCTGTAGCCAGAAACCCTGTTTTCTAGGTCCTTGATACCGAAAAACCAATTGAAAGGAAAACGTCCGTCTGTCTGTCCGTCCGTCTGTCCGTCTGTGAACACTGCTAGCGCCTAAACCATACTCACGATTTCTTCCAAAATGGATATTCCCCGGTCGATCTGATTCTATTCGAAGCTTTGAGATTTTAAAAAAGATTCTTCAAAATTTGGGGGTACTTTATATGAAGCCCCCCGGGGATTTTCAAAATTTTCTCGAAAACGGCTCCAAATTTTTCTTTAAATTTCTTGTATGGATAGAGTAAAATACACTTATTTACATGGCATCGGTCCAATTTTCACGGATAACTTAGAATTTTTGAAAATTACAAAAGTTTAAAATTTTTACGGCGTCTTTCTGGAACTACAAAATTGAAGATAGAGATTTTTCCTTCAAATAATTTTTTTTCTTCTTAGTGAGTTCTTTCTTTAAGGTCATCTACATTCGTTGAAAATTTTAGTATTTTTCGCGCAATATTGCGTGCAATATGTGCAATTGTTAAAAATTACAAAAACATTTTCTCAAAAACGGCTCCAAATTTTTTCTTTAAACTTTTGGTGGCGATAGTGCTAAATGTACTCTATCAGATGACATAAAACCATATTGCTCTATAGGTTGTTTTTTTCAAAAATTAAAAAATGCAGATTTTTTCACATGTTTCTCACGTCGATAATGTTTACATTAGCGGCGATTTTTTCACATTATTATAATTACGAGTACATGTGCTTTAAATAATGTCAAGTAAATTTTCTCGAAAACACAACCGTTTTCTGTGAAAAGTAGCTCAAAATTTCGCATTTTCAGAAACGCTCAAACGCCATTTTCTCATGGCTGCAATTTTTTTTCTTGAAACTTTTGTAGCGCATAGTGCTAATTACACTCTTTAATATGACGTAAAAGTTTATTTTGAGTTGTTTTTTTTGGTTTTTCAAAAATTACATAATTGTAATTTTTTTAATGATCTCTCACATCTTTAATACGCACATTACCAGCAATTTGTAAACATTATTATATTTGTGAGTGTAAGTGTTTCAAATAACTTCAAATGAAGTATTTTGAAAACTCAAAAATTTTCTGTGAAAATGAGCTTCAAATTTTGCATTTTTAGTAGTGCTAAACGCCATTTTCTCTTAAATGGCACATAATTTTTAAAAGAAAATTGCCATTTACGGCTAGGTTTTTGTGTTCTTTAATATTCAAAATTTAATAGTTTCTGTTCTACCAATAGGAAACCGAAAAGTTAAGAAAATGACAAAAAAATGTACTTTTTGCGGTGATAGATGGTAGCAGGCAAGTAAGAGTATGTGGCAATTCCGAACAGCTAGCGAAGACCCAAAGAAATAGAAAACTAATACGGGAAAGTCTGTGCCATTCTGTAGCACCACTAGTTTATAAAAGATTGAAAGTACTATGAGATTTCATATAAACTACTCCCGCAAATTAAAATATACGTTTAAAATTCGCTGAACCTAGACTTCGGCCAGGTTGATCCACGAATATCAATTTTGAAAAAGATCATCCGAAGGATTTAGGCGCTGACCACAGACGGACAGATGGGCAGAATAGATAGATGTTTTTTGGTTTACAAAAGTTTTGGTAAAGGCTCATAAAACGGGTTCTTATTACACACTATGTTGGAGGAAGTAATTTGCTTCGTACAGGAACAAGATTTATCCATGTTTTGTATCCGGGATCAGCGAGGTTTTTGCCGCTTTCTAAAGGAATACTATAATTACATTTTTGTAATAGTAGAAAAGTTGATTTACGTATACTGAATTGAATTGAAATATATATCTATTTTGAAGTATTATTATAGATTTATCCATTGAATAGTTCATGGGTATTAGTCCAATAAATGAAATTTTTGTCAGTTAGCCGACGTTTCGAAGTTTTATTTCTCCATCCTCAGGGTTTGCTTGGGTAATTGCACAATCATAATCATACTTTTTCCAACACTCAGAGCCACAAGAGCTGACATGACCCATTCACGGCGACTACATACTAGTGAAGTTCCCTAGTATGCAATCCCCGTGAATGGGTCTTGTGGTTCTGAGTATTAGAAAAAATATGATTATGATTGTGTAATTACCCAAGCAAACCCTGAGGATGGAGAAATAAAACTTCGAAATGTCGGCTAACTGACATAAATTTCATTTATTGGACTAATACCCATGAACTACTCAATAGATTCCACTACAGATGGTCATGAAATACAGCAGATTATAGATTTATTTATTAAATGATAAATAATGTCTAGTAAGCACAACATAAAACATACAATAATATACAATTAACACAAGTATAAAAATACAATAGTATAAAATTTTACGAAGGCCCTTCTCGAACTTTCAAACATGCAAATTTTTTATGATACTCTCTAACTGAATATTGATGCAGATTTCACTTTTAAAGGATAGCATTGCTAGATCTATTAATCCATCTTGGTGACATGGATGATCGAAGGAAATTTTCATAATTTTAATAATTTTAGAAAGTTTACAATTACTACAATTTTAATAAATATAGATAGGAGGCCAAAATATATGAAAATTTAATTTTGTTACACCAGTAATTTCTAAATTGAGAAAATGAGCGCAACAAGGAACAAAAAAGGCTTTGGTATTTAAAATATGAGCCTGCAGACCGTTATTTTTCCTCTCGTATTTGCCCCATTATCAAACTCTTGACCACCTATATTTTTAATATTTAAATTAAGATCAGCTAAATGATCAATCACGAAATTTGTTAGTAGAGTTCCTACAGAATCAATAATTTTACAGAAACCTAAAACGAATTGTTTAAGTTCAACTTTCTGTTCGTTTATTATCCGAAAAAATCTTATAATAATGGTAATGTATCTGTTCCTGAAGGTTCAAGTCAGGAGAGCAACCGCCATATGAACTGTTCCGTTTATTTCATGTGATCGCTGAAATGTGAAACTTTTCAATCTATGGTTACATTTCTACGTATTTTCCTAACTAACATGACTAAAAGTGTATTGCTCTTTAATATGTATTACAAATTTTGTTTTGTTTCATTCGAAGATTTAAATAAGTATTATTTTTGCCGCCCTAATATTTTGCCGCCATGGTTCAATGCATCTCTCGAACCAAGGTCACGAAGGTGCTGTTTATAACCATCTTATTATAAAACGCTATTCGCCGGACTGAAACCAATAACTCATGAGTGGAATATTCATGAAAAGTCTACAATAAAAAATCGATTTTCTCAGCATATATTTTCGCATCCCTTGAACATAATTTCTGAGATATTTCACTTTCCTTGTACAATAAAAATTGTGAAATTTCAAAATTATTTACTAAAATTTGGTACCCTCAGTCGAGAAAAAATATCGCATAGGATTGTGGGCGTATTTTTGAAAAGATAAGTACTAATATCTAGTAACTGAAATTGAGAATTTGTAAGAACGTGGGGTATCTACACAAAGGAAGTTCCCAAATATAGTCATCACATTCAATTTTAATGATTGGTTCGGAAACTAATCACATGCTTCAACAGCAATCAGTAGGTTCTGTATTAATAGAAACATGCGATGCAAATTAGAGGCCTAAGAAGCAATAATTTGTTAATTCGTACTTTTCTCGATAATCAATTATCATTATACGATCAACGTTATCCTTTGGGTAGAATACACGTCTTAATAAGATCAACGAAGACGGAGACGGTGATTGTAATCTCGGGAAAAGGCACATCAAGTATCTCATTGAATAGTGCATTAAGTAGACTTAAAGGAGATTTATCGCCTTATCGTACTTTGTAGTCTTTATGATTACTAACTGCGGATGAAAATATGCGTCATAAAATATTCCCAGCTTAATTACCATGAACCTTCTACTTCACAAAAAATGGCTACTGTATAGATTTATTTTACAAGGAACTCGGAGGAATTTCATGAATGTTTTCGTCACAAGAGTTTCCAGAACAATATTCTTCATTGAAATATCATGTCTACAAAACAAATTATATATTGTCTCACAATCAGAACAGAAGACTTATTTTGAGATGCATATTATGCAGATTACGTGCATCAAAACTTCAAATTGTGTTGCTATGCTTGGAGCCATTGCCACAATTAAGGAAATGTAAAGAAATATTTTAACAGTAAGATAGGATTCACATATTTGACGTATTTTTCTATTATTTTTCCCTTAATGTACATAGTAGATTTATATATAATTTCTTACAGTTCTTAAAGACTATTCCTTGACCCTGTTGCTATAAACCTCTGTCCGATACTGATCTCTAAAAAAATTTCATATCCTTCAAATCGCTTATCCTTATAAAATCATTTGTTTATTTTTCTCCCTCTTACATGTTATAAGAAAAGAAAAAGATGATAGAGGATTTATGATATAAAAGATGTAAGTTAGAGGATATTCGAAATCAAAATATGTGGGTCATTTGATCATACATTGCATTCTTGGATAAAAACGGAGACGTTTGAAAGAGGCGAAAAGTTAGATACACTCTAAGATCGTTATTATTCTACCATATTATGAAATGACTTTTCCACTCATAAAATTCAAACATACAGAGTTTAAGAATTCTCTTCAGTAAAGCAGAGACTAATTATCCGTGTATTTTATCCCTGGAAAATTATCACTCTGGTTTTATCATTTCGACGTGAAGTTGTTTCTTCTCGATATAGACAAGGAATGACCACTACGAGAAAGGAAGAACAATTACAATTTGGTCTAGCTTCAGGTGCAGAAATTATCAGATAAATTCTTTTTTAGGATTTTTTCTTCTGTTGAATACACTCATAACTTCATTTATGGAATAGTATCAATAAATACCACGCGTGCATTAAAAACTCCAAGATAAAAATTATTAGTATTTTTGGATGTTCTCGTTATATTACCTACGCAACAACACGACGTCGATTTCTTCAATTCGTGTTGCATTAACATAACAGAATATATACCACCACTCACAGAGACAGTCACTATTAAAGATAGCCTAGAACTCCTTTGAAGTACATATTGCGTACTTGAATATAACAGAGTAAATGCTTAGAGGTATTTTAAAAACTCTTTACATTTTTAAGAATAATCGAATTTTAATTTCTCATTTGTTCATTGTAATGTGAGCACATCAGAATTGGAAAGAAGAATATTAAAACAACGAACCCTGAGTTTTGAATGGATAGAAAACAGTTTTTAAAACATTTGCCGATTTCTGGCACACGATTACTTAACTTTCTCTTCTTACGATGAATTCGTAATGCTAGAAAGTAAAAAACTTACATTTATTTAACGTCAAAAAGAGTTTAAAAGAGTACGTGACTAATGGGGAAGAAGAACAGTTTGTACTACATGCATTCATTTTTCCACAAGACAATTGAATTGGTTATTTTTGAAAATCCGTAAGTCATTCTCTTGTACATTTCGCATTTTGTAAGAAAATACGTAGAAGCTGCAGGATAGATGCATCGTTCCATGTGTAAATCCTGTACATCAGATGAATAGCCTGGCCATGGAGACACTGCAAAGGTTTTGTTTTGTTTTGAAACTTTGTAAATCATTCACTTGCGGGATATGTATGACTGTGTATGTATTGCGACCACCACCGTCTTCGGGATAAGGGAGAGGGATTTTTAATAATCTCCCTAGGACGTTTGGTAGCTCAGTCAGGATGCCGGTGGGCCACATCAAAAAAATTGAAATTGGTGGGATCAAGGACGTGGGTTCTCTACACTACTGTCTCGCGAATCATTCAGATTAAAATACAGATTTCTTAAAAACCTTACTATAATCTTGACTTGAAAAATTTTGTGGCATAGAAATCTCATACACTTGACACTCATAAATACATAAAAAAAATACAAAATACGCTGTCAATTGCTGAAAATAGAATACACAAGAAAATTCTTAAATCTATACACCCTGCTCTTTGTTACTTTACTAATTTACACTGTCTTTCTCATCAAATCAAAATTTTACTAGGCCTTCACACATTCTTTGGTACCATTTATATTCTCTTTCATGTAACACAAAAATTAAGTTTTTACTGTTTCTATTTTTACAAAGAATAAGGATAAAGAAACATTGATTCTGTAAGTTATAAAAAAAATTACTCTTTTCTCTAACTAGCTGCACGTTAAATATTTTTCTCGGTTTACACAGAATTACTCTATCTGCTTTGTTAAACGAGTTCTGGGCACTAGAACGTCTCTAAAAGGAACTTTCTTACTTTGAAATCCTTTTCAATACGGGGTTTCGTTCGCCGTCTTCTGAAACTCGGACAGTGGCGACTTCAGTGACCTTGATGCTGGGTGTTTCCCCTCGCTGCTCGCTCCGCTGGTCGGGTACCGTTACCAAAGCTCCCTTGCAGTAGAACTCTCTCTCTCTGGGCCAAGGGTGTGGTTAAATATTCGTCTTTTGCCAACGTAAATGTTTTAGCCATATGCCGCTACTATTTTCCAATTACATCCAGTAGAATTCATTTCAATATAATAAGCGAAGAGCATATAAAGACAATAAAGAACAAAAAAGAAGATCTGAAAAGAAGGATATAAAAACCACGTGTTGATTCTAATCAATTATAAGTAACAGGGCTCCTTCCCCTCTTCCCACTGTTCTTAAAACATCTTGTTAATTAATCCTTAAATAGTAATTCTCTTCGCACTAATTCAAAGAATTGATTATCCCTTCCTTTTGTCTTTGAAGAGCTCTGATGCCTTTTCTTCGTCTGGATTGATGGCGTCCACGTTGACACGCTATGTCCGTTCAACCTCGCTGCTTGCCGACAACGCTTTGAAAAGGAACGGGATGTGCTGTATGTCTCGCTGTTCTCCTAGCCAAGCGATTCTAGTGAACTCTTGTGATAACATAAGACACTGGGGAGTCAAATAACTTAAGGCATGCCAATAGGGTATTCTAAGCTAATACTTAGCGCAGTAGCACCCATATGAATCCAGCCTTCGTTTCGTTGGCATCCTACGCGAGCACCCCGTGGTAACCCTGGCGTCTGCGCGCTGCTTGTAACTGAACTCACGGGAAGAGATTGCTCAGGGCATCAACTGCTGTCACTGCAGTGCCTCTAACCGGGAGCTCCTAGGAAACGGATACAACGGTGGCAGAATTTTTGACACTAGCTAAATAGCTAGGTGGAGTTCAGCCATAGTCGGGAGGAGAATTCAAGCGGGCGGGTTCTCTGATGATAGTTTTCCCTGGTTTCTTCCATCAATGCTATGCAACTGCCGGAGCAGTGCTCTACCAAACGGGCCACGGACCGCGCGCTATCTTTCCTTCCTCTCCTTGTCCAATCCTCACTCTTACGTACACTTACGCTTACAACCACTACACTATCACACGTGTCGGGAGACTGGTCTGGAGCTTAGAGCTTGTCCCGGCTGGGGCGGTGCCCCGCTGTTGGGAGATTCCAGGTTGGGGAAATGTGGTTTTATCACCGTTAGCCAGCAGGTCGGCACCGGATCTCACAAACCAGCGAGGGAAGATCACCGCCACCTCCCGAGGAAAAAACACACAGTGTACTTACGGGACTAATGACTTTCGCAGTTAACGCTTTCGTAATTACTAATCGAATTTTTAAAAAAAATAGTGGTGCTACAACAAGCGTCTTCTTAGGCAAAGCGGCCTCTTATCTGAAGATGAAGTTTAATAAAAAGAATTGGGGCCATTTTTGAGAAAATTTTGAAAAAAGTTGTTGGGGCTTCCTGTAAAGTACCCTCAAAAATAAAATTATCCGTTTGAAACTACCAAAACCTTGATTTTGTTCAGTCAGAAGTGCAAATCAGTTGAACGGTTTTGGAACTAACGTTGACCATAGACGGACAGACAAGTTTTGCCATCGTTTGATTTTTCTGTATCAGAGACTCACAAAACATGGATTCCAGCTACATCACGTGTTACATTTTTCTAAATTTAGCATTTTCGTTACCAGGGCCGGCTATAAGACTTATTCTGCCGCCAATACGCCGTTTTCCAACGAACGATTACATTACTTTCTCTTCTTGCGAAGTACCTTCGTAAGGGCGAGAAAGTAAAAAGCGCCTAATCTCGATTGCGAGGTTAGGCGTCTTTCGGATGTCTTTACATCGCAGCTGCTCGTCACGTCGCGTCGCGGCGCGGCAGGATATGGCGTTCTGCTTCGCTTAGTCCCGTTACTGCACATCCCCCACGTGACAAATCGACAGTCCCCTCGCGAAGGCGCTGCGCGGCGGGAGGAGCCCGCCCGGCCCGGGGTCTCGCAGCAGCCCACGTCTTGTTAGCGGCGCGGACAGCGCGCGGCTCCCAATCATAAATTCCGACAGCGCGCCGCCGCACGCGGGCGAAGAAATGAATACCGAGTCTTTCGCCGCCATCTGTATAGAAAGAACGAACATCGATATGTACATGCATTAGAAGTCGTGAATGAAATCGATATATCGTCGCGCGCGGCGTCGCCGCCCACTCGCTCGCCTGCCCGCCCGCTCGCCCGCGCCCGCATCTGTCTTGTCGGAGGCGTGATCGATAGTAGAGTCGATAGCGAAGCGGCCGTCGATGTAGAGAGCTCGCCGGACTAATGGCGGTCGACCGGGCCCTCCGCGTTACGCGTGGCCGCCGCCGCCGCCGCCGGGGTTTGATTTACGCCGCGCGGTGTCGGAGTCTCCGCTCCGCTCCCGGGCGGACAGGTGCGCGCCCGCCCGCCACGCCCCTCGCCCTGCCCGTCTCGCTCGCCACAGGGGTGTCCCTGCCCTCCCTTGCGCTGACGGCCCCCCCAAAATATGACTCTCAGGGAACCAAAGAAAGAGATGTGACAATTGGGTTCGAGCCCCGACGGCGGCAGGATTTGCGACACTAGCTTGTCAACTAGGTCGAATTCAGTCGCTGTTTGGAGGAGAATTCTAGGGGCTGACTGCTCTGATCGGTGGTTTTCCCTAGTTTCTCCGATCAACACCAGGCGAATGCCGGAGAAGTCCCCTAACAAACGAGCCACGGACTGCGCGCTATCTTTCCTTCCTCATTCTTGTCCGATCCTCGACCCTTACACACACTTACACCAATATGCACTACACTACCACACATGCCGGGAGGCCGGTCGGGAGCTTAGAGCTTGTCCCGGCTGGAGCGGTGCCCCGCTGATGGAAATACCTGGTGAAGGGAAAACCACACAAGTCGACGGGAGGTCAGCGCCGGATCTCGCCATCCAGCGCAGAAAGATCACCGCCACCTCTCGATGAGAAAACACGCACTACACGTACGGGACCAATGACTTCACTAGTTGACACGCCGGGAATGACGAACAATCAATCAATCTATCAATAAATCAAGAGATGAGTAAAAAATGTGTGTATGTGTAAGCTCTTCCTCTAATCTTGTGGTTGGCGAGAGCCGGCGCCGACCCACTGCGACGTATATCGGGTGGGGGGCTTTCCCTAACCAGGTATCTTCCACTAGCGGGGCGCAGCTCCAGCCGGGACAAGCTTTCAGCTCCCGACTGGTCACCCGATGTGTGTGATAGAGTAGTGCATGCAAGTGTGTGTTACAGGCTACATTTTTCGTGCAGACTAGACCTACAGAAAGTGTGCAGTCCAGACTGCACGCTTCTCTACGTTTGATGTTTTCATACAAAAAATTTAGTTTAGCCTCTAGCGGAAAAACATGTAGCTTAGAATGTAAGAACACACATGTCGCGAATGAATGTGCTCGGAATAGTACAATTAGGGAATTCATGTGGGTGCCGGCGGAGCGCCTTGCGGCGTCTCGGGGAAACTGGAACAGAAAACTTGCAGATCGTGTAATCACAACTTTTGGCTTCAAAACTTCCAATTTGGGATTTTGAAGTTCCTGTACATTTTCTGTACCAGATTATGCACGAAAACTGTAACCTGTAAATAGGCTTTATCGAGAGAATACACGATGAAAATCGTTTTGAAGTTACGGTTTTGCTCATAAGTTGCATAATAAGATAGTTGAATTAATACATAAATTAAGTAATTCCAGGGGTAAAACATATTTATAACAAATGTCACTAAGGAGAGGATTTTTATGCTCTAAAAATTCATGAAATACGATTTTAAAATATGCATTATGATCTAAAATTTCTTAAATATGCACTTTAATATGCAATTGAAATTAACAATATTTAATTTCCTTTATAAAAAATTTCTTGATAAAATTTAGGAGAAGCTTGCTTCGAATGAAAAGATATATATTTGTGCAAACGTAATGTCTACTTTATTTCGCGGGAGAAATAATTGAAGTAAATATTCACCCAATATGACTTGTTGCATGTCTTCTGCCTGGTTTAAAAAATATATCAAGAAGCGACATTTGCACTATAATTTTATCAGCTATAGAAAAGTAGAAGAATTCAAACGTAAACTGTAACAAGCTCTTTCGAATTATTGAGCGCTCATTAAAAAATGATTCTTTGAAAAGATGAAACGTTTTAGAGATAAATGTATATTTTAATGAAATATTTTAAATATGCGCTTATAATTATACAAACAGGAAAAATCGGCCAAATATGGGGTACCAACATATTAATCTACACAGTATCCAATTCTAACGAGATGTGAAGAAATTTCACTTAGCTATGTCCTGAAGTATTGGAGAAAAATATGCAAATCGTAGAAATCCGCTCCCTAAATACCACTTTCTCAGGGTACGGACGACGAATTATAAATCAACGATCTAAGTTCATTGACTTCGGTTCTGTTCCTAATGTTGACGGAGATATCCTAGTACCTCCTTTAGATAATCTAATATCTCAGAAGAAGTTAATATACAATGAAAACTAGCTTGTGGTTCCATTCGTTTTCAAGCAGGAAATTCAAACACAATCTGGAAATTGCCGCACAAAAATAGTACGATTATAAGAAAAGGAAGTTTACGAAAATCCAAGTCTGCATAGAAATTATTAGAATTGTGTTTTTAATTTTGATCATTTAATCGTGAATTTGAATATTCAAAGAATATTTTTCAAAAGAGACTATTGGATAACTTATAGTGTACGCGGTTGAGCTCTTGAGCGTTGGACATTACGTGGTATATACGAGAAAGTAAATCAAAACAATCCTTTTAACTACTTTGCCTGCTGAAGGGCAGAAATCTAACCCTTCAATCAGAGTGAAAAACTCGGTACCTTCTCCGGGATGTCTAAATTATTTTATACTTGTATGATATCTTACTTTTCAGTACACTCTTTTCTCACTACGAGGGAGAAATGGGTTTTGTAAACCAATTTATTACTAGGAATGTGCTATCAAGATCAAATGCGGTTGCATATTCGTGAACAAGAGTGATGCACCTTATACACCAAGGGCGTTGTAAGGGTTCTAATGATCGAGCGGCGACAAAAAAGCCCTCAGGACAAAGGCCCTCGGTATATTTTTGCCCTCGATCATTAGAACCAGTCAACGCCCGTGGCACATTCATAATTTTATTTTTACCTAATTATATTGATTCAGATTTACCTATTTTCTAATTAACTGGATGTTACCTTGACTCGATTTGTTTTTTTATATTTCCCTTCCCATAATTCCCTTTCATAATCATCTCCCATAATTCCCTCCCTAGGAGAACATGCGGCATCATTCAACTGTTTTCATGATCCTTCTGTCATCACGATCTTTTCGATCCAGGCAAGTTATACAGTGTATATCGAGCTCCGTATTGAAGGCATTACAAGCTACAATGTATCAGTAAAAAATAAAGGATATTTTTTCAATTTAAGTGTGAGATCATCTAAGAACCTTTAGATCCAAAATGATAGAATTCCCTGAGGTCATTAAAATCTGTCGAAGGCCGCTCATTCGGAAGCAACTTATATTTATTCAATTGTTTTATATTTGTATGACACGGCGCCTGAGATGGCACAAACGTGGGCTCTGTGTGCAGACAAAGATATGGGCAAGATATCAGCGCCCAAATTTTACCTGTTGTCGTGGACTTTGAATCCAAGATGTGCTCTAATCCAGTCTACTGTCACTATACTTTTGCCTTCCAAATTTTCTCAACTTTCAAGTAGCACGTGCCCAATTCACATATCTATTTCTATTGATTTTATCCATAATTTGTTACAATAATTTATTTTATTATCTGCCGATAATTCGGTCATCTCAGTGCCATTGTGAGCCGAAAGCTCTTCATTGCTGGGTTCTATATTTTCTCGATTTTTTCACGAAATGTTGCCAAGTGAAACGGCAGGGAGTCTAGAAGTACTCCAAGAACGCTCTATTGCCGTTGCCAAGACCTCAATCACAATTGTCAATACGTTGCCTTTTGTTCAGCTAGCTCAATGATTTATTGCGCGTGTTGTGTAAATCGTGATGAGCAATATCGCGGAGTCGTCAGTGCAAGCAAGCGTTGTACATTTTCCATATTTCATTCCCGTAGGAGTTCACGTGCATTTTCTCCGCGACCGAGTGTTCTCCAGAGATTTACCGGTTTCTGCAGACGGTCACGAATTGATGGATTCGCGTCAAAAACAGGCGAACAGTAATTCACTGCGTATGGGAAGTGTTCTCTTGCGTTTAACGAGCAGAGCTCCACGAGACGGCCATTACTGCGTAATCTGCAAAGCGAATGGCAGCTTAACAACGTAGCCCATATAAGGAACTCTGAATTACCTTGCAGCTTCGTGCTTTTGTTCTTTGCAATTAAATTATTTATTGCGTCATACTTACATTTTAAGATTTCAAATGTAACTCTTTCGTGAGGAAACACCCTGACATTAAGGACACTTGAACTTGATAAATTAATACTTATGCCAGATTTAAAAGTAAGTAGGTTAATAACTTTTTCATCTGCAAATTTACTAATCTTATAAAATTTAGCAAGTAGTTGTGAAGCTGAACATTCTTCGTAATAAAATATCACATTTTTGTAACGTAACATGATGATCACTTGGGATCACGCTATATCTTCCTAAGATACATCTTGAAATTATTGCATTTATACATTTTAGACTAGTGGTGCTACAGAAGGGCACAGACTTTCCCGTATTAGTTTTCTATTTTCTTGGGTCTTCGCTGCCTATTGCCACATACTCATAGCTATTGCCAGAATTGCCACAATAGCTATTGCCAGAATTGCTTTCTTGCCAGCTGTCATCTATCACCGCCAAAAGTACATTTTTTGTCATTTTCTTAATTTTTCGGTTTCCTATTGGTAGAACGGAAACATTAATTTTAGAATATTAAAGAGCACAAAAACCTACTCCAAAAAGGCAATTTTCTTTTAAAAATTATGTGCCGTTTAACAGAAAATGGCGTTTTAGCGCTACTAAAAATGCGAAATTTTCACAGAAAATGTTTGAGTGCTCAAAATACTTCATTGAAGTTATTTGAAGCACTTACACTCACAAATATAATAATCTTTATAAATTGCGGATAATATACATATTAAAGACGTGAGAGATCTTTCAAAAAATTTACATTTATATATTTTTGAAAAACCAAAAAAAACTCAAAATAAACTTTACGTCATATTAAAGAGTGTAATTATTACTATCCGTTACAAAAGTTTCAAGAAAAAATTTGCATCCATATATGAGAAAATGGCGTTTGAACATTCTGAAAATCCCGAAATTTGAGCTACATTTCACAGAAAACGGTTGTTTTTTCGGGAAACTTTACTTGACATTATTTAAAGCATATATACTCGTAAATATAATAATGTGAAAAAATAGCCGATAATGTAAATATTAACGACGTGAGAGACAAGTAAAAACATTTACAATTTTGTAATTTTTGAAAAAAACAACCAATAGAGCAATATCCCCTTTATGTCATCTGATAGAGTACATTTACCACTATCCCTACCAAAAGTTTAAAGAAAACATTTGAGGCCGTTTTTGAGAAAATCTTGTTTTTGTAATGTTTTTAAATTGCACATATTACACGCAATATTGGGCGATAAATACTAAATTTTTTAAAACATGTACATGACCTTTATGAAAGAACAAAGCAGAACAAAGTTTATTTGAAGAAAAATCTCTATCTTTAATTTTGTAGTTGAGAAAGACGCCGAAAAAAATTTCAAACTTTCATAATTTTCGAAAATTGAGAGTTATCCGTGAAAATCGGACCTATGCCACGTTAATAAGTGTATTTTCTCTTTCATACAAGAAATTTAAAGAAAAAATTTAGAGCCGTTTTTGAGAAAATTTTGAAAAGGTCCGGGAGGCTTTATGTAAAGTACCCCCAAACTTTACAGAATATTTTTCAATATCTCAAAGCTTCGACTAGTACCAGATCGACTGAGGAATGTCCATTTTGGAAGAAATCGTACGTATGGTTTAAGAGCTAGCAGTGTTCACAGACGGATGGACAGACAGACGGACGGACGTTTTCCTTTCAATTGGTTTTTCGGTATCAAGGACCTAGAAAACTGGGTTTCTGGCTACACCACGTGTTAGAAGATTTTTTCTTAATTTAGCAACTGTTTTTAACCCCTTTTTTGTTTCACGGCCCGGCAGTTAATTTTTTTCCGCCGAAAATTGGCAATTTTTTCGTGCAGCATTATATAACTTTCCCTATACTACGTATATCACTCCGTGTATACGTAAGTATGCGGGAAAGTAGAAATATGAACAATTTTTGGTAATTTTGGGTGGAAATAGGCATTTTTAAACAAATATTTTCTCAAAACGTCTCTAACTTTTTTCTTTAAAATTTTTCGTTTTAACAAAGGACGTAAAAAATTGACGCTGATCCCATTTTCGCATTTAGTTTTATGCGGAATTTCTGCTAGAACTTAATTCGATTTATAACAAGTGGTGCTACAGAATGGCACAGACTTTCCCGTACTAGTTTTCTATTTCCTTGGATATTCGCTAGCTGTTCGGAATTGCCACAAACTCTTTCTTGCCAGCTGTCATCTATCACCGCCAAAAGTACATTTTTTGTCATTTTCTTAATTTTTCGGTTTCCTATTGGTAGAACAGAAACATTAAATTTTGAATATTAAAGAACACAAAAACCTAGCCGTAAATGGCAATTTTCTTTTAAAAATTATGTGCCGTTTAAGAGAAAATGGCGTTTTAGCACTACTAAAATTGCGAAATTTGAAGCTCATTTTCACAGAAAATTTTTGAGTTTTCAAAATACTTTATTTGAAGTTATTTGAAGCACATACACTCACAAATATAATCATCTTTACAAATTGCGGATAATGTGCATATTAAAGATGTGAGAGATCTTTCAAAAAAGTTACATTTATATAATTTTTGAAAAAACAAAAAAAAACTCAAAATAAACTTTTACGTCATATTAAAGAGTGTAATTAGCACTATGCGCTACAAAAGTTTCGAGAAAAAAATTGCAGCCATGAGAAAATGGCGTTTGAGCGTTTCTGAAAATGCGAAATTTTGAGCTACTTTTCACAGAAAACGGTTGTGTTTTCGAGAAACTTTACTTGACATTATTTAAATCACATGCACTCGTAAGTATAATAATGTGAAGAAATCGCCGATAATGTAAATATTATCGACGTGAGAAACATGTGAAAAGATTTACATTTTTGTAATTTTTGAAAAAAACGACCAATAGAACAATATGTTTTTATGTCATCTGATAGAGTACATTTACCACTATCCCTACCAAAAGTTTAAAGAAAAAATTTGAAGCCGTTTTTGAAAAAATATTGCTTTTGTAATTTTTTAAAATTACGCAATATTGCGCGAAAAATACTAAAATTTTGAAGAACATTTTTGCATGACCTTAAAGAAAGAACTCACTATGAAGAAAAATTTTATTTGAAGGAAAAACTTCTATATTTAATTTTGTAGTTGAGAAAGACGCCGAAAAAAATTTCAAACTTTCATAATTTTCGAAAATGAGAGTTATCCGTGAAAATCGGACCTATGCCATGTTAATAAGTGTATTTTACTCTATTCATACAAGAAATTTAAAGAACAATTTTGGAGCCGTTTTTGAAAAAATTTTGAAAATCTCCGGGGGGCTTCATATAAAGTACCCCCAAATTTTGAAGAATCTTTTTCAAAATCTCAAAGCTTCGACTAGAATCAGATCGACCGGGGAATATCCATTTTGGAAGAAATCGTGAGTATGGTTTAGGCGCTAGCAATGTTCACAGATGGACGGACAGACGGACGTTTTCCTTTCAATTGGGTTTTCGGTATTAAGAACCTAGAATACAGGGTTTCTGGCTACACCACGTGTTAGGGAGATTTTTTTTCTTAATTTAGCAAATGGTTTTATCCACTTTTCCCTTTTCACGGCCCGGCAATTAATTTTTTTCCGCCGAAAATTGGCCATTTTTTCGCGCAGCATTACATAACTTTCCCTATACTACGTATATCACTCCGTGTATACGTACGTATACGGGAAAGTAAAATGAGTTAAAACACAGCTCAATTTTTTTCTTTAAATTTTTACTTTTCTAAGTTGGCAGTATGGAGAAAAGTAAAAATCGTTCAGAAAGTACTCACTGGAGATGCCATCCCGAGTTGGTATATGGAAATTATAAATGTCATAAAAAATAATATTTTCTTACATAATTATATTCCGCCTGTAAAATTTCTCCAAACACTAATACAAAAATTAATTAGGATATTATCATAATATTACATATTTATTCCCTGAAATTTTTAACCAATTTTTAAACCATTTTCCTGATAATATAAGCCTTTTGGTTTTACTAATTACAGTGTCTTTGATTTCTTGTTCTTCCAGCGACAGCAGCGACATTTGGTTCGACGAAAGGGGCTGACACTATTAAATTGCCAACACCCAGAAATCATGAAACTATATGAAGGACGGTTCTATCGGACTGGTTACGTCGCGGTTGGTCTTCTGCATGTTCTTTTAAGATCATTTGCGAATTGAACTTGTAATAAGGCCTTTTTTCTTGGTGAGTTTTGCATGGGTATGCACTTCACATAATCGTGACGTATTCGGTAAATGGCAATACACCATAGCCTGCTAATATATTCTGGGGGTAATTTTCGGGACCTTGGCCAAGGTGTCTGCATTTTCCTTTTTCTGCTCCACGATCTTTAACTATAGGCTTGAGAGATTTTGTTCCTATACTTGGTCTTCAGCAGACAGCAAGGCTTCCAAGAAGAGCCTGCCCTCCCCTATTAAATATTTTCTAATCACGTGTTATATTAAATATTTTTAATCACATGTTGCGTTATGGAACTCAATCTCTTGCATACTTTTGGGGTGCAACAAACTGTTTTACTGTATAAATACTATACAATTTTAAGGAATATATTTACGTCTGTAATATGTTTTATTTAATTGTAATGGTTTCCTGGCCTTAATAAAATACATACACCAAAATAGGCCAAATGATGTTCGCGTGTTTTTTATAACATTGACAATATTTTTATTAAAATACTGATTGTTTATTAAGTGTTTTCAACAAACCTTGACCCTACATTTTGAAAAAGATCGCAAGTAGGGTCAAAACCTCAAAGAAGAAGAAGAAGAAGAAGGAAAGGAAATAAATTGATAAAAAATATTTTAGTACCTGTTTTTATTAACGTCATGACACCATTACAATTAAAATACTACACACTGTCATTGTAGTATGAGTACAGTTGTTATCAAAATATGTAATATACATTTTAATTGTATTTGTGTAATTTTATATAATATTATAAATAATATTTTTCGTTTTTTAGGCTGTGATAGAAAATTAAGCGTCAACATTAATGGAAAGAAGTTATCACACCTACCTCTCGACAAATTTATTGTTCTTTAAAAAAATCTACAAAAGAACTGGAAACAATGATCCAAGACGTATGGGACCACAGTAAATCAATGGATCTAACAATGGACAAAAGTAAGACTGTGCTGATAACAAATTATGAAGAGAAAATTATGACGATATGCCGATAAAAATGAGGTATGTCAATAGATATGTTAATCTAGGTCAAAGTGTTTCTTTTCAAAATAGATCAGATGATGAAATACAACGGAGAATTAACATGGCCTGGAATACATTTTGGTCAATTTCATTTTTACTTATAGACAAAACAGTATTCTGCATTCTTCCGGTATTGCTACATGAGCACAAACTTCGTCTCTGACAGAAAAACAAAAGAAGAAGCTCGCGGTCTGTCAAGAAAAAATGGAAAGGAAGATAATGCACGTACACATTAAACAAAAAATAAGGAACGGAACAGTAAGAAAAGGAACCAAATTAATTGGCGCAGTAGTAATGGCCAATAAACTGAAATGGAAGTGGGGAGGCCTTGTCACCAGGATGGATGTACCTAGGTGGTCACGAGTCACCAATACTTGGGATCCGTGAACCGAGAAAAGAAGCGTGGAATGACAGAAGACAATATGGTGCAGCGAGATGCAATGTATTGCTGGAACAAAATGGGCAAGAGTAGCTCAAAATAGGTTATGGTGGAAGAGAAAAGGAGAAAAATTATAACTATGGAATTGGTAATGAGGACCAAGTGTTTTGTCATTTCCAACGAGGTTATAAAGAACGAACGGTCTGTGAAAATAGTTAATTAGTGATATAGTGCGTTTTTTGCAGTATTCATGAAGACTGTTTTTGTTAAAATATTTAATTTGTTGTAGCGTTTTGAGAGTATTATAATTGTTTTTCCTAAAGAATGTAGTGCTATTGTTAAGTAATATTTGTGCCACTGGAGACCACTAGTTCTTCACTATCAATGAACTCGTTTTCTTTTTCTTATCTTCAGGGCACCTAAGACAGATCAATTTACTTCTCTAAAGCTTACTAGCAAATATCCGGTGTTTCTCGATCTTTCTTCATCTAATCCTTGTGAAAGGGGGAAAAGATCAGTTTTATATAAATCACTGTGTTTAAGATTATTATTTTTAATGTAATTGGGTTCAAATGTTAATTCAATACAATAATTTTCTTTCGCTTTATTTTACAGTATATTGCCATTAGATAAAAACAGTTATCTTGCGCAATGCTACTGGCCTCTACCAAAACTATTAGGAACTAGTTCTGCTGCAACCACTACTGGCCTCTGGCGGAACATATTGGAAACCAATCTGCTCTTAGCGACAGGTGAAAAATAAATTATGGTGGAGCATCTACCAACATATTATTTAATTTTTTTTTCCGCATTTGCGGTGTAGTAATATTTAATAAACTTTGCCAGGACATTGCGGCAATCCTGTAAAAGTTTCATACATTATTCGTATTCATATACTACGTTTTGTGGAATCGATATTGGTTACATGTCGTTGAATTCACTTGTATTTGGACAATTTGTATAGACATTCTGTTCTCTTTATAGGGGAGAGTCATTAGCATTCCCGCCGGTAAATTGATTCAATCTACTACGATTTTATACACGAAGTCGAATTCTCCATTATGAGAATATTTCAGTAGTTCTATAAATAAAAATATATTGTGTTTGTCTTTTACAAAGAGAATAATTACGTAATTGAGTTTAGATTTCCGATACATTTTTTAATACATAGTTGCTTTTCTCGTGCATCACTGACAACTACCGAGAGTTGATACATTGGCATTCATTGCTTTTCATAGTAATGTTGCATGTAATCAGCAATTGCAATTTATGGTGAATTATTGAGTGTTTACGGTTTCGGTATTTTCTTGTGTTATTTTATATTATTAATTTTTTATTCATGCTATTCATGTTAGCACTGACTGACTGTACAGAAGACACTTTTCTGCAGTCTGGGCATTGGAAAGAAGCAACTTTCCGCATAGAGCGCTTCGGTAATGCATTTTATTGGCTTGCCAGAGCATCACCGCATTTTATGTTTCCTTCTCTGCATCTCAACCGAATCGCCTTCCTGCGACATCCAGTCGCAATTTCTCCATTCCACCACCGCGACCGCGGCTACCGCCAGCGAGTCAACAAACTTTCGCGCTCCGCCGCCAGGCAGCGCTAACGCGGCGTGGCAGCCGCCGATATCGATGTCTTAATTGCTGTCAGGTGCCCTGTCCGGCCGCGCGCGCGCTCTTCCACGACTGCACGCCCTCTCCCTACCCCCCTCCACCGCGCCCCACTCCCTCCCCTCCCCCAGCCCAACACGTCGGACGCAGGGGGCGCTTTTTGTGCTTTCAATCATAAAATCCGCTCCGAAATTTATTGCTCGACTTTCGAATTAACATGCCAAATACATTAAAGTCTAAGCATTGTCGTTTCCAGAGAAAAAAGGACGGAGGCGATCTACGGCGCTTAGTTGTAAATTCCAAGCAGCGTTTATGATGTATTTACATAAGTGATGGGCTCAATCCGGTCGCGGATTTGTAATGGGAATCCTCGCTGCATTACAACGCTGCTGGGGCGGGGTGGGTGGGGGATGGGGCGACGTGCGGGGGCGGACGGGGGCAAAAGGGCGATGCCCTCGTCGGCGACGGCGCAGGCGCTGGCTTTTCGAGGGGAATTTCTCGAAAGTTCTACGCATTGGCGCGTCCCCGTCGACGTCTAATCCCGCGCGAACACGTGCGTTCTTCTGAGGGGCGCCTGGCGGCTGCCAACCCGTTTCCTTGATTAAAGTGCATAAAATTCCTCTACGTACCAAAAAAAGAAGCGACGGAATCGCCTGCGAGAGAGAAAAGGAAAAGTACTGATATAAAATAGACGATCGGAGAAGATACAGCGTGCTCGGTGAAACTAATGGGGGAATTTAGACACCGGTAACCATCGAGTTAAGTTGTCGCCCATAAATTACGTCGTGAAAGTTTTAATTTTTTCGATGGTCGTTCTTTTACAATACATCAGAGAGGTAGAGAGAGAAAAGCTTTGTTTTTCTCATCGTAATTGTTTCCTAGATTTATTTGAATACTAGTCGTAAAGAAGATGTGGCACGTATGGAATCCCATATGTTCGGATCGCTTGAAATATGTCTTAATTCCAAGAATAAAATATCAGGGGCTTTTTATTTAAAGCAGTGGATAGACAGGTGTTATAAATACTTCATAATAGTACCGGAAAAACAACATTCACATAATTACGCAAAAGGTTGATCGAGAGAGGAAAAACCTGTAACGTAGTTGCACAGAGCATATTTTAACGTTTTATCCTTAGCAGAAAAGTTATATAAATCTTAATTTTAATTTTAAGATGTGCGAAGGCATTTGAACAAATATTATTTTTTTACCTCTTGGTACTCATAGTAACAGTTGATAACATAAAATTGATTTTGTGGATTATCATCATTTTCCAAGAATAACAATGTAATAAAAAATGTGATACTTGCTATCCATCGAGTGAATCTTTTTTCTTTCACATTTTTTCTATTCACAGAGAAACTGCACTGTTTTTTGTTCTATATTTAAAAATATAAACATTAAAATATTTGTATAAATGAATATCGTTTAGTAATATAGATTGAAATGGTTATGTGGATGACAAGAAAACATATTCAATTATTTTTTATATTTGTTTCGTGACTGTTCGCACTGATCTTTGTTTCCTGTTCTGATAAACCGATTTTCTAAAATTTTAGAATATTTTATGGAATATAATTTTGACGATATTTTTCAGATTCTTTTTTTATTCTATAATGTTTGCTTTTTATACAAAGTTTCTCTTTTATTTTGAACATCATAAAATGTGCACTTGCTTGCAATATACGAAAATAGGTATCATCAACGCTGCATTTTGTAAAAACTGTCCTTTTTCCCCGTCCCCTCCCTTAAAGACTCTCAGTTTTCCAGGAATATCTCGAACACTTTGACAAAATCTACCAAAGATGATCAATCTTTATAAACGGTTATAAAATGTATAACTCCGTGCAATTTAATTCATTCCAATGCCATTCCATTCAATTTGGCGGCTATGGTAGTATAACTGTTAGCGTATCAGGCTGATATATCGAATTCTTTTAAGGGCGAAAAAATTCTGCGAACACCTTCCGTCGGAGGGAAGTAAGACCGTACAGTTGATTTACTGCATGTAAAAGATCATCAAGCCTTAAAGAAGCCTCTGAGCTAAATGTAAATTGTTTGTCGCCCAAGTATTATCTGGCCCAAGTGATAAGGAGCCTAGCGAAATTTGCATGGTCAGCCGGAAAAGCAGGCCCGATGACATGAGACTCGCCACGTAAAATAAAGGCATCATTGAATTAAATTGGATACCGAAATTATGCTCCAAGGGCCGATGGGGGGGGGGAGCGTCGCGGGCCGGGGGCAACGCTCGGGCGTGGCCGGCGCGGCGCGGCGCGGCGTGGCGGCGGTCGGGGGCATTCTCTCACGCGAAATTGACACCGCGCAATCACCGGCTGCGTCGCGCCGCCACCCATTATGCATGCGGCCAGGCCCGCCAATGGGGAAGTGCGGCGACGGGCCGGTTCGCGGGCGCGGCGCCAACGCGCCAACGCCGGCGACAAAACGTCGCTCGCCCGGCCCATCACGCCTCGCGCCCCGCCTCGCCTCGCCCCGCCCCGCCCTGCCCGCATCCGCCCCTCCCCGCTCCGCCCCGCCCCACTCCGCCTCGGCCCACCCTGCCCCGCCTGCCCGCTTCCGCTCCGCCCCGCCCTGCCCCGCCCATTCATCTCTGGAACTCTCCGCTCCGCCCGCTTCCCTCCGGCCCGCTCTTTCTGGTCCCGCTTCGCCCCGTCCACCCGCATCCTCTCCACCCCTCCCCGCCCCATTCTGCTCCGGAACACCCCTTCCCGCCCCGTCCTGCCCCGCTCCACCCTGCTTCACCCCGCTCCTCCCCGACCCGCTCTTTTTCTTCCCACTTCGTCCCGTCCACCCGTATCCGCTCCTTCCCGTCCCGTTTCCTCCCGCTCGCCACCACTTCGCTCTGCCCTACCACTCCGCCACGACCAGTCCCGCTCTGCCACGCTCCGATCCACCACGGCAGTCCCACCCGCTCCGTCCCGCTGCACTCAGTCCGACCTGCCCAGTCCAACCCCGCCTTCCCCGCCATTCCCTTCCACGTCCTTCTCCGCCCTTTCCTTCTCCCGCCTCGCTCCGCCCCGCCCCTTCCCACTTCCTCCGCTCCAACCAGCTCCCGCCCCCGCCCTCCAGCCCTACCCCGCCCGCCTCCGCCTGCTTCGTCCCACCCAGACCCGCTCCGCTCTGCCCCGCACGCCGCACCTAGCTCCGCCTCGTCCCGCCCGCTCCGCCCCGCTTCCCATCTCCCCGCTCCTTCCCGTCCCGCTTCGCCCAGGCCGCCAGCATCCGCCTATCCTGTTCCGCTCCCCTCCGCCCTGGTCCGCTCCTCTTCACTCCCCGACGGGCCCGCTCCGCTCCGCCACGGCCATCCCACCCGCTCCGTCCCGCTGCACTCAGTCCTCCCTGCCCAGTCCAGCCCCGCCCTCCCCGCCATTTTCATTTCACGCCCTTCTCCGCCACTCCTGCTCCCGACCCTCTCTTTCCCACTTCCTCCGCCCCAACCAGCTCCCGCCCCGCCCTCCAGCCCTACCCCACCCGGCTCCGGCCCGGCCCGCCCCGCACGCCGCACCCTGCTCCCGCTCGTCCGCCCGCTCTCGTTTTTTCTCCGCCTCCCCTCCTCCGCTTGTCCGTCTTGCTGCTCTTCCCAGTTTCGCCCCTCCTTTCGAATTCACTCACTCCGGTTTCGCTAAGTAGCCAATTCGGCTCGTCAGGCTCCGTCGCCTCGCACGTTTTCCGTCCTCCGCTGAGGAGTGGACCCGGTCCGTTTAGATATCGATCAATCCATTCCTGTCGCTCCTATACTCATACTAAATGGTTTTAATTCGTCGCACATCTCTCCCTCCTCTCCGAATACAATGTTCACCAGACTGTCACTGTTTGCAGCTCTCATTATTTTATATTTATTGTGTTTTCGTGATTACTTTCTCATGCATTTCATTACCCAGAGAATTGTTTTACTCTTGTCGTAACCGCATGCTCGATCTGGTGTATCACTTCATATAGGATGAAGTAAAGAAAAAATCCTTTATATTCAGTTTCATGCGAAAACTTCTACTCTCCTTCATAATTTGCCTCGCTATGATTCCTCTCTCTAAAATTCTATCTTGTGCTATTCACTTTCCTCCAAATTCTATTATTCCCCGTTTTCCTTGTGTCACACTTGCTCCCTTTCTTGCCGTTCTCTTGTTTCCTTCTGCATCCCGGCCAGGTTCGCTACATCTCAACTTGGGCGCTGCCTCCGCAGACGAACAACAAGAGCGAAAGATGCAAAAAGTGGACTTGACGCTCTCGCGGTTTGACGGAGACCGAAAATGAGAAATAGAAGCCAGATGGCTGTTGCTTCTAACGAGGGGCGCGCTCTGAAATATTGAGGTGGGTCGCAGCGTGAAGGCCAAGGAAGGCGAGAAGAGCGATCGTAGGCAAAGAATTTCTCACAGAAGGCGAAGGTCCAATTGGAAACGTCACAAAAAAAGATTAAACGTTTAAACATGTAAACAACGCAGGTCAATGGAATGCGACGTTGAAAAATTCGATTCAACCGACTTCGAGTTCCGATCATCGCGGAATTTCGATACTAGTGACATAGCTAAGTCGTATTCATCCGCTGTCTGGAGGAGAATTCTAATGGCTCTGATCGGTAGTTTTCCGTGGTTACTCCAATCAACAACAGACGAATGCGGGAGAAGTACCCTATCACAAGGGCCATGGACCGCACCGGATCTTTTCCCCTCTTCCTTGTCTTATTATCACTGCTTACTTAAACAAATTTACACTTACATGCCCTACACTACACACATTGCGAGTGACTAGTCTGGAGTCTATGGTTCGCCCCGGTTGGATCGGTTCCCCTCTAGTGGGAGATACCTGGTTGTGGAAAACCCTGTTAGTAGGTCGGCGCCGGATTTCGCGATTCAGCGGCGGAAGATAACCTCCATTTCCCGCGATAAAACATGCACTGTACTTAAGAGACTAATGACTTATTGTTGACTTGCCTGGAGTCATCAATCAATCGGTGAAAAGTTCGATGAAAAATTTGTCCCATCATTAGTTAAGATTTTTCGCTTCTAATGAAATCCATCCTTATGTGAATGAATTCCCATTTTACGTCGTATTTATTCCAATTCGGTGCTCCTACACGACTCCCTCCCCGCCGGGAACTATTTTCCTCCAGATGCGACCAGATGACCGTTGTTTTACCCATTCGTCTCATATTACTGTCAAGTACATGTTTTACGGACTGTGCGATGATCTTGACTTCATATATCCTTGGTCATTGGTCAACTGCTAAGGTCATTAGTCCCACAAGTGTAGTGCATGTTTTATCGCGGGTAGTGGCATTGATCTCGCATTACTGAATGGCGATGTCCGACTCCGACCTACACATCGACTGGCGGTATTTTCCTCAATTATGCATCTCCCGCCAGCGGGGCGCAGTGCCAGCCCAGGACATGCTCTTAGCTGCCGAATAGAGCTAGTTTCCAACTAACCTCTTCCTTCCAACAGGTGTGGTAGTGTAGTTCATGTAAGTGTGTGTGTGTGTGTTAGGGTATGATAGGACACGGAAAATGAAGGAAAGATCGCACCAGGTCCTTGGCCCGTTTGTTATTTTACTGCTCCAGCATTCGCCTGAAGTTCATCGGAGAGACCACGGAAATTACGGATCTGAGCAGCCGGCCACTAGGATTTTCCTCCAGACAGAGGCTGATTTCGACCTACCCATCAAAATCGAGCCGCGGTCAGAACTCTACTATACTATAAAGGGTAAAGAAGGTTACTATAAAGAATAAAGGGAAGGTCTGCGACTTACAGATACATTAGGTTCTGGGAATGTGTCCCATCCCAGAAACACAATTGACGGATCAAGGAGGTTGGCCGACTGTGACGTAATGAGAACTTGCCTCATACGAAAACTCCTCCGCCTCAGGAATGATAGGATTAAATAAGAGAGGTAATGGACGAAGGGTGGGAAAGCTTGTCACGTTATAGCACATAGACGAAAACGACACCAGGAAACGAATCTGCTTATCTACGTACGTCGCTCACTTCATTACTATCTTACCGAAAGAATCGTTTTGTGTTATGACAGTTCTGTAAATTTATTATCCCAACGTACTACCCAACATGAATGGAAGGACAGATTACTAAAAAGCAATCTACAATTGTCGGGATTACTGGTATAAATGGATGTGAACATTGCACCAGATTTAAAATTCAGCTAAAAACTTCCGAATTTCAGGAATTACATTTAGAAGCAAAAATGTATTTAGACGATGGCTATCTCAATAGTTAATATTTCTTATATTTTCCCACACCAACTTGCGGATGCAGAAAAAAAGGTTTTACGTAGTAGAACTTCAACGGTATGTGAACAATCCCTATTTTAATCCGTTAGTATAATTTAGAAGCAGTAAAGAGACAAAATTTCCTGATGATCTTTACACTACTTGTTTTTTAATTTTTATATTTACGAATATTAGTATCATACAGAACTTTAAAAAATTGTTTTTTAAAATCACGAAGCTTCAAAATACTAGTATATTATGAAAATATAAAAAAACAGGCTTACATTGCAATCCCTTATCGATAGTATGCTTTTCCAAACTCAAGAAGTCAAAAGAAATTTTCTACACGAATTAATTTCAAAGCATACGTTTATATTCGAAAGCGGTGCGATTTGAGTTGTATGTTTTCTGCAGGTTAACACCAGGATAATAAAAGTACCGAAAAAAAGTCTCCATAAAAGTGTCCGCAGCGGTGGGCGACTAGAGAGGATTCCTTCTGAACTGGAAGCAATAATCCCCACTTTATGAATCTGTCCTTCCAGAAGCACTTTTTCGGCCACCTGTGCTTGTGAATGCGGGGACAAAACAGTAGAACGTGTTTATGCAAATGGCGTCCGCTCCCTGTCCTCGCGTCAAGTGAAGGCAGCGTCTTCGATCGCCGGATTTGCTGCCTGTCTGGCCATCTGGAATGGGAATTTGTGGAAATTAGCGGGAGACGTTCATAAAGCGAAACAACGAAAGTCCCGCGTCCCACGTCGCTTTCCGAACAAACTCGTTTCCACGGATAGAACGCGCCGAACAAGTCCATTCACCTTTACATTTTGGTCGTTTCCATTCCTTACGTTCTCATGTCACTCCACCGCGTGGGTATTCTTTCTGAAATATACGTTTTGATTTCTTGGTTGGAGCCATGTATTGAAAACTCACATGGAGAAAACAAATATTCGAAATCAGATATGTATAAAAGTATGTGTAAACACAAGCAATATTTCTTGGGCATTATTATTATTTTAAATAATTCCTATTCTTGGGTAATCTTGAAATATGACTCTTTCTCCGATTAAAATAGAAGTGGGATTGACGTTTGATCAGATGAGACGCCGATATCCAATCAGGAGCTTCAAGTTCAACACCACACAAAACTCCCTACCGGACAACCGCTTCCCAGCTAATCAAACGAAAATTTCATTTCTATTTCAATAGAAAAATACAAGGTGAGTGTTTGAATTCAAACAAGAGTCTGAAGTTTCATATATAGAATCATTCAGTACTTCTGCAAACACTGGCCATTTCTGCAATACTTGGCCAACTTTCACTAGATGTCATTACAAAAGTCTTTGTGTAGTCCAACAATAAAAAGAGCTGTGCTTAACTATGAATGCTAGTGAGAACTTTCACAACAAATCTGTTGCAATATGAATGACAACACAAGAGACAAATTAATAAAGGCAAGTTCTTGACGTCATAAATGCATGTTGTGCAATGGCGGTGTTGACCACGTTGATACATTTGAAGTTACCCACACGGTTTCTACGATCACGACAAGTGTTCTGTCTTGTATAACGAAGCATTGGATTGCATCATACTCTTTTAAACATCCCCAATTTTTATCTCATATTAGTATTTTTTACGAAGTTAATGAGTAACTTGGGGCAAAAAGTAAATTAATTAACATTATGGTTAAAGGATCTGTTCATAGTAGAACAAAAACTGAATTACACTCACTAATTTAATCACTTCTCCTTCACTCCTTCAAACCGAAAATTTGTTTACGGCAAAACGTCTGCCTGCCCGTCCGTCTGTCCGTATCTGCCGTCTGTAACGCTAGCGGCTAGGATTTTCACCAAAATTGATATTCCCGAATCTGAAACCGATGTTTTAATTGTTTGGTTCTTTACATGAAACCTCAAAGACATTTTCAAAAAATATTTCTCCAAAATTTCCTTATTAAACTTGCGTAAATGACAATCAAAAATACTGACGTAGGTCTCAGTTTTGTTGTAATATTTGAATTTTCGAAAATTCCAAAAGATCAACATTTTTTCTTCTTACCATAGAAATGAAGGTAGAGATTTTCTCAGTGAATAAAATATGTTTTTCAAAAATACAACTTTAAATGAGAACATACACATTTATTTCATAAAATGAATACTTTTCGAGTAATTATGCGTGAAATAACAGCAATTTTAAGAATAAGATTTTCTCCAAAACGGCTCCAAATTTTGTAAGCAATCATTGTGTGCGTATAGTACTTCATGTATTAAATAAGATGTTTGATCACAATATTGCTGAATTCTTTTGTTTGTTTTTGTTTTAATTAAAGAAATGTAACTTTCGAGTCACGTAACTTTAGCGCCTCCTGCAGCTTTTGAACGGTTGAAGTTATTGCAATACAGTTTTCATGGAAGTGCATGAAGGAATGGCGCTAATTGACACATGGCCATCACTGCCATTGCGCAAGATGCAATTACGACGTCAACAACTTGCCTTTATTAATTTGTCTCTTGTGTTGTCATTCATATTGCATCAGATTTGTTTTGAAAGCTCTCACTAGCATTCGTAGTTAAGCGTAGATCTTTGTATTGATGGACTACATAAAAATATTTAAATATTATTAACATATAAAACAATAAACATTTAAAATAAAAATACATTTCAAAATACAATAAAAATAGTTCAATAAAGGTAAACATAATACATTACTTCTCAATAATACTTGAACACATGTTCAAAATGTCCATCATCTAAAGACAAACCTATATTCAGACATTTTTAGATAGATTTATTAACTGCAAGCAGTGTTTTTTTATCTTTAGAAAATGCGTCTACACATATTTTTATGATGTAGTTGGAGCTCCTTGGAAAACGCGGTTTTTAAGAACAGACCAAGAAAAAATAATGTAGTGGTGTCAAGTCTCGGGAACGCGCAAGGGCCAGCTTAGAGTACCATGTCCTATCCAACGTCCCGGGACCTTAATGTTCAAAAAGTTAATTGCCACGTTTAAGAAGTGCGCAGGTCAACCATCATCCTGAAAGCACATATTGATATCTTTCTGCAACTTCACATTTTCTAAAATGTTGGTAGAAATTGAAATAGGAATTCTGGGTATCGTGCTTTATTTGAAGCATTTTCGAGAAAAATTAATCCCGTAATTTCATCACCTGCTATTCCACGCCATACATTCACTCTCCATTGGCGCTGGTGCTCTACACATCGGAACCAGGGTCCAGTAGTGCATGTTTCGTAAATTGACACTGCCATGCGTTTCTTTATCAGTAAATAATGCACGTTCTCAAAACATGCTGTCATACCTTACCTGAGCCACAGCAAATCAACAAAATGACCTTCCAGATCTTGATGAAGGCGAGAGTGATAAAGATGGAATTTGTGGTGTTGTAGAATACGAATCACAGTGGATTGGTCTACACCTTCATCTTTGGTAATATGTCAAGAACCTATGTGTGGATGAAGTGATGTCATAATTCAGAACTGCGATTTCACTTTCCTTATTCGTGGCTGTTCTTTTTCTGTTCTTCTATTTGTAAGTGCCATTGCATGGAAACACTACTTACAGTTAATAAATCTTTTCAAAAAAGTCTGCAGGTGTGTTTGTCTGTAGATGGTGGACATTTTGGACATAATGTTCAAGTAAATTGAGTAGTAATGTTTAGTGTAAATAAAGGTAAATTGAGTGTTTACCTTTATTTACTTTTTTTACTACATTTCTGATATGCATTTTTATTTTAGTGATTCATTATTGCTATTATCATACTGAATTTTTCTGCCCTAATTCATTATTTTATGCTCATTGACATTAAAATTGTTCAAAATATGCAATATTCTTTGTTCAATCTTAATTATTTATTCTTATTGTGTTTTGTATCAAAATCTCTTTATTATCCTGTGGCATGACACCCTTCAATGGAGTTGGAGTTACAAAGAATTTTATTTCAAAACATACTTACGACAAATCGTTATTTTTAATCCTTCAATCCAAGAAAGACAAAAAATATGAAAATGCTTCAGGTGGAAAGCAGAGTTCAGGAAAAAAAACTTCAACAATTTTGTGAAAGTTTGAAAAACGTTTCGAATCTTCAGATACTTCGGTCAGCTTCCCTTCTCCGTGAGCGCATTGACAAGCGGAGAGCTGCGTGGCCTTATGGGGCGGACTGTTACATTCAAAATATCTGTTGAACACGAGTGGCAAAAAATCAAAAAATGCTTGTCCAATGTATAACAATATGTATATAATTGGATTCGTCTTTTTACGCTCGTCATGATAGACTAAATATATGTATAGTTCCATTTTCAAAAAAACAGTTACTTCAATATCTCGAAAACTACAAACGATAAAATAGAAATGAATACATTATCAATTAGCACTAGCACTTCCGTGAAAACTGCATTGCAATAACTTCCAGCCGTCCAAAATCTGCAGGAAGTGCTAAAGTTACGTGTCTCACTCTGTATATCACTCGCGTGCTTACACAATATTGAAGTTTTAAGTACAAGTGCTTCAAACGATATCTTATAAAGTTTCTCAAAAAACTATATTTTTCTGTAAAAATGAGCTGAAAATTCCGCATTTTCAGAAATGCTTGAAAGAGGCTTTCTGACAAACATCTTCAATGTTTTCTTCAAACTTTTTTACGGAAAGTGCTAAATTCACTGAATAAAATGACAGCGACATCTGTATTCATTCTTTCATTTTTTAAAAATTACATTAATGTAACTTTTTTAAAATATATATCATATCGTTAATATTTACATTACGGCCATTTTCTAAGCAAACTTTCATTTGTGAACACAAGTGATTCAAATAAGTTCTAGTGTAGTCGATACTCAATTTTTTTTTGTGGAAATGAGCTCAAATTTGCACATTTTCAGCAATGCTCAAATGACATTTTCTGCAGAATGTCTACAAATGCATTTAAAATTTGCGAATTGGACTGTCGTACTCTTCTGTAATATTTTAAAGATATTCCAATTCTGCAATTAGGGGCCAAAGAATTGAGAAAATGTGAATAAATTTCGTTTTGGTTCCAATAGGAAGCAGCTGGAAAGAGGTGGGGCAGTACGGGAAAGCTAGCTTAGACTGAAAGAATAGAAAACTCATTAGTGCGAAAATGTCTGCGCAGTTCTGTAACGTCACTATTTTTCTACCATTATCTTCAAGATTACCTTTGTTTTATGATCATATTTAATCATTTGCGCGCTGTTACATTTTTACGCAAATACTTGCCTTTTTGAATTATTGTTTTAATTCATAAAAGGAGCGTTTTGAATTTCGATTTTTTCGTGGATCGTAGGATCGTGGATCGTAGAAATTGATTTCACAAAATCTATTTCTTCATGCATTCAATATTATTCAGTTTTGTCCAACAACCTTGCATCTTATCGAAATATGACACTTGTGTATTAATATTCGATTTTTTTCGGAGATCGCAGGTTTCCACAAAATCAGGTTCATCGTGCCATGAAGATAATTCAATTTTGGCCAACAACCCTTTGTCGTCTAACAATTTGATTCTCGTTTATTAATGTTCGATTTTTTTCGTGGATCGTAGGTTTCCACAAAATCCAATTCATCGTGCATTGAGTATAATTCAATTTTGGCCGACAACCCTGTGTCACCACTGTGCGTCACTTGGTGGCTGCGAGCGTCAGGCGGCGGGGGAGAGGGCGTTGGCGTTTGAGGCGACGCGGGTAGGGATGGAGAGGGAGAGAGAGGTAGGGGGTGTGCTGGGGGAAGTGACCGGGGGAGGGAAGGGAGGGGGGGAAAGTGGTGGAGGGTGGTGGAGGGCGGGGGATGGGAAGGGAGGGGGAGGGCGGGGAAGGATGGTGGGAGGGCGGGGGGCGAGGGAGGGCGGGGACGGGCGGAGGAGAACGGAGGAGGGAGGCTGAGGGAGGGGAGGGCGGCAACTGTGGAGGCGGAGGGCAGCTCTGGCGTGCAGGGCAGGTGCCGCGTGGCCGATCCGCCATGAATAAACCAAAGAGCGCCGCCTGGCTGCGCGGCGCGGCGCGGCGCGGCGCCGTATGTGGCGCAGTGTGTCATGGCGCGCGCTGCGACGACGCGGCGGGGGCGGCTAACGAAGCACTGCGCGGCCGGCGCACGTCGCTGACCCGTGCATCAATCAGCCTGGCGACGTAAAAAACGGATATGAACGTTTCCCAAGAGAGAACTACGAAATACAACCATCTGGTCTTCAAAATTAGATTGTGTAGCGTCACGTTGGCTGCCCTGCATAGGAGGAGGGGGTGGAAGTCTCGTATACCTGAAAATTGGGTAGCGAGAAGCCATAGCGTCGAGGGTTGCGGATATTTTTAGAATCACCTTTCCAGCGTGGAAAGAAATTCAAAGTCGATTAGGGAAACCTACATATTTCGGCAGAGCGGATCACAAGCACATAATTCAGTGAAGAACTCAGAAAGCGGATGCTGGGAAATGTTCATTCGCGAATCGAACTATTAGAGACTGGAACGGTTTGCCTGCGACAATCTTTTATCCATTTCTTCCGTGCCTGAGTAAATTTAAAAATAAATTAGTTTCCTATGTGTATTATAAATATGTATAATATAATTAATTTACTAGTCTGTTATATAAAGTAAGTTGTATTATAATTTATTATTATTATTATTATTTATTATTATTATTATTATTATTATTATTATTATTATTTATGCTCAGTGACGTGCAGTGAAGTATAGTGGAGTGCAGTGTAGTGGGGTTGTGAAGTAGAGGAAAAAGAATGTGTAAGAAAGACATTACAGCTCAGTGATCAACAGTGCGGTGAAGTGAAGTGTGGTGAAGTGTATTGAATAGAGAAACCTGGAAAAACTGCCGATCACAGCGGCCGACCGCCAGAATTCTCCCTTCGATTGCGGATGAATTCTTCTTAGCTAGGTATCTCGTGTTTCAAATCCATCAACGGGACTCGAATCCTAGAATTTATTTTTCATTGAAGATGCTGTGGTCAGTGTTGTAAGCAATCTCAATGTTTTTGTATTTAGAATTGATTTGCTGCAATTCTTTGCAATGTAGTGTTACCAGAATAGAAAATATACCATTGGTGCGCTTGATTGATACAGTGTTGCAGTACTTTTTCTCGGGATGTACTTTTTACAGAAAAGTTATTCTCTAAGGATCCAAAAAAGGAAAGATCCAAAAAAGATCCAAAAATGTAGGAGGTAAAATCACTTCCTACAAAATAAAGTTAAGTGTTTTAAAGTTGCAAATACAGCACTTGATTTTAAACTGTCTGGTCAATATCCATATTAAATAAAACATTTTTCTTGTATTTTAAAATCCTTTCTAAAATGAATGGCTGAATTGGCAATTTTAAACAATTTTCATTCTTACTAAAAACTTGCTCTAGGTTCCTTTCTGTATTAAAACTGAACTCAGTACGGACAGCAGTTTTGATAGTTGATAGCAACAAGTTTTGACAACTGATTTATTCCCAATGATTTCTCTCGATGAATAGAGGCTGACTGACATCATTTACTTATCTGTTAATGATAATTTCCTTTGGGTAATGCTTATAGCCTGAGACAGTACAATGAGGGGCCTCGAGAACCATGGTGACCCCGAGGCGTAGAGAGAAGGGACGTGTCGTTCATATCCTGCTCTTGACTATTGGTAATCGTTCTTTCGTCGGTGTTCCAAACTGCAAGTGATGCACTTTTTGGTATTTCATATTTCAAGTATAATGTTTGATTGACCCCAACCTTAAACTTCATAATATCTGCGTATCTTGATTATATGATCGTGACTATTATTTTATATTAAAATTGTAACATAATACACACATATAATCTTAAAATTGACTAAGCGTAAATAAAAACAAAAGAAACGTAAGTGATAATTGTAACATGTTGTTATTTTATACTGTCACCATCAAATGAACATATTAAACATAAAAAAAAGAACTACAACACATTTGGCACTCCGTTTGCTTTCTGGTCACAGACATGGAAATTGAATCTACAATAATTATCCCAATACGAAAACCTTTTTGCATTTCATAATCACTTACCAATGAACGTATCACCACTAAAGAACAATTCCCATTTTGAGCAAAACTAATAATGATCCTGTCAATCGAAGCGTGAAGACATTTAAAAAACTAACGTTGAAATTAATAACCGTTAGGGAACCTAATGAAATTAAATTTCGAAATCCAACCCGCTCCCGCGCACCTGTTTCTCCTGTTATGTTAATACTCCGCCGCGCGGGAGGGCGTGCAAGTGGCGGGGCGCGGGCTGCATTGTCACTTGTCGCGCGGCGTCAGCACGTGCGCCCTTATCTTGTATCGCCGTTCGCAGTGGAGCGTTACTCGCCCGCGAGCGTGCGTTTCACGCTCCGACGCCGCCGCCACCGGCCAGCACGCGCGCGCGCGCGCCCGCCCCGCATCCACTCTCCGTCCTGCCCCGACCGGCCGGCTTATACAGTCATCCCTCAACATTCGCTAGAGTTCGTTTCCTCAAAAACATCGCGAATGTTAAATCCGCGTTAAATCTTTTAGTGAAGTAAGGTGGGTTGGGTTCTTGGATATCGAAGAACTGTTTAAAAAAAATATCTGACAATCAACTACAGTAGATCTGAGTAAGCAATTCTACAGAATTCACAATTCACAACACATAATGAAGAAATAAAATAATGTTCGAAACTTATCTCAAAGTTGAAAGTGATTGGATATAGGATTTGGTAGTTTTTTTGTTTCATTACCCTTCTCGTTGTTTTAATATCCAAATATGAAAGAGTTGCTGCTTCTATTCTCGCTTAAATTTCGAAGTAATTTATACATTCTGATCACATTCGAATGCCAGTTTCACCAGAGCTTGTGGATTTTAGAAAGCCATTAACAGTTTTGGCATTGAAGGTGCTCCGGGACCCAGTTTCTCTTCCGTGACTTCATCATTACCGTCGAGGTTTTCTTCACTGATGATTTCCCGAAGCTCCTCTACAAGAAGCTCATTATTATGAGAGTTGCACAAAAATTCCTGAATGGCTTTTCTGTTCATTTGGCCAAAACCCTTACCTCCAATTTGACGCAACTGAATTGAATTATTTTATAATTGTGTTATTCTATAAATGTGAATTGACATCTTTGAAATTTTTGCAGAAAGTGATACTTTAAGCTCCGACGTCTGCCTAATTCGTTTCCTGGATGAATCTGATAGAGGTAATGAAACGTGCACGCATTAAAAAAATGTAGTACGACCAAAAGACGCACTCGACAATATTGAAGTCACGAATGTTAAAACCGGTAGCATTTCTCTAATCGCGAATGTTCGGAACTCGCGAATAGCGAATTCACCGCTGTTGAGGGATTACTGTAGTGTGATTTTTATAAAGCTGCCTCTCAAGGCTCGTCTTCACGATAGAATATATCACGGTTTTTCGCGTTTTCTCGGCCGTGCCGCTAGATATCGCATGATCGCGGCCGTATCAAGCAACATCTTGATCATGCCACATCTAGCGGCACGACCCAGAAAGACGCGAAATGCCGTAATATATTCCATCGTGGAGACGGGGCTTGAGAGGCAGCTTTATAAAAATCGCACTATAGTAGGCTGCTATTGACGTCACTGCAGTGAATCTGATCGGGAAGTCCTAGGATTCGAGTTCCAACGAAGACAGGATTTTCAACACCAGCTACACACCCAGGTCGAATTCAGCCGCTATTTGGACGAGAATTCTAGCGGCCAGCTGTTTTGTCGATAGTTTTCCGTATTTTTTTCAATCAACACCAGGCGAATTCTGCAGCAGTACCTTAACAAACGGGTCACGGACCACGCACAACCTTACCTTATTTCTTCTCGTGCTGTCTTCACCCCTTACGTTCACGCACTCTACGACACCTACTACATGCATTACACAACCACACTTGTGGGGAGACCAGTCGGGAGCTTGTATCGGCTGGGGAGGTGCTCTGCTGGGGGAGATACTCGAAAGGAGATATTCCCCGCAAGCCGATGTGTAGTTCGGCGCCGTACATCACAGTCCAGTGGGAGAAAGAATATCGCCGCCTCCCGCAATAAACCATTACTGGGTCCATTAATGGATCTAATGAGCAAATCTGTTGAAGTGGCTAGAAACATCCAAAAATTAATAAACAAGCAATCAAGGACTTCTGACTGACGTGGCTCTGAGAAGTGTTTTATAAACTTTTAGAGCAAGGTTGCTAATCCGCAACGCACAAAAATTGGATTTATTGTCAGACTTTCGCTTCTCTATTACGTTGCTTTTTTTAGTATTTTCTAAGAAATTAAGTTATTGGATATTCTGAAAACGAAATGAGAAGTTTATGAAGTTTATTGATTTATCCTTGAATATTTTCATTTTCTTAATGAGCAAGTTCTACATCCCTTTCGACATCTTGTTTCTCAGGGTTTACAAACCTCTGAAACCAAGATTCCAGTAACAGACGTCGAAAGGCTCTGTTTGTATCAACACGCAAATTTCTCAATTTATCCCTCACGAAAATCTTACGAGTTGCCAGAATTAAAAAGAAAAAATGATAGAGAAATGATGAAGAAGGATAGAATCATAAACAGACAAAGCCGCAGAGCCTTGTCTGTTTATGATTAAGTCCATGAATATTTTCATTTTCTTTACGAGCAAGTTCTACATCTTTTTGCACATCTTAAATCTCAGGGTTTTGTAACCATGAAACCAAGATACTAGTAACAGAAATCGGCAGACTCTATCAACATGCTAGTTTCTCTATTGATCCCTCGCAAAAATCTTACGAATTGCCAGAGTTCAAAAGAAAAACTAATAGAGAAATCATGAGGATGGGAAGAATCATAAACAGACAGAGCCGCAGAGCCTTGACTATTTATGATTAAATCCATGAATATTTTCATTTTCTTTACGAGCAAGTTCTACATCTTTTTGCACATCTTGAATCTCAGGGTTTTCAAACCATGAAACCAAGATACAAGTAACAGAAATCGACAGACTCTATCAACATGCTAGTTTCTCTATTGATCCCTCGCAAAAATCTTACGAATTGCCAGAGTTCGAAAGAAAAACTGATAGAGAAATGATGAGGAAGGGAAGAATCATAAACAGACCACGCCGCGGAGGAGGTGATGGGGCGCTGGCCGCGACCCCTGGCACCTGGCGCGAGGGACGAGCGCGCACCGCCATCGCTCGCTGCGAAGCCCCCGCGCAGCTTCCGGGAACGACGCGGCGCGGAGCTAATTGCTTTCCGTTTGCGCATGACTCGCTGCCGAAGGGGCAGCGGAAATTACATATTCATGAAGGTGTCTTACGATGCAGCATCCTCCACCCACCCATCCTCTCGCCAGCCCGCAGGCGTAGCGTGACGACCATGCCCTACCACTACTTCCTTGCGGGATGCATCACCGTATAATCAACAGCACCCCCAATTGCTACTCACTTCCTCTCATACCTATCGTCACCCTCGTTGAATACGTGATTCAAACAAATCAAAACAAAGGTTTCGGAGTCATAAGAATTCGTTGCCGGTCCTCTCGATTCGGATCCTGAAGCCCCGGAACCACTTCGTTAAGTTTCCTTCTTTGAATCCTCTCGACAGGTCGCAGGCGTAGAGAGACGATCATGCCCTACCACTACTTCCTTTCGGGATGCATCGTCCCCGGTCCTAATCGTATCCTAAACAGTTCCCCCGCCCGCTACTCGCTACTTCTCATACCTATCATCACACATGTTGAATACGTGATTCAAACAAACTAAAACAAAGGTTTGGGAGTCATAAGGATTCGTTTCCGGTCTTCACGATTCGGATCCCGAAGGCCCGGAACCACTTCGTTAAGTTCTCTTCATTAAATGCTCTCGACAGGAAGCAGGCCTTGCCTGACGACCATGCCCTACCACTACTTCCTCGCAGGGTGCATCGTCCTCGATTCTCATCGTATCCTCAACAGCACCCCCGCTCGCCCCTTGCTTCCTCTCGTACCTATCATCCCTCTTGTTCAGTATGTGATTCAAGCAAACAAAACATTGGGTTCGGACTCATTAGGATTCGTTCCCGGCACTCAACGATTCGAATCCCGAAACCCCGGGGCCTCTCTTTTAGTTCTCGCTCAGTAACAGAAAAGCATGGTGCCTGAACCCGGCCAAAACACATTTTCTTCATCAAAGTTTCACTCACAAGTTTGTGATCGTTTATGATTCCGGGCGCTGAGGTCATTAGTCCTTCAAATGCTAAGGTTATTAGTCCCGTAAGTGTAATGCATGTTTTCTCCTCTGGATGTTGTGGTGATCTTCCCTCACTGGATGGCGAGAGTCAGCGCCGATCTAACATGCCCTACACTACCACAAATGTCGCAAGTTATCGTCTGTGTGGTTTTCCCTTACCAGACTTTGAGTCCGGTGAGTTTGTGTCCCGACTTGTCGGCTTTTCGACTCTCGCCACATTCTATGGTCGAATAAAACTATTGTCTGGAGGAGAATTCCTGCGGTTGACTCCTCTGATTGTTGGTTTTCCGTGGTGTAAACATTCAATGCCAGGTGAGTTCGCTACTAGGCGGGCCACGGACTGCGGTATCTTTCTGTACTCAACTTTGTCCCCTCATCTCCCCTTACATATAGAAACTTGCATGTACCACATGTCGGCAGTTGAGTACTTAGAACATGCCCGGGTTGAAACGGCGCCTCACTGGGGGAGACACCTGGCGGTCGGAAAATACAGTACTTACAGTAGCTACTTGACTGTCCGGGAGACGCCGTGTAGTAGGCACGGGTGCCAACGTTTCTGCCGCCAATCTGCGACATTCCTCAGGGCGAAGTGCTCCGAGAAAACGAAATGCCCTCAAGAAGGTCGCAGAATGGCGGCAGAAACATTGACACCTGTGGCTAGAATGCGGCGTCCGCCGGGCAGCCATGTAGTAACTGAATCCAGCAGCGGAAGCCCATGCTCTCCGAAGCCCCACAAGCTGAAGTGTAGGTCGTCGCCGAATCTCACGACCAAGCAGGCAAGGAACACCGCCACATCCCGGGATATAGCATGCATTACACTTACGGGACTAATGATCTAAATATTTGACGTTCCCCATTGAAACAATAAATACTCGCTAACTCACTCACTCTACTCCGTTGTGACCTCTCTGAGCCCTACCCGGGAACCGTTGTCGTTTCGGTGGCCCTCGTCGACTCCCGCGCCTCCACCCCGCCCTTGGCCGCCCTGCCCCGGCTGAACTCCTCTTGCACGGCCGTGTAGGCCCGGGGCGTCGCACTGTCGTCGCGCAGCGGAGGGGCGCCGGCCACAAAAACCTGGCGGACGCGCGCGCGTGAGACCACACAGGGCGGGGCGGGAAGAGGGGCGGAGGGGTGGGTGGGCGCGGCGTTGTGGTCGGCCCGCGCAGGTGGACGCGCCTGCTCTCGCTCGCGTCGAGTGTCTGAGGCGGTGCCGCCGCCGTCACCATCGCAGCCGCCGCCGCCGGTACCGCCGCCATCGCTGTCACCGCAACCACCACTGCCACCACTGCCGCCACTGCCGCCACCGCCGCCACCATCACCACCGATACTACCGCCGCCACCGCCGACATAATCACCGCCACCGCCATCGCCACCGCCGTCACCGCCGCCACCGACACCGCTGCCGCCGCCATCACCGCCACCGCCGCTGCCGCCGTCTTCACCGCCGTCACTGCTGCCGCCGCCGCCACCTTCACTGCCGCCGCCCTCACTGCCACCGTCACTGCCACCGCCACTGCCGCCGCCGCCTTTCCTATCGCCATCGCCGTCGTTATCGTCGTCCTTGTTGCCGCTGGACTCATGTGACGGTGATCAGGGCAATGACCGCCGCAGACGATGCGTCGCGTTGTCTCATGCTCGGATTAGGTCTCTTGGACATTGGTATTCAGTCTGGGCGCGCTGGCCTGGAAGCAATAATTACGACAACAATACAAAGAGGAAACACGGGGATACGGGCAGGTGGTATCAGGAGGAATATACCCAAAGCACAGAACAAACCGTGGCGCTGAATAGACTAACGATTGCGTTTTCTACATCTTGATATGTACCCCGGTTCCAAATATATTATCAAGGAATTTTTGGTTGACAAAACCAGTCACGACAGGGTCTCAAGCAGTTTCGAGCTTCATCTTTTCTACCCCGTAGATTGAATAAGTTCATTTCAGTATTAAGTAAGTCATTTATTTGATCAAAATCTTTAACTGTAGTGACGAAACTTAACTGATCCATGAATGGGAGATTATAGATTATAGATTTGAACACCTTGTGTGTTCAAGGTGTTCGAGATTTACATCATAAGATTTTAACATGACGAGGAACTACCAGGAAAACGAGGACTATTGCCATTACTGGCTAAACAAAATATCATGGATGTTTTGAGTTTTTTCTGTCGAAAAGTGTTGCTGTTTTTATCCCGCAGCATTACAATACTTTCTCTACACTGAATAAGCAGTAGCGAGAAAGTAATATTTTTTTAAAAAGGTGGTGCAAACGTCAAACGATAGACAAACGAATGTATACGAAACATTTTTACCTCTCTATTTTTGGGGGCGATCTTCAAGGCGGTTCCTTGAAGTCGGTTCAAGTTCACAAGACCAATGTTTTTGTTATATAAACCTTACGATAAATCGGGATATTCTTTTGTAATGGACTTAAGTGAGTGCAAAATGTACGGTTGTACGGTTTGTATTATGAAAATAAAAAGCAGAGGAACTAGTCTAAAAAAATATACACGTAGTTTTTATATTTTTTACCTTGATTCTTTAGTTTTTTAATTTGTTGCGTCTTCACAATACTTAGCACTTCCTGAACATTAAGTGTATCTGCATAAATCCTCCCTAAGATGTTTTCAAGTCTCGTCAGGTCGCAGTCAGTCAGTGCCTTTTATCCCTTCGGCCAGGGGCCCGGCGCCGTTAGTAGCTGAGGTTCCCAGACAGTCACCCGTCCAGGAATCCGTTGAGTCGCGAACTGCTGAACTTCTGTGACTTCACGGAGCGTAGTTAAGCAATTCGGCTAACGATGCCGGTAGGTTGAGAAAAGTCCGCCGTTCAACAAATCAGTAAATGCTTGTGTGTTTCGATGCAACTCACTCTGATTTAAAGTTAGTTTTATAACCACAACACGTTTCTCATCTGTGTTCTTATCTCGTCTGATTCATTGACAATTATTATCTTTAACAATACATGTAACATGTCGCAGAGGACAGCTGTTCTGTGTCAACCATTGCAGCGACGTTTATTCTTATCGTAGCCGATATATTTTTTATCGTGTAACTTATTACGCGACCTAACGATTAAAGATTATTCTATAACAATTCGTTACACGTTCAAGCTCATTATTACATTACTTACATACATTCCACCTGCTGTATTCAGGAACATAAATTCTGGGAAGGACAGTAATTGACAGTCGTTTGCAAAACAATGTAAACATAAATGAAAAAGCAAAAGCCTTTTCCTGGGAATCTACAAATCTAAGAATGTCCTTACGCATTCAATTATTGAGTAACATTTTAATAAGCGTTTTCATTTGTTTCAACATCAATTTTTATAATCATATTACAAAATATTTTGTATTAATACAAGATACTATGCTGAAGGACACATACTAATTATGATTCACGATAACATCTATTAAAGATCATTTACATACCATAGCACATGCATAAGTACAATGCCGTCACAAAAACAAACAATAAAATCAAATCAAACATTTTAAACAAAAGATATACATTAGGCTTTTAAATAAAATTTTCTCTTTTCGCCCATAATGTTGGACAGAGTTTCTTCCATAATGTTAAAAAATTAAACTTTATTTTTTAAGTTGTAAATAATAGAAAAGAAATTAGGTTAATAAAAAGTTTTATGTTATAATAAAAATGTCCAACTTTTTCTCATAGAGTGTACAGTTCATGAGAATTTGTAGTATTTTTTGGTGAGTATTTGTAAATACGTATGATCAATTTAATGATGCCAAAATCCTTAGTCCGATGTGTCCGAGAAACCCCTCATAATTGCAGAGTGGCTAGGTGATGAGAATGCTCAGTTTGTTTCTTTAAAAAAATGCTTAAATAAGGAGTAAGATTTTCGAGCCGTAATTTGCATTCAGTTATCCAAAACAATTTCAGACATTTCAATTGAAAACTAATTGTGAGTGGGAGGCGTGAGCGAGTGGACTGTTATAAATTTTGCCCGCTCTCACAAACCTGGGATAACTCAGAAGGACCACTTTTCCGATTTAATAACAAAAACGAACACGGTAGGAGAAGTTACCGGAGGGTTGTGATATGTCACCATTGCTTAATTAAACACAACACATAATTTAACAAGGAATATATAATTACATAAATTAGTGGAATAGAATAATATGCCACTTGAAAGCTTACTTAAATGTTGAGGGCAGTTGATCTGAAAGGAAAGTACATGATACCAATACGAGTGTTGGACGCTGCTGGACGAAGGCTGGATGACGCAGTAGGATGACGCAGCACGTGACGTCACACACACACAGATGTTGCAGCGGTCTGTGCTTGTTGCAACTTGCAGCGACCCAACAGCAGACAGCGGTCATTGAGAGAGAAATGGCGAGTGCAGATCTGGCACGCTCAGTGGATAACAAGCGTGCAATAATGATGTGCACTGAACAGCACAACACAGTTAAAATAGCACAGTACAATGAAACTGGGAGTCACGAGTTGAATGTTGGCGAGCCAAACAGAGCAGAAACAGTACCGGCAGCATACGCGTAGCACGGCACGGAGCACAAATGTTGCACTAACACAGTCAGTCAAGTGTTCACAGTATATGAAGTCGTACACAGTGAGCAGCTTAGTAACAAAGTTAATTATAAACCATGATGGCCGGCTTGGCCCTTATGGAGCGCAAGAGTCGTTTGGCAACGGTAAAGTTAGGTGCCGTGATGGCGTGAACTCCGGCTTATAGAAAAGTCACAAGTATAAAAGAAAACACGAAGCACAGTCGCGTGGTGGTTGCCGGTGATGGCTCAAGTAGAGTTGATTAATATTGGGAACATAAGCGTAGCTTGTAGTTCGACAATAAAACAAGTAATTGCCATGGTTCGAGTACCGAAGGTAGCAGGATTTTCGACAGTTACTACATAGCTGGGTGGAATTCAGGTCGCTGCCGGGAGGAGAAGTCTAGCGGCCTGCTGCCCTGATCTATGATTTCTCCGATCAATAGCAGCGAATGCCAGTGCAGTATCGTAACAAATAGGCCAAGGACCGCACGCGATCTTCCCTTCCTCTTCCTTGTCCTATTCCCAGTCCTGTCTTACACATTGTATACACTACACTACCACATATTTCGGGAGACCGGTCGGGATTTTAGAGTTTGTCCCTGCAGGGGCGGTGCCCTGCTGGTGGGAGATACCTGGTTGAGGGAAACTCCATGAGCCGACGGTAGGTCGGCACCGGACGTCACCTCCAGCAGGGTAAGATCATCGCCACCTCCCGAGTTAAAACATGCACTACACTTATGTTACTAACTACCTTATCAGTTGACGCGCCCGCAATCACTAATCAACCAACCAGTAAAAAAAGATTCATCTCCTTTGAACTTCTTCCCTTCGTCTCCAACTAGCAGTATGTGTATCCGTCGCTCATCTCGAGCCGAGGCTCCTCCCTCACCTCGCCAGTCGTCCCGCAGCGCGCGTCCCTCGTTACGTGGTCGCCGTTGCCTATATTTGGCTGGTCGGCGCTGCCGCCGCGCGCGCGGGTTCGAGCCCCGGCAGGCGCGTCCGCGCCCCGCCCCCTCCCCGCCCCGCATCTCCTCCTCCTCTCCCCTCCCCGGCGGCGTGCCCCCGCGCGCGCGCGCGCGCGCGCGTCGCCCTATGATGGATGACGCGTAATGATAGAGTTGTTTGGGACGCGAACCCGCGTGCGTGGCCGCGGCCGACGGCGCGTGATCGATGTGCGTCGCGCGGGATTTGCATGTCGCCGATCGCCGCCTATTAGCCGCCGCCGCCGCCGCCGCTGCCGCTCCTGCTCCCCACAAAGCGGCAGCGCGCGCTTTATCGCCGACAGCGCGCTGTAAACAAGCGCTCGATTCGGGCCATTCTGCCACTCCGCGCGCCGCCCGCCGCCCGCCGCCGCCCCTGAGCTGCGGTCGCCTGCGCCGAAGGGGAGGGGCTGTGCGAGGTTGAAGGGGACCGTGCACGGGCGACGCTGGCATGGCGGGTGGACACACGTACTAGGCTGTCCGGGAGACGCCGCATCCAAGGCACAGGTGCCGACGTTTCGACCGCAATTCTGCGACCTTCCTCCGGGCGAAATGCCCTGAGATCGGACACCCAAGTACACACGGCAGTGGTGTCAAGGTCTTCTACTGGTGGCAGTGGCACGCCCTGTAGCACCACAGCATGCCACGAGCTTCTCTGCGCAACTAGCGGCGGGAAAGGAAACTATTAGTAAACCCCACCGTTTTACAATAGTGAATGACGTCATCTCTGGTGGCGGAGTGATGAACTGCGTGGAGGGGCGATTTCGTGGTGGTACTCGTGCCACGGACTCCAGCTCGTGGCATCGACCTTGACAACACTGACATACGGATTCCGACCGAAAAAGTCTACGCTCTCATCATTTTCCCTTCAAAAATTGGATTCGTTAATGATTGGATAATCGGATCCATTAGTGATTCTGGGCGCGTCAACGGCTAAGGCTGTTGGTTTCGTACGTGTAGTGCAGTTTTTTTTATCGCGGGAGGTGGTGGTGCTCTTCCCCCGCTGGACGGTGATAATCCGGCGCAGAACTACACGTCGGCTTGCGGGATTTTCCCCAACCAGTTATCTACCACCAGCAGGGCAACGCCTTTACCAGCCAGAACAAGTTCTAAGCTCTCGACCGGACTCTCGCTGTGCGTGATAGTGTAGTGCATGTTAGTGTAAGTGTGTGTAAATAAGGAGGTGAGGGTAGGGCAAGGAAGAGGAAGGAATGATCGCGCGCGGTCTGGGGACCTTTTGTTAGGGTACTGTTCCGGCATTCGTCTAGTGTTGACACGAGAAACCTCGGAAAACTACCGTTCAGAGCAGCCAGCTACTAGAATTCTCCTACAGACAACTGCAAAATTGGACTTACCTATCTAACTACCTAGTTATAACGATGATAACACCGCTCAACAGCATTTTTATAACAAAGAATGTGAATGATGTTCTGAGCGAAGACTTGGATACTGAATTCGAACATGAAATCAGTTTTTACCTATCGGGCTGTTTTCTTGTTCGACGCTACTCTCCATTTACGGAAATGCTTGAAAACACTGCACATTGGTTAATTTGATGTAGATTGGTTTAATAATTCTGTGGATGCAATTTTTCAGGAACGATCGAAATTTGTACAAGGAATTCTTATACATGGCACTGAATTCAGAAAATTTACTTTTAGGAAATGAAGGTTTGGCCACATTGTTGATAAGTCGTGCTCAAACAGATAGAATCGTGTTGTGCTTCTTGTCAGTTGCGTCCCAGTATTGAGAGATCTGACAGTGTGGAAAGCGGTTGGGATGTGACTGCTTGTTGTTCTAGGTTTGTGAAGGTTTGATCTTTGTATTAATTCAGGAGAAGAAATGCCTCGTAACTGTAAAATACTCAAATACTTTATGTCATATCTCTGGAAAATTAACAATGAAATCGCAAAAACCGAACCTTAATCCTCTGGTAAGGAAGTGTTATGAACTTTATTTCCGGTGTAAGGTTGGCGACCAGGGCGAGAAATTGGTCTCACAAATATGCTGTGTGACGTGTGTTACACTCCTGATACGCTCGTTAAAAGATTTCCGACGCATGCTCTTTGCTGTTCCCATGATTTGGAGGGAACCAACGGGTAACACAACACACTATCATTTCTTCCTGAAACAAATATCTGTAATCACCTCGCTACCTCCTGAGAATGTGACAGTGAATGAAAATGAATGCTGCAATGACGAACATTTAGAAGAAAGAGGAGGAGATATCCACGCTGACCGTACATTTCAAGCCTCTTGTGAAACATGTCAAGCCTCCTTTTCACTTTTTTAACACTTATGTTGTATTTCATACTGTTACATGTGGATCTGCTCTCATTAGAACGTGTCGTTTTGCCAGATACGTATAATACATACGGAGACATACGCAATTACAAAAACCATCATTACATGAAAACAAACCGATACAGAAATTCTGAAATTAGATCTGTCTTGAGAGGCAAATTATCTTCCAGAAAGAATGTTTTGCTCTTGTTACAGAAAAAAGTTTTTTTTCTAAACTAGTGTAAGTATTGGCTTAATAACATAAAGTCTTCAAAACGATAGCATGGTGTATACATATTTTGCCATCCTTAGTAAGAATGTCAAAAATGCATGGGAAAGGAATTTTATGTAGATGATTCCGAACTGGTGGGTAGATGACCGAATTTACTGCGAGTCTGCATTTTATGCCGGGAACGAAGAGGGCCTGTAAGCACAAGAATTGTTTCTATTACTGCTCTCACGGTCGTCGAGAAGTAATAGTAATAGTCTCTTTGCTAAGTCTATTGTCAGAGTAACTTATTGTATTCATGAAGAGATGCGAAATAACTTGGAAAGTTACATTTGTGTATATTCTAATCTAACGCATGCACCGTGTTAATTTCAATAAATCAATAAAAAATTGCTGTGGCTTTCACTAAAATTCCAGAGAGGTTTACACTTCTGGAACGATCCCAGTTTTATAACCAGAGACGCCCATGGTACCGTGGGCATACCAGAATCCGAATGTTTTTGTCAGAGATGGAGGAATGTATATGCTTGTAAAATGAAATTTCCTTTGCAAATATTCTACTCCCCCTCTATTAAATAATCTTGCGATCACGTGTGCGCCTCAGATATGCAAAGCAATTTCATTTTAAATTATCTCATTGACTTAAAATCGTATTTCGAGGACTCAAACCAGTCACGGAACCTGAAGAAAGTTGTCATGGAACATGAAAAAAAACTTATTTTTTAATTCCTTATTTCAGTTACCCTTGTAGGTCTACAGTTATTTCCCAGTGTACTCGGAATCAGTTACTTATAACGTAGCACTCGGTTTGATTTACATTTCGCCATACAGCATACCTATCAGAAAGCTTCGATTTTTGAAAATGAACATCAGTAAAAGATTCGATCGTAGATCTGATTCTGTTCTGACTCTGTCATTCGTTACCAGCAATAGATCGGATATTTAGACAGTTTCTTAAAATAGTCTTCAATTTTACTGATGTTAGACTTTCAGTCCAAGCAGATATATTCTTTTCAAGGCAATATTGGAAAGTAGTCTTTCGCAGGCATTGAATTCGATATTTTAAACTAGTCCGTTATACTAACACTTATCACCTACAAGATGAAATGTACATGGAAGGCAAGAGTATCAGAGCAATAGCAATAATTCCAACGAGTAGTTCTCTATTGTTTGTGTGAAAAGTAGTGAGATATCGCGCATGAATGAAATGGCAAATAAGAAACAAACGTCTTATTAAATGTATTTTCTTCAATATGAGTAAGAACTACTCTGTAAAATATTATGAATTCAAGAGGCAAGTTGTATGAATTTGTTATGTAAAGAATCACAACGAAGAAGAGACACCTTAAAGTTGTCTTTACAATACACTGTAACATTGCATTATATTATAATTTAATTTTATAATATAATGCACCACATAATGTGACTGTAATAGCACCACATAATGTGTCTGTAAAAAACTCGTTGAGGAAAAGATCGTTTTCAATGTTAATATCGTCTTTCAATGTATATACAGATTTAAGAGTTGAAACTAATTCAAATAAAATACTGATAATTATAAATCTTTGAAGAAAAATCGCGCTGATCACGTATTAGTTGGAATCAGATGGAGCAACTGAGCACAGAGATCAGGACAAGAGAACGAGAGGAGTTACTAAGAAAATAAAAAAAAAATGAGGGGCATGCAAATTTGTATTTGGCCTTCTCGAGCGAGAAAATGCAGTGGCCATTTTAACTGTTATACAGGAAGAGATAGCCATGATATTCGAAGTCAAATTTGTACTTTATATTCATGTGTGGCATTTTAATGAACATTATTTTCTATGTTTTATGCATTAGCTTCGCAGACTGGGTCGTTAGCTGGCAAGCCTCGCGCAGCATCTGCAACCGTAAGAAAAATATCTTGATTTAAAGAGGGAAGCTTTTCGTCATTTTTCACCGTAGCGCAGTAAGGATTGACTCGTTCGCAGCATTGATGTACATTAACACCCCAGGAAGTGCATCTTTCTAAAGTGGACATTATATTAACGTTAATATAGTAGGTGCGCTAGATTCATGCCACTAAACGTTCTGAAATACAAATGTAACTTATTGCATAGAAAATTATCCAAGGTATCTTGAATAAATACTAAATGTTAACTGAATTATGTATTGAATATGTAATTGCTGTACAACTTTCTATATCTCTTCCGTCTTCTACATAAACAACCTCAGCAATGTTATCGCCTGTTGTATAACACGCAAAAGGCACTGAAGTTTCCATAGTCGAAATATCACTCCAAATAAAGAATAACTGGAAAGCTCTGCCCTGTTCTCGAGCATCAAGCAATACTTATACATGAAACTGAAAGAGTTCGATGTTGTATTGGTTATATTATTAGACGCCAGCCTGGAAAGCCGAGATGTGTAGTGCTTTAATTCAGTGTCGGAACGGAAAAGTGTGGGTACGAATCCTCCTATAGGGAATGAGTGAGTATTGAATGTTTCCGGGCGCGCCATCTACTTTCGTAATCAGTCCATGTTATAACCGGAAGGTGGCAGTATTGCTACCGACGGTCCGGCTGAAGTGGCTGATGGGAACAACTATGGCCTCTGCAACGTCTCGTTTTTGGACCTAGTGGTCCTCGAGGTTCGAACCCTGACGGAAGCGATTCCCCTTCCACCGTGATTCGCCGTCAACTCTCAGCCTGTACTTACGAGACTATTAACCGCAGCAATTGAAAGACAAGGAAACACAAAATAAACAATCAGTCCTCTGTCTGTACGTGAGATACCGCGCTGACATTCATATCGACTTGCGAGGTTTCTGTAGGGCACCGCCCAGGGCAGGATAAGCTCCAAACTCTTCACTGGCTCTCGACTTCTGTGGTAGTGTGTGAAAGGGTGTCTGTGTGTCGAAGGAGAGAAGTAACCAAGATGAATAAAAGATTTGCACCCGTTCCGTAGCGTGTTTTGGTAGGCTACTGTTGCGACTGATTAATTGGTTGATGTTTCCAGGCACAATAAAAGCTATATTCATTACAGTAGTGAATGATTTTCGAGAGGTGCAGTGATTCCTGCCTGGTTGAATGGTGGGATTCAGTCCCGACATACATGTCGCCTTGCGGTGGATTTCCACTTCAGGTATCTTCCTTCAGACGAGCGTGGCCCAGGCCAGACAGGGTCTAGCCTGGTCTAGCCTAGTCTAGACTAGTCTCCCGACATGTGTACTATTACACTTACAGGGTTTTGTATCGATTGTTTCTTATAATGAATCAGACGCAGTGATATATCAGTGTATTACAGAAGTCCCAGATCAGAACACTGTTGTCATAATCTTTATGTTCAAAATTATATTATTTTGTCATTATAGTTTTTAATAAAACAAATCGTTACGAAGAAATTATTGCTTGGTACCATGCTCCATAGTAATTGTAGCCGACTGTACTTCGGTCTGTATTCCTACAGTTAACAACTTGGAATGTCGAGCTGCTGCACCAAGAGGCCCGGTTGCAAGGTCGCGGATCGTAGCAATCACTTGAAATACTTTATCAGACGTTCTAAGGAATGAAACAGTCACAAGTGTTTACGCACTGCAATCGTGAAATTTACCGTAATAATGTAAGCGCAATAGGATTGACGTTGTGGTAAGTTAGGCATAAGACAGTGGGGGGGTTGTTAACCATATTCTGAAACATTGCTAACATTCTGAAAAGAGTTGGACACAAGATCTGCCGGAAAATGCGCAAAAAACTGTTAAAATAAAAGCTGTAGTGATTGATCGATGATTCCGCGCGCGTCAGCTGCTACGGTCATCAGTACCGAAAGAATAGTGCATGTTTTTATCGCGGGAGGTGGCGGTGATCTTCCTCCGCTGTGGCCATATCCGGCGCCGACCTACAAATCATTTCGCGGGGTTTCCCACAACAAGGTATTTCTCACCAGCGGGATACCATTGTAGCGTCGCGAGGTAGTGCACGCTCCGGCGTGCCGTTTCGCTTGGAAAACCCAGTCTTAAGCCGGATGGGGGATGGGGGTGGTACGCGGCGGCGTCTCGCCGGCGCGCGCCGGGCAGGAAAATCACGGCCCCAAAATAACTTGGACAACAGGGCGCGCGCGGGCGCGAGTCTAGGTAATGACGGTTGCTCCCTGGAGAGGGCTGGCTAGCGAGCCGTATGACACCCGCCGCTGGTAGAGTGGGGGACGAGCCGTGGGATATTTATTGCGGCGCCGACATGCGCTCGCGGGATACGCTAGTGAGTGGAAAGACGGGAGGTATCTCCAGTGCTACCTTGCACGTTTTGGCGTCAGGCCATGTAACTTCTCAAGTTACGGGGACTCTATGTCCGACAGCTCGCACTTCGTGTAGCTTTCTCATGCTCTCGAGCAGAGGTACTGGGCTAGGCCTAGGGACGGTCGCGGGGTTTCGCGGCTAAGAGAATCGAAAGGTTGCCGAAGGGATTCAATTTTGTAACATAATCTTTTATTTTATTATTGTAAATATATTGTAAATACTATACAGAATCAGTCGTCTGTGTTCTTCTTGTCCAGTACTTCACACCATCACAGCCGGGACAAGGTCTAAGTTCTCGACTGGTCTCCCGACGTGTGTGGTGTGGAGCTTGTGTGTGCGTGTGCGGTGTCTGAGTGAGTAAGTGGTGAGGATAGGAGCACGAGAGGAAGGAAATATCGTGCGCGGTCCTTTTGTTAGGGTACGGCCCCCGTGTTCATCTCGTGTTGATCTCAGAAACCACGTCAAACTACCGACCATAGCAGCCGGCCGCTAGAATTCTCCTCCAGAGGCTGAATTCGACTCCCGTCGAGAATCGAACCCCTTGCCCCCCCTGTGATTGGCATTGCACTGACATCAATTGATGCCCTGAGCCACCTAAGCCGGTATAAGAGCTGTAATAGAATGGTCCGCGTTCCGATACTTCTGCTTCCCGCCCTTTGCCCGCCGCTCTCAACCACTCCAACGCAGAACGGCGCAAGACGGGCTGCACCCGTTGATTTTCAACTCTAGCTGAACCGCTTGTCATGCTCTGACGCGTACTGCTTAAAACCATAATTCTGTTTTTGTTATTACAATAGGTAGATCCATCATCATCCCCAAATCAAGACCCAAATAATGGTAGCCAGAAATAGAATGTAGTTATCTGAGTAACAGAAAAATTACTTACCTAATTAACTATCGATTCTCATAATTCACAACATACATTTTAATTAATCTTCAAAATGAGTCAACGGATTCTGTGGGGGGAAGGGAGCTGAAGTTTTATGAACCTTGAGTGTGCTCATAGTACCATAGAAAATCATACAATGAAATATTCTGCAATAACGAATATTGTTATATAACATAACTTTTCACTGTAAAAATGCATGCTACAATATACTAATTGTTGATACATGTTTTATACCTTTTATTACAAATATTAAACACCGTATCTATTATTCACAATTGGTCGGATCGTGTGTGGTCCAGAAAATTCATACATCATTCTTCATACCAAAGCAATTGGAAAAGAAGTTTTAATGAGATAGAACAGAATATTATTATATTAGATTGGTTCCTAAGGCCATAGCGTTTTTTAAAAAAACTTTATTATTCTAAAGAGATACATATAAGAAAGATGTTAATCATTAGCAATATATTCCCCTTCTATTTCTACAACTGACATTCAACAGAAGGATAGTTTCCTCTCCTGCAGATTAGCTTCCTCGCCTGTAGGTATCTGCTTGGGCGTCAAAGAAGACGTCAAGCTATGTACGATGCCGATATTCATCCGGAAATGGCGTTTCTTGAGGGTTGTTCAAGCGAGGAAGAGAGAAAATAAGAGGACGCTAGGTCAAGTGAATAAGCTAGATGTTTAATGCCTTCCAAATCCAACTGCTGGATAGTTTCTTCTTTCAGGTTAACAGCGTGCAGTCGGGAGTTACCGTGTAGTAGCATCACTTCCGCAGCCTACTTCTAGCCCGACGTACTTGGATTGCGACTGAAAAACGTCTCAGTTGTTGGTAATAAATGTCGGCAGTCTTGTACGTAAGATATTTAACATCGATATGTCTCTGTCTTGATACAGATTGAAGAAAGAAATATGAAAGTCGAAAATATATTGATAAAATATATCAGTGTAATATGAAGAACATTTTGGACATTTGAACTCTTTCATTGAAAATTTTTCCGGTACTGAATATTTAAAAAATACTTGTTTAGGTAACGGTACTGAAATGTACCAAGAATCTAAAATTTCGCGTTAGGTCAAGAATTACGATGTGACATTCTTGCTATCCCATATGAATGACACTTGATACATCAATGGTGTGTTAGTAAAAACCAAACCTGTAATGAGAAGGCCACCTGTGATAAAACCTGGTTTCGTATTTAATTCGTTTCAAAGCACCTCGAGCTTCGGTCGTCCGTCACACTCACTCCGTTTCACCGTACGAGCCACAAGGATTCCCGTGACACAGACGTAGTACTCTTGTGTGGCATGCCAGAGGCGGTGAGTGCGGTGCGGGTCGGCGCGGTGCGGGACGGGGCGGGGCGGGGCGGGGCGGGGCGGGCGTGAGACGGGCGTGCGTTTGTCTCCGTGTCAGAGCTCCTCTTCCCCCTCTCTGGCCGCTCCTCCTTCGCCTTCTCCACCAGATAAAGCGCAACACTTTACCTGTTTTCAAATTGAATTTCTTTGTATCTGCCTTCCCCCGGAGGGCCCTTCTCTTATTTTCTTCATTTGTAACCCGCAGCGGCCCTCTCCTTGGAGGGCGCTCTATATGGCCAACGCAAGTTTCCTCTCGCGTTTGTCGCCAGCTTTCTCCGCGCGCAGGCGACGCGCCCGTGAATGGCGGGCCGCGCATTGTCTGAGGGCCGCCGTTTGCATTGTATCGCCATTATTGTATTAGCGGGCGACGACAGCCCGACTCGCCGCCAGGGGGCCTTCTTTTATCGGGTCGCCCTCCTTGGGCCGTGCACTGCCTTACTTTCCCCGCCCGCCCGCCCGCCCGCCCGCCTCTCCCCTCATTGTCCCCTCATTGCGCGACACTTCTTTGTTCGCGTCCCGCGCCCCGCCGCCGCTGCCTCCACCTCTTCCGTCAGACGTGGACATCGCTTGCATCCTTAAGGAGCGGGCGTTCGGCGGTGATGCGGCGGGGGAGGTAGGGGTTGCGGCGGCTGGAGTGGTGACGGCGCTGGGGACGGCGGCGCGTGACAGATGGGAAGACGGAGAAAAACAATCGTGACCGACCGAGGGACTGATTGTGTCCGAGGAGGCAGTAAGGAATTAGGAGTAGTTTGCGATGACAGGTGATGATGGGAGGGAATGTCGGAAGGAGCGATAGTGTTGAGAGAGTGGCAGCTGGTGAAATGGAGAAAGATAAATCGCGAATCTAAAAATAAAAGTGAAGATGTTGTGCTGATGGAGGGAATGGAACTTCTACTTTGGAATGAATGTCCAGATCATACCATTAGAGATAGAAGCTAAATGAAAGAAAAGATTGTATGAAACAGAAAAGATGATAATGGATTAAGTAGATACAATTGCAAGTGACACTGGATAAAGAGAAGTAAGTGTATTGAGAATGTAGGGTAGAAATAACAAAATATAACATGACTTTGATCATTTCCTTTTCTCTCCTTTCACAATCCTTCTCAAGAAATTTTCCAGATATAAGTTAAGGAAATGTAATGACTGAAATAATAATATTTCTTAGTATTTTTGTTAAATAATATGTAATCATAAGAATCGTCTTCCGGACTCGGAACATCGGATACTAAATGCAATGACATTCATAAGGAATAGAGGAAAGTGTCTTTGAGGAAAGTGTAGGCCCATATTATAAAAACAAACAATATTTTAAGAAAATAAAAGAAACTGTAGCTCGGAAATATTTTGCAGTCACAGGACCAAATCCATGTCCTTATATGTTAATTCATCCTATGGAATCGTTTCCCCTTTACATTTCTTGTAAGTCTAGTAGAACTGTTTTAATAAAAATAAACCGTAAGGCTCTCCAGCCAAAAAAGTCGGTTGAATAAAACTACACAAAATGATTTCCCAAAAAGTATCATGTACACTGCTCAAGAATAACAAATAAAATAGTCTCGCAAAACTCTGCCACAAATCAAATAATAAAAATTCAAATTCTGCAATAACATACGTTCGTACGGATTGAAAATACGCTAGTTCTTTATATATCAAACAGTGGCTGTCACATAACCAAATTCTGAGTAGCAGATATTTAATGGTAGCCTGTATCTTCCTCGTAGTTTTACTATCGCATGACGTCAGCTGTGTTGTGAGCTGTGACGTATCGAGTATGATAATTCAGTTGGTATGCGCAATGTGAGAATAGGCAGGATGCATGCAGAATCGAAATTACTTTATGCCATCCTGGTTGAGCCGCCATCCTGAATGAGGTTTACTGGGTGAGCTACCTAAGGAGCAGATCTAGGGACTGTCTGTGCCTCTACAATACTTTGCACAAAAGTGCAAAGTACCTAAGGAGCTGTTCCAGAGAAAGCAATTTCTTGCACTCCCCAATCCTTTGAATGACCTGAAAGTTTAGCCAAGTTCTTACACAAATTTTGCGGAACAAATCCCAGAGCTCCGATAACTATCGGTACGACCTGTGCTTTTACGCCTCACATTCGGCTGACCTTGATTTCCAAATTCTTGTATTTAAGACGTTTTTTCTGCCTCCTTGGATACATTTTGATCACAGGGAACAGAAATTATTATTAATATTATACAATAATAATAATAATTATTATATTATTATTATTAGCCGATGGGCCATTACGACTACGCCAGACGTTTCTCTCTTCCAAGGCCCAGTCGTATTCTATCCTGGAGAGATCAACTTGTCGAATTATGGGGATCAGTCTGTCGGCCGCATCCCGTGGTTAAGACAAGGTTGTTAGCCTTGAATAATCAACTATAAGGAAATAGGATGTTGATATTATTATAATTTTTCCAATACATCACGACTAAAAATGTTATGAGTCTGCTGAATATAAAATCTACTCCAGGTTGCAACCAGCTACCTAAGGAGCAGATCCGGTGACTGTCAGTGCCTCTACAATACTTTGCACAAAATGTGGACTGTTCCAAATAAAGCAATTTCTGGCACTTTCCCAGTCTTTTCAATTACCGGGGAGTTAAGACAAGTTCTTATTCAAATTTTGCAGAACAAATCCCAGAGCTCCGATAACAATCGGTACGACCTGTGCTTTTACGCCCCACATTCAGCTGATCTCGATTTCCAAACTCTTGTATTTAAGACGTTTCTCTGCCTCCTTGGTAACGACGTTTTGATCGCAAGGTACACCAACATCGACAAGTAAACACGATTTGTTCTCCAAATACCGGATAACTATATCCGGTTTGTTTGCTGCTATCGTGCGATCGGTTTGAATTTATTGGTCGTACAATATCGTACACAATCCAACAGACGTCACCGGTTTTGGTGAGTGTTCGTACCATTTGGGGCATGTGTTTGGAACTTCGAGGGCGGTACAGATCTGCCAGTGGAGGTAGCTATACACCCTGTCATGTCTTTTCAGGTATTCGGTCTTTGCTAGGATTGGACAAGCTGAGACAATATGATCAATGGTTTCTACTCGCTCCAGGCAAATGCGGCATTTATCATCTTGGGAAATTTTGAGAACCGCTTTATCATAATGTCGTGTTCTCAAGGCCTGATCTTGGGCAGCAATTACAAGTGCTTCCGATTCTGTCTTCATTCTTCCCCTTTTAAGCCACATAAATGATTGATCTTTATTAATATGCACCTTGTCCATTCTTTTTAGGTATTGTCCGTGGAGTGGTTTGTCTCTTCACGATTTCTTTAACATTTTTTGTGTCTCATATTTCATGTTTAGCAGCATCAGAAGTTCAGCGTCTGTGTTATTCGACGTATCTTGCCTAGGTTTTCTTCGCAATGCTTCTTGCTACACTAACAATGCCTCTGTTTCCCATTCTTTGGTCAGATTTCATGAGCTGCCTCATTAGTGGGTCATCTTGATGGCTGACTACATACTTCCCCAACCCGACTATTGCGTTGCGCCAGGAGGCCTCAATTTGTCTGAGGCCTCTTCCTCCTTCCTTACGTGACACATAAAGTCTATGTACATCGGCTCGAGGACGGGAAACATGATGCATTGTTAGAAGTTTTCTGGTTTTTCGATCCATGGTACGAATTTCTTTCTTAGTCCAGTCCACTAGTCCAAAACTGTATTCGGCTACAGGTACCGCCAAACTACCTATTGCAGATAATTTTATTCCTGGAATTCAGAGCGGACTGCAGGACCAGTCTCACTCTCCTATAATACTCCCTACGAATTCTCTCTTTCATTGTGTTGTTCGAGATGGTTTCACATTCTTCAATGCCCAGATATTTGTAAGTTTTACCTGGCTCAAGATCTTGAATCACAGTGTGCCTATCAATTTCAATGTTCTCAGACGTCGTGAGTTTCTCTCTTTTTAAATTGATTTTTGCACTTGTCAAGATCAAACTTCATGCAGATGTCATTGCTGAAGTCATTCACGACAGACAGCATTTGGGAGAGAATCGCTTCATTCTTAGCAAACACTTTCAGATCATCCATGTGAAACAAATGTGATACTGGCCTTTCGTTACAATGGAGCTTGTAACCAAAGTCAGCTTGCGACAACTGTCTAGATAGTGGGATCAAAGTAATGTAAAACAGCAGAGGGGATAGTGAATCTCCTTGAAAAATACCCCTGTTAATCTGAATACTTCTGGTTTCTACTGCTTCCTTTCCGCTGTTTATTAGTAACCTGGTACTCCACGACTTCATACTAGCCTTGCAAAATTCAATAAGTCTAGGATGAAATCGATAGATCTCCAGGGTCTTCAAAATCAAATCGTGTGGTACACTATCAGAGGCTTTTTGGTAGTCAATCCAAGCCATGCTCAAATTATGTTTGCGTTTCTTTATATCATTCAAAATAACTTTATTCAGTAGCAAGATTTCCTTACCGCCGTAAGAGCCTTTACGACATCCTTTTTGTTCAGCTGGCATCAGATGATTCTTATCTAGATGTCTGTGCATTTTGTCAGTGATGGCTGCAGTTATAACTTTGTACAGTACTGGCAGACAAGTAATTGGCCTGTAGTTCTTCGCCAAGGAGCTGTCTCCCGCTTTGGGTAGCAAATACGTGATACCGTGTGTGAGCCATTCCGGGAGTTCGTTTGGGTTATCTAAAATTTTATTAACAGCCTTTGCTAGATGAGAATGTACTGCTGTTAATTTCTTAATCCAATAAATCTGGATCTTATCAATCCCGGGGGACTTCCAGTTTCCCATGTTCTAAATTGCTTGGGAGAAGTCCTCTTCCGAGAATTGGTGAACATCTTCCACTGTTTCCACAAGTTCATCTGAAGCATCAACTTCAGATTGAATTCCAGATGCGTCTTTGTTGTAGGATCTGCTCTCGTCCCAGATTCCTGCCCAAAATGCTCCGACGTTATCTTTTGAAGGAGTGACAGCATTCGCCATTCGGTTTTTGAGTCAGATTGCGATAGAATCTCTTCGCTTCTGTTTCAAGCAACCGGTTCTGTACAGGGAAATCTATTCTACGTTTGTAACGTCTAATTCTTTGAGCCCATGCTTGAATTTTCTCTTTTAGCTTCTCAACTACCATTAGTCTGCTTGTGTCATTTTCAATTTGGTATTTTTGTTCAACATTAAATATCTTTCGTTGAACTTTAGTGGTGTGCGTTGATTTAGAGGATGCCTCGGCTAATAGTGATATTTTACGCCGAATATCGGCTATCCGTTTCATAATTCTCTTCGTTTATGGGGATACTGGGCTGTTTACTCTGTTTTGCTGTCGGCCGTCGGTGTTCTTGGCTGGCCCCAGAATTATCTGAGATAACAGATATCCAGTTTCATAAACGATGTGATTGATATCAGTAATATCTAGATCTCTACCTGGGGTCTGTACCACCTCATTTAAGACAGAATTCACTGTCTATCACTCTCTTAGCTTTGACATTTTCGTATATTCTCCTCAACGGTGCACGAGATTCAAATGGAAGTTGACGAACTCTATCTATCTCGCGTCGGAGGAGATTGCGCATCATGTCCTTCTCGTGTAATTCATTGCCAGATGAATTTTCACCACTGACGTGTGTTTCATTGGAAAGAGATGAACCTTCAACACGACCATCGCTTTCAGTTCTACATTTTCATCATGTGGGTAGTTAGATCGAAGAACATACTCCGCATTTCTCTGAATGTCAGCAAGTTGTTCTGCTGTAAATTTTCCATTGCTGAGTATGTATCGACGTTGACTGGCAACCTTATTTGAGTCCAGTGTGTGTCTCATATCTGGGTTCCGCTCTCTCCATACTTTGAAAACTTCTATTTCTGAGCCCCCATTTTTCGCTTTTGCATAGTAAAAGCACCACATCACCTCCTTCAATTCATCCCGTGTCCATCTCTGACGATGGCTTCGAGCTACTGCCGGCTCTGGATCCATGGGTTATTATTATTGTTATTATTATTATTATTATTGGATAGGTTGAATGATTCGTGTTTCCGGGCGTGTCAACTACTTAGGTCATTAGTACCCATAAGTGTAGTTTTTCTCGGGAGGTGGCGATGATCTTTTCCCCGCTGAATGGCGAGATCTGGTGCCGACCTACCATCGACTAGCGGGGTTTTCTCCTCAACCACGTATCTCCCACCAGCGGGGCACCGCCACAGCCGGACAAGCTCTAAGCTCCCGGCCGGTCTCTCGGTATGTGTGGTAGTGTAGTGCATGTTAGTGTAAGTGTGTATATAAGAGGAGAGGATAGGACAAGGAATAGGAAGGAAAGATCGCTCGTTGTCCGTGGCTCGTTTGTTAGGTTACTGCTCCGGCATTCATCTGGCATTCACCTGGTGTTGTTCGGAGAAACCACGGAAAGCTACCGATCAGAGCAGCCGGTCGCTAAAATTCTCCTCCAGACAGCGACTGAGTTCAAGCTAGCTGACAAGCTAGTTTCGAAAATCCTGCCAATGTCGGGACTCGAACGAAGGACCTCCCGGTCAGAGGGACTGCATTGCATCAGGTTGATGCATTGAGCCATCTCTCCCGGTTATTATTGGATAGGGTAATGATGAGGGGTCAAATGACTAAGATGATAATGGGAGGTGTTCGTGGGCTTTTGGAACCATCCCAGCATTCGCCTTATGACCAAGGAAAACCACAAAAACCCCCGTCGGGATGGCCGGCCCGGGGATCGAACCCGAACCTTGGGATTGCGGATCCAGCGTGCTACGCACTGAATCATTTGGCTCATTATTCCGGAGAAAAAATTTACCATTACCTGCAAAGCAATGGTTAAGCTGGCCAAATGAGTAATTTTCACAATTCTCGATTGTGATAATTATTTGTAATAATTCATTTTTAATTGTTCCAACAGTACTTCATTCACATGATGGCTTACCTTGTGTAGCCATAATTATCTTAATTAAAATGAAATCTTGAATTTTAAGTACAATCGCCCAGGTTTATCAATAATAGAGCCTCAACCCGTAATCTAAAATGATGAAGCTGCAAGTCAGAAAACGAGAAATGCTGCAGAACAATAAAGCGAAAATAATTCCATGTGCGGATCCTGTAAGGAGAGGGGTTTCCTACTTAATTGGCGGCGCCTGGTGACACGCGAACGAAAGTGACGCGTGGGCGAGTGCCAGAGGGTGCGGCGGGAGAGGGAAAGACGCTCAGTGAGAGCCCGACCGCGGTGCGGAGGCGGTGGCGAAGGAGAGGCGTTGGAGAGGGCGGGGGCGAGAGAGGGGGTGATGGCGTGGGCCAGCGCGGGGCGCGAGCGGGGCGCGGGCGGGGCGCGGGCGGGGCGCGGGCGGGGCACGGGCGGGGCGCGGGCGGGGCGCGGGCGGGGCGCGGGCGGGGCGAGGCGAAGGCGCAGCCGTGGAAAGGACGGGAGCGAGGGTGCGGGCGGTGACTAGGGTGGGGCGGGGAGGGGGGCGGGGGCGGGGGCGGCGAAAGCAGGGATGCGGGGGGCGCCGAGAGAGAAAAGACCTCAATGAGCGCGAAGTGATCCTCCGGAGAGCTCTTTCGCGGGGTTGCGCGCCGGGGGCGACGGCGTCGCGACGCCCTGCGCCCTCAGTCGGCGGCTGCCGCGCGCCGCGGACGCCGCGAACCCCCTTGGCTGCCCCGTCCTCGCGTGTCTCTCTCACATCACCGACACCGTCATCGTTGCCGCCTTCGCCACCACCACCACCACCACCACCACCACCATCGCCGCTGCCACTGTCGCCGCCATCACCACCGCCACCCTCGCCGCCACCGCCGCCGCCACTGCAACTGTCACTGCCCACTCCTCGGCCGTTGCCTGTCCTATCGCCGTCGGTATCGCCTTCTTTGTTGCCGCTGCTGTCGTGATCATCGACGTGATTATCGCTACCTCTGCTTACATTCCAACCACATCAAGCTGCAACTAAAAGATAAACATCGCTTCACTCACCATCTCTGACTCCGTCTCATACTCCGCCTTAAGACGTCAAATACATTATTGATATACTTGCGACATCGTCTTAACAATAAACATCGCTATTAGTGCAGTCACTACCACCATTATCATTGCTGCCACCGATGAGGTGCTCACTTCCGTTTTGCAGTTTTACCTCCGACTCAAACCAAGGCAATCGTTCGACAATTACCGTTTTCTGTCCGTTCGTCATCCAGAGTGTATCGTTCGTGACTTGGACAGCCCTGAAGACGAGGATGGAAAGTCGGCGCAGCTTACTCCTCAATATGTGAAGGAGTACAACGGTTTCTTGGCTACCGCGCGGCTAAACTGTGTTAATATACATGGCCCCCGTGGGACTTGGAACGAGCGACGTCGCCTTTACGTAATGCGGCCAGCGGATCGCCGCGCACGAGCGCCAGCCGGGGTTCGGACGCGTTCGGAGCGCGCGCTTTCCGACCGTCTGCTGTTTCGCACCCCGGCGCCCGCCCCCGCCGGCCGCGCCGCCACCGCCTCTCCCGCCCGGCCGGTCACCGCCGGCGCATTCTCTCGGTCACCCCGTGCCCAGGCGCCATTTACATGCAGCCGGTGTTCGCGCTATAAATTACTCCGATACTCTCCTCGAGAGACCGGTTTTGACTTTAATAAATATGTACATAGTTTGCGAGGGCTCTGGCGGTTTGTTAGGCGCGATTGCGAGTGCGCAGTGATAACGATTTGCCGCGGGCAATGTAGGTCTTTGCGGGTCGCGATGCGATTTGAAAAGTCGCGCGGGTGACGTCGTCATCTCGGCGATTTCTGGATGTCTCGCGCGGCGCGAGACCGGTTGTGCCACGCCGTGTCCGCGCTGCGCTCGCGGCGGGCGGATGGCGGTGGTTGCTGCGACGAGGGAAGTGAGCTGTGCGTCATCCGTTCTGCCTCCACCTCCACCTCCAACTCCACCTTCGCCTGCTGCCAAAGGTAAGTGAGGTCAACTAGAGGTTGGTCACCGCCGCGCCTATGCTGCGCCGCAACGTGAATCAGGGAGTTACAGAAGTTGGGAGATCTCTCATGTGGGGAGTTTTTGAGGTTAGACTCGGCAAGTGAATTCTCGAGTCGGATAGATATCATGATAAACATTCTCAACTGACAGCATTTTTAGAAGCGGAACATCAATTTAGTACTTAAATACGGATTAGAAATAAAGTTTACAAACGGACTTTTAACAGTTTTTCAGATTGAAAAATATAGTTTCAATTTACTTATCAGTGTTAGGCGAGATATTGGCAGTTTAGAATACAATTATGTAATGTTTTCAAAATAATAAATATCCTATATTTAGCCCAAAAGCATTGCTAAAACATTTCTTAAATATTTAATTTTAAAACATACATTTTGAATATACTATTTTAATCTCCGTATTCGAACTTTCAAATGTATACATTAGTAATCTATCTTTTGCTGAATTTGGTTGTTCTTGAATTCTTATACGCACACACCAGGTGTCCCACCACGTATGGGCTGACTTCTAAACGGTTCACGTTATCGAAATGCAATTTTCGCTTAGCAATGCGAAATTATGGGGCAAAAAATATGCCGTGGACATTGTTTGATATATTTGTACTTTTCGATAAATGTATTCATCTTTGATTTTTTAAATAGAACTATATCTTTTTCTCACTGGCAATGGAAAGAACATGAAAAGAGGAATTCATTGGTGTATCATTTGTATATTTTGGCAGTAGTTTGACTATAATATTATACTTTCTAAATTGGTGTTTTAAATTAAACCTACAAAATTTTCTCTAGCCTTTGCAACTGTCGTCTTTGTGCGGCAGGTGACCTTCGTGGCCTCGAAACTGTGACAGGGGGAGGGGTGACTGAGAGGGGCGGCGGGGAAAGACACAATTACAGCAATCCGCGATCTTCACTGAAAGGACAAGGGAACAAACATCAATTCAGTAATCCCTCAACATTCCCGAGAGTTAGGTTCCCAGAAAGCATCACGAATGTCAAATCCGCGAATGTCATGTCTATCTTTTAACTAAGAAAAATGGGCTAGGGTCGTGGAAATCGAAAAGCTGTTTAAAAAAGAAAGAAAAAATCTGAAAACAAATTGCAGTAGAACTGAGTAAGCTCTACTACAAACAAAATTTACTATTAAATTCACAAAGAGAAAAAATAAAACAATTTTTGAAAGTTTTCAAAGTTGAAAATGATTGGATATAAAGATTTGATAATTTTTTGTTTCATTACCCTCCTCGTTCTAATATCCAAATACGGAAGAGTTGGTGCTTCTATATATCTTTTAAATTTCGAATTCTTTTTATTTCGAATTATTTCCATATACGGATCATGTTCCAATACCGTTTTCACCAGAACTTGTTGAAGTTTCAGAATGCCATTAATAGTTTGGACATTGAAATTGCTCCAGGACGTAGTTTCGCTTCCGTTACTTCCGAGGAGATTTTCTTTGCTGATGGTTACCCTAAGCTCCACTTCAGTGAGGTCATTATAATGAGAGTTGCACTGATATTGAAAAGCTTTTCTATTCATGTGGCCAAATCCCTTACCTCCAATTTGACCCAACGGAATTGAATTATTTTACAATTCTGTTAATGTGAATTGACATTGCTACTTTTATGTGACTGCGGAGTTCGTTTTCGAAATAACATTGATAAAGGAAATTGAGTGTGCTCGCTTTAAAAAAAATGTGTTACGACCAAAAGACGCACTCGCGAACGTTGAATTCGCGGATGTTAAAACCGGTAGCATTTTTCTAATCCCTAATGTTCGGATCTCGCGAATAGCGATTTCACGGATGTCGAGGAATTAATGTATTGCTGGTCAGAAAGACCAGAATGCAAGAGATTTCCATTGATTTATCAGAATTGAACCTTCCTTCCACTGGTTGAAATTCCAAAGTATCGATCATTGAAACTTCGTCCTCCATCCACAGTATGCACATTTGCAGTTGCGTGTGCAAGGTCCGGCATACTGACTGCAATGTTTTGTAACGCTATGAATCGATGTTTTGGAATTTCAGCCTGTAAGAAGGAAAGGTCAATTCTGATAAATCAATGGAAAAATATTTCATTCTCATCTTTAATATAGATGTTTTTTCCTGTGTCCGTCATGGCAAGACCAACTATTGCTGTAGTTACGCCTCTATCGCTCTGTCTCCCCCTCTCCCCCATATATCACTAAGACCACCTTTCCCAAAGTTAGCAATTGCAAGGACTGCTTCAGGAAGTATTGTCCGTTTAATTGAAACTCACGTGATAGAAAGTATAATTTTATATTCAAATTACTTTCAAAATATGAACTTATCATTATATTCCTCATTTTACGATCTATCCATTGCTAATGAGAAAAATATGCAGTTCATTTAAAAATAAAAGATGAATTAATTACTCGAAAACTAAAACTACTTCAAACAATATCGTTAAGGCATATTACTTTCCCATGATCTCGCATTTTTTAACAAAACTACATTTCGATATCGCAAACCGTTTAAAAGTTGTGGGGGTGGCTTACTGTTGGTGGGACACTGAACATGAAACTTCAAAAGGTCAGTCATATTTTATAACGCATGATGAAATCTGCTAGATTAAAAACTCAATGTACAAATCTGAGGCCAAAATATATATTCCTCATTACAAATTTGTGTAATTTTTCTTCAATGGTACTTCTTTATAACTTTCTTTACAAAGAACCACTTTAATATCAACTCCGTTCAATTTTTTTTCAAATAACATCATCATAATGTAATAAATTTGTCGACGTCTAATACTTAAGGAAAAATTATTTCATATTCTATATAGAATTAATGACTACAAGCTCAATAACCTTCATTGAAAAATCTGTACGTGCGTAATTTACATAATAATGCCTTCATTATAAAAAATATTTCACTTACGTCTTGCTGTGACTTAATGCTCATTTATCTACATGCTTTATTACGGACCATTAGCTACTTACTTCAAACGATAATATACTCTAGACCTCGCTGGCCCCTGCGTTCCACGACGTATGTTGCAGTCTTCTTCTGTAAAATATCGTTACTTACAATCAGTACATCCTCAAAATCTTCAGCACCAACATTAAAATGCTTTCTCTTTGTCGCATATTTCAGTTGTGTCAGGGCGATAACTTCGTACCGAGGAAACCATCTTCATGCTGGAATTTGTGCCGAGTCTTGGGGTTGACCCAACAATCTTAGTAATGTATGAAGCGAAATATTGGTACACGTAGAAGCCATTGCGTGGCCTGGGAAGACATAGGTTTGACCTCGAAGTTACGAATTCCCAGTACAATCCGTGTCGAGATATTTTTCGAAGTGCGTTCGCGCTCTCGCGAGGGCAAAGGCCTTCTGTTGCGAGAGGTGCCCGCCAAGGAAAAACGCACCGTGTGCATAGCTCGAGAGACAGTACAATTCAATCAAAGTGAAAGGAAATGTGATTCCCTATGGAAGTCGTAAAGGGCTCACACGGTTGGAAGTAAGTCACGTACACTCTCTACAGACCACAGTTTAAACCTTAAAACGTGATGCTTTTCGGAATTAAGTTATTTGTTGTTATTGTTCTCTGTTTGTATTAAAGATTTGGATAAATAAAAGTAGTTTTCAAATACTAATTTCCCGCGTGTTCACTTTTACAGTTTGTCTCTTGTGAAATAACGAACCGAGCGTCAGTACTGATATTGATAAATGTTTCGCCTGGTAACAAATGCATCGTGGCGGACTATAACATGCAGATTTTAGTAGGGAGAAAACCTGGACAATTTCTGCACTGGAAGATCATTGGCGTCGCCCTGTCTTCATCTGACAGTACTCACTGCAAGGTATCCAATAGTATTTCCTTTTCTTTCGGGGGAATTAGAAAGTTCAATCGCTACAATTAGAATGGGTTCTTGATTATATAGTCTTGTCACGTCGTTTAGGAAAACTTTTATTAATTACGTCATGTTATAACTCATTCGGTTGAACTGATGTGTTGTTTATTACCACTTACGTTACTTTTATGACGATCACCACATCTATGCAATTTTGCTTGCATTTTAAGCATCACGTTTTAAGGTTTCAACTGTGGTCTGTAGAGAGTGTACGTGACTTACTTCCAACCGTGTGAGCCCTTTACGACTTCCATAGGGAATCACATTTCCTTTCACTTTGATTGAATTGTACTGTCTCTCGAGCTATGCACACGGTGCGTTTTTCCTTGGCGGGCACCTCTCGCAACAGAAGGCCTTTGCCCTCGCGAGAGCGCGAACGCACTTCGAAAAATATCTCGACACGGATTGTACTGGGAATTCGTAACTTCGAGGTCAAACCTATGTCTTCCCAGGCCACGCAATGGCTTCTACGTGTACCAATATTTCGCTTCATACATTACTAAGATTGTTGGGTCAACCCCAAGCACAACATGCTTGGATTTTAAATCTTTTGACCTCTATAGCCATTGGGGGTTTTCAGAATAACTTTCCACTTTTTACGTAATTGATCAAGAAGTCACTTTTGTAGGGAGGTTAAATTAACATAATCACTTCTGAATTGTCTGATGAACTTTATAAATATATGGGTAGGATACGTTGTTTTTTAGAATATTGCTATTTAGTTTGCGTAGGTGTCTGGGATTCTAGATTATCATCTTCAGATGATACGAAAGCGGATTTGTAAATAAATAGAAGATAAAAAAGCTCTATCTGTTTTGGAGGTTCCACTCTCAGGAGGATAAGAACCTGCATTTCTCTTATGTTCATTTGAGGTGACGTAATTATGGGTAGAGACTTGCGATGTTGCATTTGCTGTGTGTGTAGTTAATATTGAAATTGTAGCCGTTTGTAAATTGGATGACATTTGGTTTCTTGTTCCTGTATTTGTAGATTGTCATTTTTGCAACGTGTTATCGTGGTTCGTTGGTTGCCCTATTGTTTGTATAATAGGTGGTGTTTGTTGCTCATGAATTGAGGTCAGGTGCTGTTTTGGTTCCTGTGAAAGTTGAATGCCGTGTTCGTTTGTTGAAGTGTAAGTGTTTTATTGAAGTTGTTGCAACGTGTGAAGCTGTTGAAATTGTTGCTACTGGAGTTGTTAAAACATAGCTGGAAATGTTTGCTACTGAAGCTGTTGAAATATATATAGCCGTCCTGAAGAGGTTCAGTTGTTATTCCTTTACAGTTTCTACTTTCATAGTTTTGTTAATATCTATGCCTATTCTGGGTTTTGTGGCACATTTAGTGCATTTTTAGCCAAAGTTGTCCTATCATTAGACCACTGCGTTCATATTCATTTCGAAGTTAGTTTTCTTCTGTTGGTAACTCTGTTGGTCAGAGTGGCGACAAATACTGTCTCAAATTGTATGTAAATTCAATTCAAACAACAATTTTTTTTAGAGATTTAACAATATTTTTTAAATCTCAACGAATCACTGACGAACCTCCCACGTGAAAAATTCTGTGAATTGATGTAAGGAAAAGAGCCCTGTACACACGCGCACTAGTGCCTTGTCTGCAGCGCAGCGCTCTTTACATTTTTTCGATTTCGAAGTTATTTTTGGAAATACCCGTGTATATAAAAGAGAAACAACCAAAGTAAATACCTGTTACGTACACATTGGTGAATATTATATGCGGTTGACGCGAATTGCCCGTATAGTAAGTTTCTTTTAATATGATCTGTGTTTCAGGGCATATTAATTTTGCCAGACCTTCAGTACCATTTTGTACAACGATATCTTATACTTCGTTTAGTGATTTTTACCTTTATTTGTTTTGAAATAATACATAAATTCGAAAAGGTTTTTTGAACATTTGAAGCACCAACACTCGTAAACTACAATATACAATATTGTTCATTTTGTGACTCAGTAAAGTCTTGCATTTAAAATATTCTAGCCGTCCATTCCTTTAATAAGCTACATTTTTTCTTTTTAGCTTGCCATCACATGTTGCCCGTTATAATTTTTGCTTTGAAAGGAATTCTCTAGAAATGAAAATAAGTCGCTGCCCAAACACAAACGCCGAGCGAGTGACTCAGGGTGTAGCACGCTGACTCTCATTCAGGAGGTCCGGGTTCAATACCCGTGTCGGCCATCCTGATCGGGGATTTTGTAGTTTCCCTTGGTCATCCAGGCGAATGCTGGGATGGTTCTATTGAAAAGCCACGACTGCGAAACCGGCGTCGCTAGACGAATTCATTACGTGACGTCACGAAGGTCAAGTGAATTAGAGATATCGCCTGTTCTTTTTTCGGTGACCGACTGGGAACCCTGGGATTCAACTGCACAGATGCCACTTGCCCTTTACAGGACATATAATGGCTAAATACAAATACAAAAAAAACAACAACAAAAACAAAGACAAAGAGCAGAAATACAAAATATTAGGCAGTCAATTATATGAAATAGTTCACTTTTACATTACAATATATTTATACAAGGGGGTGCCTCCAACTATGGGTCACCTCCATAACTTCTAATTTGTTCACGATATCGAAATCCAGTTTTCGCTCAACAATGCGAAATCGCGAAACAAGTAATATGCTGTAGAGATATTGTTTGAAATATTTTTAGTGTTCGTGACATTTAATGTTATTTGATTTTTTAAATGGAATCGTATAGCTTGCTCACTAGCAATAGACAGACCATAAAAATAGGAATGCAATGATGTAACATATATTAATGCTTTGATAATATTTTGCGTATATAATTATACTTTCTAATATTTTATTCTAAATTAAACGGACAATATTTCCTCTGGCAACTGTCACTTTTGGGGAAGATGACCTTCGCGGCTCCGTGAATGTTGGGGAGAGGGCAGAGGCCACCACCTTCCCCAAAGCTGACAGTTCAAAGGGCTGCTACAGGAAATATTGTCCATTTAATTTAAAATCACAAGTTGGGACTGATTTGACTCTCAAATTACTATCAAAACATTAACATATGATACATGACTGCTGCTCTATTTTTATGATCTATCTATTGCAAGTGAGAACTAGTGGTGCACTTACTTTCTCAGCTTTAGTAATGGTAATGTAATACTATTTACACCACTTAAAACCACACCATTTAAAAAATGAGTCATCATTTTTTGTAAAACTCTTTTGAAATCGTAGAAAATTTGGTGCGGAAACTAAATAGTTTCTAAAGTCTAAACCTTTACTCTCCTTTTTCTGAAAACTTAAGAATTGTGGCATAGCATGTTATTGCCCCGAGTTCTTCAATTCATTGTATATTCACAAACATATCGGAAGAGTTTCTTAACCTTTCAATATGCATCATAACCAGTATGCACTAACATTCATTTTACGTTCATGAAGCGCAGTAAAGGCATGAAGTTCATGAAGCGCAGTGAAGCGGCTGGCTTAGTGTTTCGTTCTTCCAAAATATACTACACCGTAGAGTTTAATTTACCGAGCGAAGTTGCTCAGGGCGTTGCGCGCTCACTTCACATTCGGGAGGCCCGTGTTCAATCTTCGTTCAGAGCGAGAATGTTGTGGGTTCCCTCGGTCATCCAGGCGAATGCTGGGATGGTTATATTGAAAGCTCACGACCACGAAATCGACGAAGCTAGCCGAATTCGTTAACTTCGTGAACTTACGGAGGTCAAGCGAATCCGAGACATTGCGGGTTCGTCGTTGGGTGACCGACTGGGAACCCCGGAATTTAGCGGAGTTGAGTTTAATTGCCCTTTACGGGGCAAATAATGACTAAATACAAACACAAAAATAATTCAATCTTCTACGTGGTTAATTGTATGAACTGAACATTTGAATACCGGTCGGGAAAACGTTGTAACCCTCAAAATGAAAATTTAGCAACACAAGACTTTCTTTCTCCATAATTGCATTTACGCACCCGTGTGACTCGTGGACAAAATTTAAAAAAAGAAAAAAAAGTGCCTAATGTTATTGTTCGCCAACATAGTTTCTTACACGCCTCACTCAGACCACATACGACCTTAATGCGAGGAAACCTAGCATGGGGAGAAGGCAAAAAACAGATATTGGAAAATATTCGTTCGTTAATCGCACAATAAAAAACTGGAACGAGTTAGCCTGCAATACTACTAGAGACTCTACCTCAGAGTGTGGGAAAATTCAAATATAAATTAAAAAAACAAATTAGAAATAGTTATAATTGTATGTATCTTAGACTAGAACATTCAAATTATGTATTGAATTTAATTTTTAGTCATAAACTGCATAAAATGTGTTTATAATGTACTTAATTTTATGGAAACTTGTACTAATTTATAACTTGTATGTAAATGTACTCCTTGATGTATCTATGAAGAGCTGCCACTGGGATCTTTCCCAAAGCAGTTAATATCGTCTCCTGTATTATTTCAGTAGTATACCTTTGGGTTCCGGCCCTCACACGCAACCAATCTTTATAAATGAGGGCTCTAAAGAAAGAGAATTTCACGGAGACTTGACGAATTCCATTTTCACTTTAAAAATATGGATGATTTCTTAAAAAAAACGCATCGAAAATATTCATGTAAAATGCAACCTGCATCACATGTCAACCTATATCGGCAAATAACTCATAAACAAAGCATTTTAGAGCCTTAGAAAGTAAAATTTTGAGGCTCAAAGAAACGTTTTTCACACTGTAATCTACTAGATGACACATTCTCCAATCCATTCAATTAACTTTTCGGTTCCATGCTTCAATACTATCAAGGCCACCTCAATATTTCAGTCCTTCCTGCTGGTAGCAATTTTAGTGGCGACACGCATAGAAGGCTTAGATTCAACAATCTTTATTTACTTTTTCTGTTAACACCGTAGTTTGTGCAGTCTGACAAGGTTTGTTTGCATAATCATTAATTCAAGATTTGCTCTCCAGCAACAACTGGAAGTACTATTATAGTTGCTTCATACCTATGAAGATTGTTTCTTATGCGTGTAGTGAAACTATTCAATTAACGTTTTTTTTCATGGTCTATAAGGGACTGTGTTGTGGAGGGATGTGGATGTTCAGTGAAGAGTGAAGACTGTGTTTGTGTTTTACCTGTAGCAATATTTTCGTTATCATTCGATGAAAGTTTCAAGTCAACGGGTTCAGACACGTAGCTTTCTCAAAAGTAAAAAGCTAATATTTTTGTCTATCACGAAAAACTAAAACCTAATGACAAATAATATTGAATAATTACTTCAAATGCCTTTAAGTAAGTGTTGGGAATTGTTCTAAGCAAATTCCCCATGATATTGAATAAATATTTATTGAAAATTTCTTTTACACATTAATTGCATTGTTTTTTATTTTTATTTTGTAATTGTGTTAGTACATTGCAAGTTATCTTTATAGATTTTAAACAAATAAACACGTTTCGTTAACTACTTTCCCTCTTAGAATGAAAATAGAAGGATAGGGATGAGTGTGGGTTCTAACATGCGAGAGTTCTCGCACGGGTACGCAGAGGTAGTGGGGGAAAACTTGTGCTATGGCACAATACAAAGAACAAACTGTTTAAAGTAGCTAAATTAAAATACCTTGAAATAAATAGAAAACAAAAATGAAAACGCGCTAGCCTACAATACTACGTGAATCAATTAAAGACAACTAAATTTAAAATTAAAGAAAGAATAGTGCAAGTCACCCGACAACTGTCAACGATCGCAGTCCAAACGCACGATTTAAATGTTGGCGGTATCTGGAAGTATGTACACCAACGCCCAGCTGCAAATTCATATTGTAAATAAAACACTGTTTGATATTAAACTCAAGGTGTCGGTTCGTTAAGATATTAAAAATGCAAACATTGTTTGAGCAACATTCCCATGTACCGAAGTGGGCTTACTAATGCCTACTAAATTGTTTCTAATGCTAACAAATGGTATTTAGTACTCAAAGGTGAATACATTAGTTTGATTATTTTTTGGCTCCGAATTGTTTTTCTTGAGGTACGTAAGGACGCAGAAAAGAATTCAATACTTTTTAGTAAACAAAAAATTTTTCAATTTTCGCACCCCAGCGAGCTGGCACCCTGACTCTCCAAAACCCACTCGGTTCTTCATAACAAATCAAGGAAAGTTAAATAATATTACAATGAGTAGGTTTGTTCTTGCCCGATCCCGTATTTTCGCACTACTTTACTTGGCTTTCTTAATAGTAAAAACCTTTTCTATTATTTGACTACCAAGGAAAGCGGAAAGCTAACTCTCAAGGAAGATTGAAAAAGTTCTTCAAATGTTTTTAAAGAAGTATGAATTGTTTCAAGAACATCTCTCTATAATGTTGAATAAACTTTAATTGAAAATTTGTCTCAAACATCAATTGCATTGTTATTTTGTTTGATATTCTGTAAGTACATTAGTAGTTCCTCTCCTTTATGGAAAGGATAGACAAATGGATAGGGAAAGGGTGGGATTTAACATGCCAGAGTTCTCGCACGGGTTCGCAAGTTCTCGCTAGTTATTATATTATTATTATTATTATTATTATTATTATTATTATTATTATTATTATTATTTATCATTACTATTATTATTCCAGAAAAATGAGGGTTACGACGATTTTGGCGGTGGGTATTCATTTCCCTCCGAGTATTAGATGCTTTACCGATGCGCCGTAAAATCTGTTGATCCCACGGAAACCCCAGAGGGCGTGGCCGCCTTGAGCTGATCGAGTGCTTGGCCGGAGCGCCCGCTGCGGACAGGCGACGTACGAGGGCGCGTGATGTCCATGGCGCGGAGGCTGCTTGGGAGGCAGGCGGCAGGGAAATTCGAACGCGATCCGAGTTCGAAGCAGATCGCACTCTTCTCTCCGAGAAAGTGAGGTTGCAACATGTAGAAATGTTACGGAATGTTCGCGCGTGCAATATGCGTTTTAAGAAAAACATCTGTTACGAAAATGTTTTTTATCAATATTTAACCCGATCAGTGGGAATACCACTTTACAGTGTGTGTTAGCTTTTATTTACATAATATTATTGAAGGCATGGGAAACTGGAAATTAGTGCACCATATCCCTGTTTCTGAGCAAGTACATCCCCAGTGGGTACCTCTATGACGGCTATTATTAATTGTATCAAATTGAAAGTGTGAGGAAAAGTAAGATACAGAGTGAGAGTTGAGATAATTATTTAATTAAGTTAGTTAATGTGGGTTATGGGGGACGGAACAGATCTTTTGGAAGACGAGATTTAATTCTTGAAGGAGCAATTCTCGTGTTTTATCTTTGAAATTGTGTGTTACTTACTTTCTTGGTATTATTTGTAAGTGGTAGTATTTGTAAAGATTAATAGTTTAGTACTTAATACTTTAAGGTTATATGCCTAGTACTTTACAGCAAATATAAGGAATGTTTTTGCTTTTTTTTTCATTTTGGCATATAATTTAGCGTGTTTAACCGGCTTAGGTGGCTCAGGTCATCAGGTGATGTCGTTGATGTCACTGAGGTACCTTGGACCGGAATATCCTAGGGTTTGAGTCCCGACGGTGGCAGAATTTTCGACACTACCTACCGTCAGTACTAAATATGCAGGAAAAGTCCTCTTTCCTCTTCCTAACCTAATTTTAAGAGCGTATTGTCTTAAAATACACACTTTTTCGACATAAAACATTACACCTTCTTTGCAAATTATGACATCAACTAGAGCTCGGGAAGTTCAAAATTATCGTAAAAAAAACAACGGGTGTATTCCCAAGGGACGATGGAATTCCACTTTGATATTCTGGCAATTCTGCGAGATCCTTGTAATTGGAAATAATTTCAGTCCTTGCTGCGATGTGGTGGGGTGAAAACATCCGTAACATGAATCAAAATGTAACAGTTTATGTTCAGTAACTTCAGAAGTAGCATATCAAAGGATGATGGACCTCAAAATTGGTAACATTATGTTTGGGGCGCAACAAGTGGTGATTGTTCATCACGCCAAGGAACGGAAGCACAGATAAATAGCAGAAATGTTAAATGTTTGTAAGAGTACTGTTAATGTCATATTACAGAAGTAAAAGAAAGACCAGATTGAAAACATACCACAGAGAGGAGGTTCAGGTGAGGTCAGTAACGGGGAAGAATGTGTGTTATTGCGAAGGGGAAGAAATATCCCAGGATCAGTGCTCGGTAGCTATCCGCCGATCTGCGTAAATCAGCTGGAAACTGTGCGTAGGGTGCTAATATAATACACGTAGTTGCGTTGCTAGGAAAAAGCCTTTCATTAGCGAGGCAAATAGAAAGATGATGTTGCAATTCGCAATTCGCAAAAGACCAAAAATGGATGAAGTGTTTAGTTTTTGGGCGAGAGGTAATTAGAGGTGTTCGGAACAGATGATAGGCGAATGGTGAGGAGAAAGAGAAACGAGTCGCTTAATAATAAGAGTCTCACTCCAACAGTAAAACGGAGAGGTGGGTACGTGATGATTTGGGGCTGCATAGCAGCTAGTGAAGTGGTAGAAATTGATTTTATTCAACGTGCCATGGACAAAATGTAGTATCTAAATATTCTCAAGAACAGTTTGCACATAAATACATATAAAGTGGGAATTGGAATTTGTTTTAAATTTTATCAAGACAACGACCTTGAAAATAAGGCCCACTTGTGAGGAAATGGCTTCTCTGCAATTGTCCCAAGGTGTTTGATATGCCATCCCAGTCTCCAGACCCATTGAGAATATTTGGCACGAATAAGAAATTAGGATTCCTAAACACAACATTAGTTCAAAAATTTATTAGAAGAAAGATTTTGAGAAAACTGTTATGAAAATTGGAAACAATTATACCCAAAAATTAGTATCTTTAAAAGCCAAGAAGACTGAAAAAAGTGCTAAAACGAAAGGGACAACTACAAAATATTAAGTTAATTAATCTTAATTTATCACCTTTTCCTGAATTGCCTGAATATTAAAGTGGCTGTAAAGTTGTGCGTTCATTCATTCAGTTTGAAGAATGAACGAAATATTAAATAAATGTGTGAAATAACGACGGAAACGTAATGACAGAAGATACTGCCGGGAGTATTTTCTTTGAAAATATATGTGCCTCCATGAATCCCCCCTTCTTTATAGACTTTGAAGAATGGAAAGACCGGGAGGTTTTCTGGGGTGGAAATACATTAAATGTTATAATATTTAGACTTATAAGCAATGACAAAATATTTCAATTAGCGAAGAAAAAGGATTTCTTGGATACGTACTCGTGGATAATTTGAAGATTTTAAAGGCATACCTCAATATAAATCATTCATAAACAAACCACTTTCGTAGACCAAAATCGAAGTTTTTTTTCTGATAAATTTCATTTTTTGACACTTGCGCAAGTTCTTCATATTAAATGTATTTTTATGAAAGTTACATTTCACAAAACACTAGAGATACATTGTTTTAATAATGTAACTTTGAAATCTTATGTGGTTAGAAACAAATATCACGAGGATACAATTTTCACTCTCATAATAGCACGGATGCTAGATGAAACTTTCTTTCAGCTGATAAGATGATTTTCAAGTGACAATTTTTCTTGCTATACTTTCTTACTTTTCACATTATTCCAAACCTGTCTTACCTATCTGTTTCTGTCTTTACTTTTCACATTATTCTAAACACGTTGGTTATGTTTTCTTATAAAAAATATTTCTACTAATTTTTATATTCCTTGCTTTAGAACACTTTATTATTTGCAAAAATTAATGCTCCGGTCACTCCGCTGAATGGCATCTAGCAGTTGAAGTGTCAGCTAAGACCTTTTGGGGTTAGGTGGCTCTAGGCATCAATTGATGTCACTGCTGTGCTTCTGATTGAGAGGTCATTGGGTTCGCGTCCCGCCTGTGGCGGGATTCAGTTGGAATTCAGCATCTGTCTGAAGGAGAGTCGTCTAACCGACTGCTTTGATCGGTAGTTTTCCATGGTTTCTCCAATTAATACCGGGAAAAAGCTGAACCAGTACCCTAACACATGGGGAACGGACCGCGCGCCATCTTTCCTTCCTCTTCCTTGATCCTATCCTTACCACTTACACACATTTACACTTACAAGCACAACACATGTCGGTTAGACCATTAAGGGAGCTTCGATCTTGTCCCGGCTGGGGCGGTGCGCCACACTGATGTGGTATAGCTGGTTGTGGGAAGCAATGCAAGACGACATACAGGTCGGTCGCCTGATCTCGCCATCCAACGCGGGAAAATCATCGCAACCTCCCTTGATAAAATCATCCACTACACTTCCGGGGCTAATGACCTTAGCAGTCAATGCGCCCTGGAATCACAAATCAATCGCTCAAATCCATTTCTGCCATATTCGCACTGTGTACTATACAGTGAGTCCATCGGACGGCCTATTTACCTATCTGTACTCTCTGGCACATTCACATGACTAACTCACTCTCAAAGTTTCCCATGCTCTTGCAAACACTCTCGCTGGCTAGTTCCCTCGCCCGTTCCCTGGTTCTCTCGCTCGTCCGCTTGCTTCCTCGGACGCTTGATCGGCCATTCCCTGTTTTGGGTTCTCCTGCTTAGATACCCAACCACTCGCCTAATCACCTACCACCTAACTCTCGCGATAAAATAATGGACTACACTTTCAGGGATAATGACCTTAGTAGTTGATACGCACGGAATGACTAATCAATCAGCCAGTCATTAACGCATTCGAATGCCCCAGTGGCTTGGCGCCCTATCGGACGTCAGCGAATCTTCCTAGCGCGTGCATGGCGTTTGCGACCGGAAAAAGGCTAGGAGCGCCGGCCGCCTGCTTTTGCGGAGTTAATGAGCTTAGCAGTTGATGCGCACGGAATCACTAATCAATCACTCAAACAATTATTAAGGCAACCAAGTGCCTCAATGGCTCAGCGGGCGGACGTTACCGGAGCTTCCTAGCGCGTACGGGGCGTTTGCGACCGGAAAAAACACGACGAACGCCGGCCGCCTGCTTTCGTGGGACGAATGACCTTAGTAGTTGATGCAGACTGAATCACTCAATCAATCATTTACGCATTCGAACGCCCCAGTGGCTCAGCGCCTGATTGGACGTCGGCGGATCTTCCTAGCGCGTGAGCGGCGTTAGCGACCGGAAAAAGGCGAGGAGCTCCGCCCGTTTTTTCGTGGCCGCCGCGCAGGTTGACAAATCGCATGCCGATTTATTGTTCCTCGTGACAGCGGTCGAAACCTCGTCGGTCTCTCCGCAGCACGATAAGTTTTTCGCGGCCCGAGTAAATTACATGATTGCCGCAATTCAACATCGCGGCGATGCACGTTCTTCAGGGAAGGGTCGCCATTGTGTCATACAAGCTGTCAGGTTTCTTTGGAGGCGCTTTCGTCGCCCGCGTCGCGCCGCCCGGCCTCGGAAGAAGCGGGCCCCGCTCGTTTCTCGGGATCGTTTCTTGCCGCAGCCGCGTCGCCGCCGTCGCTCGCGACTCCGCCAAAAACGTTGATGGCCTGCCTCCGGTTTTCGTGCGCGCGGTACTTCCTGCTGAACGGAAATCTCGCATTCTTTCCCCGAACGGGAAGTCGCACGTGACGAAAAAAAGGACGCAGGTAACAATGCGCACTCAGATACATCGTTACACAGTTCTCGGAGATTTTCATGTTAACTCATGATGGCAAGACGTTCTGTACATGGGAAATCGGTTAATTGGCTTTTGTTGGGGACTTTCATTTCTGATGAATAACAAAAACTTCTAATCTTACGGCAGATGTCTACACCATTTGGTCTCTCTCATTTTCACTGATGGGAATAACTACCTTTTCGAATAACTACCTAATTCGTGGAATACTACCAGAATAATAGTAAATCAAGTTTACGGATATCCAGCACTCTAGTGCAAATTAAATTAAATTTATTTAAGAATACTAACGCAAGGAGTTTTATGTAAGGATGCAAGGAATTATCGAAATGTTTATGCATATTGCAAGGAGATCGCCCTCTATGCCCAAAGTGGAATTAATAAAGCATTAATGTAACAATTGATTTACTGTATTTTAATTGGCTACAAGATTCGTAACAGTTTATAAATGTTTGATTGATAGATTACCTTCTTTCCGGTCGCGTCAACTGCTATTGTCATTAGTCGCGTAAGTGTAGTGCACGTTATATCCCATGATGTTGGCAGTGGTTCTCCCCAACTGGAAAATGAGATTCGCGCACCAAGGAGGTCGCATTATGCCCAAATATTACGTAATGAAACGATGTTGTAATAAGGGATTAATACAAGAGTGTGATATTAGGATACGAGCGAGGAACAAGCGAGTGTCTTAATACCCATTACATCGAGTTTCATACGGTACTTTTTCTACGACTTATGATAACGTTTATAAGTTAAACTTTTACATTAAATAGTTTCGTGGCAATTAACATGCAGGATTCAGCCAATACCACCAAGCGGACAGCTCCCTACCCCCCGCAGATGGCTTTGTTTTACCGCAAGGGAGTAAAGAATTTTCGCCAATAATTCTGACGTCACCATTTTCGCTTTTTCTCTTATTTCTGGTGTCAAGGTGACCTTTGATTTGAAAATAGACTTTTTTAAGGAGAACTACACGACAGCAGCCTATAACCCAAAATGACGTGCGTTTGAATCTTAACCTTAGTCAAATGTTCTCTCCAACTACCAATAGGATCAAAATGAAATTACGATTCAATTTATTTTAAATAATATTTCACGTTAAAAATTACTAATAATAAGATAAATTAAAACTGAGAAACATAAAATAATAATAAATGCAATTATAATGTACACAATCGAACGAAACATTGACTATAAAGATTCTCAATGACTAATTATCAATATTTGGTTTGTAAGCTTCTCTGTGGTTGGTCAGGAATCTGTATCATGAATTCTGTATCAAAATGATTATCATTATGCAACGGGTTGCAGCCATCAAGTGACAAAATTATACAATGGGAGTATAAAACTGAATTAATACAACATTAATATAAGAATTTATTTAATTTATTATAATTGACTACAAGATTCGAAACTCTTTATAAACGTATGATTGATTGTTGATAAATTACTTTCCAGTCGCGTCAACTGCTATTGTCATTAGTCAAGTAATTGTAGTGCACATTTTATCCCATGATGTAGCGGTGGTTCTTCCCAACTGGAAAATGAGATTCGACGCCCACCAACACATTGCCTGATTAGGGTACCCTTCCTGGTATCTGCTCCAACGGAGGATTACCCCAGTTGGTACAAGCTCTCGACTAGTCTCCCCCTTTCATGCGTGAAAGTGTAGTGCATGTAAGTGTTACTGTATGTGAAGGGAGAGGCGGAGAACAAAAATAAGAAAGGAAGATCGCATGTGGTCCATGGCATGTCTGATACGTACTCGCCTAGTACTGATTTGAAACCCAAGGAACACTACCAGTGCCACCACAGAATTCTTCTCCAGATAGCTCAGCTGCTGAATTCGACCTAGCTGTCTAGCTAGTGTTGAAAATTCACCTCCGTCGGGATTAGAACGCCTAAAGATGCTGCACAGAAACAGCTGTTGCCGTGAGCTGTCTCAGGTTGTATAAATTAATGAATAGAACTTGTAATTGCAGTAGGACTTTATCAGCATATCACTGTTCTACCTAATCTGACATTCCATCCTCTTGACTTTGTCCAAGGATTCTGAACGTACTGTAATAACCACCGGTTTTCAGATTTTCATAACATACTGATCAAAACCAGAAACTTGTCGAGAAAGACCGGATTAATACAGCTGACTTCAAGAAATGAGCCTGTCAGCTGGGCGCGATATCTATCCAAATTTTATTCACAACGATTATTTCCTCAGTTAAGAACTTCACCGAACTTCTCCGAAAAATTATCGAAAAATCTACACTTGGTGAAGACAATCATGCTTGCCACTTCGGTACCTTTTTTAATGAAAAGCTTCAGCTGTACACGCCAACGCGTTCCAAGGAACGAATGAAAAAGAAATCGCTCTTTGAGGTTGATGTGAACTTCTTCATCGGGAGAACATCCGCGCCCGGAGGCGGACTGACGGCCGCGGCGACTGAGGTCAGGTCCAGCGGGCGAGTAACGAGGCGGGACAAAAGGCGTCTGGGGCGATGGGAAGAAACAAGAGACGAGCGGCGCACGCCCGGGGCGTCGCCACTGCCTGCGCCCGCCCGGCGTTTCGTGGCGTGAAGAGTAATTGAGCCGCCGCGGCCGGGCCGGCGCTGTCTGCGTCCTTTCATGCGGCTGATTGTTTCCGCTAGGCGCAAGAAACCTCCGGCGGCCGCGCCGGCCCGAGCGTCACTCGCGGGGTGCCCCAGGGGCCTTCGCTCTGCCAGAACGCATCCACATCTGCATGTTCGCCATTGTGCCATTGTCTTACAGCCACTACTGGTGGCCATCTCTAGTAATGTGCTTTCTTTTGTTGAAGTGATCGATTTTTCCACAAGGAACGTGTGGATATTACTCTATTAACCCTCGTACCATACCTGGGGTCTTTTTGGACCCCAGCATCATTAAATTATTAATATTTTCTTGAATATTTGAAGGATAATTTCAGTCTTCTAGGTATGTCCTTCGCACATTTATTAAGCAGGTACCAAACAGTTTTCACATATTTTACGAATTTTATTTGAGTCATTATTTGTTTTCGTTACATGAGACTAAAGTATAGCCTGTGATTTTCGCATTTGAAATATCTTGCCATGAACGTCGAATAATGTCTGTTCCAGTCAATATTCATTCATATCGTAATAACTTTCGTAAACTATTACAGACATTTCTGAACCATTATGTATCAACAATGGAGAGGCTATTATTTTTACGAATAATTAATTTAAGTAAATTATATTTACAATGTTATTGAAAGTAACTTATAAAATGTATTTTTATATAATAACAATTATTTACACTCAGTATATTGCCGTACATATTCGTGTTTACCACTTCCAATTGTCAGTAAAACTTGGTGCAAAAAGACCCCAGATATAGTACTTGATTGTAAATTGCAGATATGGTACAAGGGTTTATCGGTTATCTGGCCTCGCGACCAGCGAACAGGCTCATTTCTTGAAGTGACCTTTATTAAATGGTCTTTCTAGACGAGTTTTCTGGTTTTGATCAATATGTAATAAAACGCTGAAGACTGGTGGTTATTTCAGTACGTTCAGAATCTTTGGACAAAGTCAAGAGGATGCAATGTCAGGTTAGGTAGAACAGTGATATCTAGAATAGTTTATTTAGTGGGGTTATTTATGTGTGTCAGATATCAATAAATAATGGTTTTCTTACAAGTTCTTAAATTTTCACATGGTGAAAACTACTGCTTTAAGTATACGAATGAGAAATCCATTCATTCAAGTCCACAAATGAGAAGACGCGAGAAAGAAGAGTCCAAAAGATGTGTATGGAAAGATTAATGTATTGATATATAAGAGTTGCTTCAATAAAATCCAGGATTTATGTAGATTAACCCGAGAGAAGTGGCGTGGGGTCTCTTGTGACCCCACGTATCTTTCCGTAGCTGCAGTTGCCTAATATTGCGAGTCAGAAGCTTTATATTTCACATACCTTTCACCACATTCTTTAGCTTTTGTCTGAAAGATTTTCAGAATTTTATGTGTAATAATTCATTTATAAATATTTGTGAAACCAATACAAACATCTTAAATTTCGTACTTTTTCTAAGGTGTGTTGATTGGCTTTGAAGCATTTTCAATAAATTGTTTGTTTTTACGTGAGACAATGTTAGAAGATGAAACTTACTGAATTTTCTGATATCTTTCTCGTTGAAAATTCAGGAAAATGTAAATGGAGCCACTACATAAAATGAAAGATAAATGATAATTTAGCCCTTTTATTTGTTTCAATTCCTCATTTGCATGTTTGTTTATAATAGTGCATTAAGTTAATACAACCTTATAAATGATTGATTATTATTAAAATAACTAATATCGCACTTACCTCTTGCTAAATAAAATTTTCTAAGGAAATAACTTAAAGGGGTCAAAAATGACCCCGCGCCACCTCTAACGTAACTCCGGCAACCGCCACCTCTCTAGGGTTAAGGGTTATTAAAAATTGGTAACAATCAAAGCATACTAATGCCATTGCAAAGAGAACTAGTAGTGTACATACTACTAATTCAACACTACTACAACAATGCACCTTTTTAGTTTTATTCTGCAGTGGGATACCATGTTGTGAGGATTTGTTGACCAATGTTTTGGCTGATACAGGCCACTAGTCAGAAATTTATTCAGGATTTTATACGTTTTCTGAAAAGTTAGGATTCACCAAATGAAAATAATTTGGAATTATTGAGTACCCAATGAAAATAAACTCATGAATATTCAGGTAATTTAAACTTAAAATAATCATATAGCTGGGTAATTAAATACTGATCACATTTTTGTGTGAAAGACATCGGAGATCGACTTGTACTATTCTATTTTGAGGTCTAATTTGAGGTTTTTCTTTCCGTAACAAAAAATCAAACGTTTTAATTCGGTGCAAATCAAAATTATAATTACAAAACTCCTGACACTTGTTCGTAGGATCGTTTGACCTCCACTCACCTTTCGATTTACTTCCATGCAACACGCCTTTGTAATCCAACACAACAACTCACGTTCTGCAAACGGAAGAGAATAAACGTGTTTTATACTTTACTCTCGCAATGCACGAGAGCTCTGTGCACGCTCCAGGAAACGGTCATTTTGCATTGCTCTTTCTCCCGAACGATTAATTAAAAATTTTCTCATGATGCGCCCACGCGCAAGATTCGCAACATTTTCCCGGAGTTGTATGATGTTTGCTGCTGGCCTTTCCATTTTATAAGGGACAACTTTCGCGGCATGTAGAATTCACGTGCATTTTTCTTGATGAAATAAATAAAGAACTCGTAAGTCTCGAACTGTGCCATTAACGCTTCTTCGTTCGTCTTGAACTGAATGAAGTTTTCTCTTTAAGCCATTAAGTGTTCTGAGAATAAGGACATTCATTTTTTCACACTTAAATGTAGATGATCTATGTTTAATCGTGAAAAAATTAATGTTCCAGGTGCGAAAAGTATTGAGTATAATTTCTTTACTTATTCAATTCTTTTGTATTCTAGTGAAGATTCAAAATAGCTACAATTACATAACCGCCTCGCATTATCCTACTTTGTCTCTTATACTTTAGTTGCTTTGCAGTATTCTCTGTACAGGACTTTCAAGGTTATAAATTATCAGAGTTTAATTACATCGTCATCCACAACATTAAACATCGGGTGTCTAAAAATCTTGTATCTACCTTTTATCTGCAAGTCTTTTTCGGTCCTTTTGCTTCTATTTCTTAATGTGACCCACCTAACGGTTTCCCAGAACTATTACAAAGGTTTGGAGAGGACCAATACAGAGAAGAAACACCGGCGAAGTTTAGTACACCACCACCATGCGCCATAAGGAGCCAGGCTATAAACAAACATCTTATTAAAGTAGTAAATTAAAATACAAAGTGTGCACAGGCTGGCAATAACGAGCTGGCAACCGCTGTCAGACGCTGAGCCTGTGCGGGGACTTTCTTGGCATTAAAGCTACGTGGCTTCTGCATCGTTGTCGGACGGGCTGCATGTTGCAATACAAAAGCAGAGAGATAATCTGCGCTTAGAATTATCCGCAGAACAGTATTAAAAATTATAATTTTCATACATCGTCAGGTGAACATACTGCCTAATGTAATACGTTTTTATAATGTACGCAATAATTATGCTCCAAGCGATGTTTTGCTGCTGATGTAGATCTTTTGAGAGTAGGTATATTTATAGAACGAGCATTACTTTCAACATTGATCTCCAAAGCATTAACGAAAGGTTGTGGAGTGATATTTAATTACTCTCGCCTATAATTTGGATACTTTTACCTTTCATAATATTCTTGACAATCACACATCTAACAGTTCATGAAGAAAGGAAAAACTTATTTCTTGAAAAACATTTTTTAAACTAATGTTGTTACAACCAGCACATTTTTCTCGCTTGATTTGTAACAGATTTGCAATATTATATAACATGAAGCTTCAAAAGTGTTTCCAATTAGCGATTTTTTTACGCGCCGAGACTCGAACCGAGTCCATCGAGTTAACTCGTCGTTTGCTTTATAGTTACATCACTAAGTCGCACTGTCGTACTCACTTGGGCCCACGCTTAAAAATCGAATTCTTCCTCCCATCATTTCTAACACGTATTTTTCTAAAATTCAAAGAGTTCAACGAGAATGAGACCTGTGTTATTCTTTAAGCCCCTCCTGTTTCATCCGTGGAAAAAATATAAAGATAAATTTGGAGTGAGTTTTGAGAAAATGTTTTTCTTTTAAGTATTGCATTTATTTCAAGCGGAAAATATGTAAAGACCATTAATTAATTTTCAAAAAATTGTACATGACCTTTTTTAAAGAGCTGCGTTTTTAGAACATATTTAATTTATGAGAAATCTATCGACCTTAAATTTTGTTTCAATTGTTTTTTGTTAAATTTTTTTGTTAAAAAATTTAATTGTTAAAATTCACAGTGTAGCCAATTTTTTACCATATTTTGATAGATACAAGGACAAAATGTGGAGCCGTTTTTGATTTTTAAAAATTGTTTAAAAAATTGAAAATTGGCCATATTTAACGCAAGAAAACCTACTCAAACATTTGAAAAATTGCACATGATCTTATTTCAAGATGTATTTTAGGAACCGATTTCAGTAAGGAAAAAAATCTCTATCATTAATATTGTAGTTGCAGGAAGGCGCAAAAATTGACCTTTTGCATTTTGAAAAAATCAGGAATTTTAATGAAAATAACAATTGCACTGTTCTCGTAAGTATTCTGTTCCCTATCAGAGGACAAAGTCTATTTAAAATTGGAGCCATTTTTGAGAAAATTTTGAAAAAGTTGAGACTTCATGTAAAGTATCCCCTCAAAAATCATAATATGTTTTATACTCAGAGGACCTCGAGATCATTTAAATCTATCGAAGCCTATCATTTTCGAGAAAATCGACTGAACGGTTTATTGGGCCTTGACCACGGTGGACCGGCAGGCGGGGGGGGGGGCGAACGGGCGGGCGAACGGGCGGGCGAACGGGCGGGCGAACGGGCGGGCGAACGGGCGGGCGAACCGGGCGGGCGAACGGGCGGGCGAACGGGCGGGCGAACGGGCGGGCGAACGTGGCGGGCGAACGGGCGGGCGAACGGGCGGGCGAACGGGGCGGGCGAACGGGCGGGCGAACGGGCGGGCGAACGGGCGGGCGAACGGGCGGGCGAACGGGCGGAGCGAACGGGCGGGCGAACGGGGCGGGGCCGAACGGGCGGGCGAACGGGCGGGCGAACGGGCGGGCGAACGGGCGGGCGAACGGGCGGGGCGAACGGGCGGGCGAACGGGCGGGCGAACGGGCGGGCGAACGGGCGGGCGAACGGGCGGGCGAACGGGCGAGCGGACAGTTATAGTTGTTTGTTATAGTTGTTACCCTCTCCAAGTTTCGTATTTCTAGCATTAGTGTAGAAAGTCTCAAGTCTCTCTTACACATGGCTGTTCCTTAACGAAACATTAAAATGACGGCTGTAGACGATGTGCGTTACATAAAAATCCCGTCGATCCTACTAGCTACAGACCAATCTGTCTTATTCCCATTCTGTCCAAAACGCTGACATTAGAGATACTCCGTAAAGTCCTAATACAAAATAATTTTATTCCTCGCCTACCATTTGGCTTCTCTCAAAATATGTTTACATGTCACCAATTATTATTGGTAACTGAAGACATTCACGCATCATTTCATGCAGGTCAGCATTTACTAGCAGTCTGTCTCGACTGTCGACCAAGCGTTTGTCAGGTTTTGTTATGAAGAAATAAAATACAAATTGAAAATCTTAGGTATCCCGAAATTCTAGGTCAATACTCTGTCAAATGTCAATGAAAATTGCACATTTGCAGTTCAAATGGACTCGACCGTCGCATCATCACAAGTAGTTCAGCAGAAGTGCAAAGGTTCCCCAATGTCACCAGATTTTTCCATATTTGCGACTCAAACATTTCAATGCATCCTAATACACTCTGCTCTCTTTGCAGACGATACTGTCATATTTTCTTCTGATCAGCATCATAACACTACACGAAACTTAATTCAGTTCGCGATTATTGAAACATGATGGGGAAAAAAGTGGAAAATAATAATAAAACCATGTAACTTTTCACTCTCCCAATCCCTCACAGCCTTCCCACTCTCATGGTGTTCTACAACCGCCTCCGTCCGTTATCTAGACATTCTAATGGATATCAGATTGACATGGAAAAACCATGTCACATCCAAAATGATTAAATCCTGTAGACACTAAGGTATTTTTCGACCAGTAATTAACGGTCACTCCACCTTAGGGCTCCATTCTACTCTACTTACATTCAAGTCAATTTTTACGTGCACTAATCACGTACGTCTGCCTAGTCTGGTGTAACACCACCTCAACAATACTCAACAAAATTCAAATCTTCAAAAATTAGATTCTCAGAACTGCCTTTTACGCTCTTTGGTTCATAATCACACAAATATTCACAAAGACCTAGCCAAAGAACCCGTCCTAACGTAAATTACCAAACCACCGCACAAACTACAACGCTAACCCCAACGCAAACCCCAACGCAAACCCCAACGCAAACCCCAACGCAAACCCCAACGCAAACCCCCACGCAAACCCCCACGCAAACCCCCACGCAAACCCCCACGCAATCCCCACGCAAACCTCACCGCAAACCTCACCGCAAACCTCACCGCAAACCCCACCGCAAACCCCACCGCAAACCCCAAACGCAAACCCCAACGCAAACCCCAACGCAAACCCCACCGCAAACCCCACCGCAAACCCCAACGCAAACCCCACCGCAAACCCCACCGCAAACCCCAACGCAAACCCCAACGCAAACCCCAACGCAAACCCCAACGCAAACCCCAACGCAAACCCCAACGCAAACCCCAACGCAAACCCCAACGCAAACCCCAACGCAAACCCCAACGTAAAACCCCAACGCAAACCCCAACGCCAACCACAAGGCGCCACCACGCGCTGCGCCGTGTTGTGCCACGATGCCGTAAAGGCGCTGCACAGGTAATTACGCCAGCGGGCCGACGGTGGCGGTGATCCCCTTGTTACGGCGTGCATGCCGCGACGGGCGCCGCAATTACCCGCGGCCGATTGTCCGGTAATTGGAAACAATTAGCCCCCACGATTGTTTGTTTCCCGGTAGCAGGCGGTGGCGGCGGTGAGGACGGAGGCGGACGTTCGAGGGCCCCTCCACTCGTTTGGTGCCCGCTTCTCACGGAACGCGAGCGGGGAGGCTCGCGGATCGCACCGCCCGGCAGTTTGTCCGTTCGCGCCCATTCATCGTTGCGGGCATGGTAATTGTTTGCTTTTTAGGAACAGAATGTCGTTGAGAATGCTGCCGTTTACATTGTTATATTTTTTTTTTTGTTTTGTTTTTTGTTTTGAAATTGTGCAAGTTTTAGGTCTTCATCAACTAAACCTTCCTAACGATTTAATTTCCGGATGCGAATGATTGCAAAATTTATTTTCACGGTAGTGTAAATAATTGTTTTGCAGCAGTGAATGGAAAACAATTAATAGAACATATAATTATTAGCAGGATATGCAATTTCAGCTACTAGCTTTATTTTGTTAATTATTTTATTTTATTAATTTTACTGTTGCAATTAAATGATCGTTTTTACATTAAATGATTATGTGTGTGAAACTAATGTGCATAGAAAACATTTGAACTATGAAGGTCTAGCATTGACCTGAATATTTGGTCCCGTGTGAAAGATACTGTAAAATGAATTAAAAAATGTGTAATAATTATAGCTGTTATTTACCGATTGTAATATATTTATTGGATGAATTAAATTGTACCTTTTATAATATACTCCATTTAGACCACGTAGGCGTTGTTCACTGCGTCCCGTGTTCATTGAACTGCTTCCTGAGCATTATGTTTTCTTGTTGAAGACAGTTTCTTTGGTATGGTACTGACCGGACGTTGAGATCAGTATATAGATAACAGTAGGTATCAGTGTATAGATAACTACGTCAATTATTTTTTCCTATTTCAGAACATTTCATTGCTCGACACAACTTGTCCGTGGCCAGTAGCTACTAATTTTGTTCATTGTTTTTTCTAAAGTGCTGTGTAAATCAAAGTATTAAATTTCCTTTTTGTATGTTAATAAAACAAAATGTTTCAATTTTCCTTACACATATCCATACATTCAATTTATATATTCACAGGATCCATCGATCCTGCAGTATGTTATAAAGGTCTGTCTACATAGACATACGTTCGTTACCAATGTCCACAAGTTCACGAAATGGAAGCCGAAAACACCAAAGATAAATCTTATGCATAGCTCTTCAAGTAATAGGATTTGTAAAGACAAAAAGTTTGGTCGCGGTTCAACTTTCATTTCTATCAAAATTTGAAAGATGAAATAGGGCTTTGTAGGTTTGGAGTCTATAATATTGTACAGCATTTGAACAAAAGACATCAAACTTATGGGTGAGGTCAAACTAAAAGTATCATTTTCTTGGTCTAACAATTATTTTGCCTTAAAATATCTTAGCTGTATAGTGCTAAATTCAATATTTTTCATGTTATCACATTGAAATTAGCAAACAATACGGCGATACATTACAAAATTCAAAAGGCGATCTGCAAGTTATAAAAAATCAAAGTAAATTACCTCATCATAGTATTGAATTTTACAGTACAAAATTATTTCCCTGAAATATTTTCAGATCTTCCCATACTTACATGAGCAAAAATTCTGAAGCGTCCATTTACTTCTGTGTCGTTTCAAAGATCGAATCTGGCACACACGTGTATACTGTCGTCGTTAACACTCTATCTTCTCCCACTAGTGATTCCGAGTTGTAATAATCGCTTCTGTATCACTGGGATTTGATATTCATGGAGCCGGTTCCGGCCAACACGGGCGAGATAATGGGGCATTGAGTACCTGTGCCGCTGATCCGGCGGCGAGGCGAGACGAGGCGAGGCGGGGCGCGGCATAATGGCGGCATTCAGCGCCCCTCGCGCCCATTCGCAATGGGGTTATGAGCCCGGATCGCTTTTCCCTTTGAGGGCGCGCCCTCCGCGATCGGAGGGGCGGGCATTCACGCGGCCAAGTCAGCCGTGCCGCCCGCGCCGCCCGCGTCCTCTGTGCGCCGCCGCCGCCATTGTCCGCGTTATGTCGCACACCTACGCGGCCAGTGGACGCCGCCTTAGCGCAGGCTGATGGAGAGGCACCTCGGATTGTCGGCAGTATTGGCACCTGATGAAGTTCGTTTGACCGTAATGACAGTAGTTACGAGGTTAACTAGTAAGATTAACTATTTGGATTATTACTTTGGATGAATATTAAGATGAATAATTAAATCTGCGGAACAAAAGTCATTATTCTTGGAATATGAACCCCCTCTAGCTTTCCGGCCAGCGAACGCCTTATCACAGGCTGGTACTCAATATTGGCACACGAGTAAGTTCCGGACGTCGGCTTAATACAGGCTGATGGCGAGGCCTTGATTGTCAGCAGCATTGGCACATGATGAAGTTCGTTTGACCATAATTGTAGTAGTTACGAGGTTAACTAGTAAGATTAACTATTTGGATTATTACTTTGGATGAATATTAAGATGAATAATTAAATCTGCGGAACAAACGTCATTATACTTAGGAATATGAACCCCTCCTCTAGCTTTCCGCCATTTAAATCTTAATGAACCGTGTCACTGACAAATTAATTTTTTTGTGCACGAATCTAATGTTAGAGGTTACTAAAACAGGTATAAAACTAGCGATGGTTTTTGGTCGATGTATTATTATCATCCGTGCCTTAATTTTGAACGACGATGTTTGAAAACATCCATGTTTCGTTATCGATGCCCCATCCCTAACCTACACTAAACTGCTCTTTGAGTGCAAGACGGGTGCCACATTGAGTGCCCGGCGACCAATAGCGTGTATTTATATTTATTTATTTAGTATTATTTGTTTGGTATTTATTTATTTAGTACTCATTTATACTGCGATTTTCGTAACTTTGTCCCTGACAGGAATCAGCAGTTCACGGTTTCATCCAATAGGGAGCTTGAACGTCACTGTCGCGAAGTATAAGTTCCCGATTGGATGGCAGTGAAACAGCTGATTCCTGCTGGCAGTGAAACAGCTGATTCCTGCTGACAGGAATCAGCTGTTGACGGTTTCATCCAATAGGGAGCTTGAACGTCTCCATAGTGACGTCACTGTCGCGAAATATAATCTCCCAATTGGATGGCAGCGAAACCGCTGATTCCTGTCAGGAACAAAGTTACGAAAATCGCAGTATATTTAGTACTCATTTATTTAGTACGTATTTATTTAGTGTTTTTTAATTTAGTATTCATTTATCGCGTGGGGCGTGCGGGTGGAGCGCTTGCAAATGGCGCGCGGAGATGCGCATCTCGCTCAGCCACCAGCGCCTCGCCGCCGCCGCCGCCGCCGCCGCGCCTCCTCCAGCGCGCGATGTTATCGGGGAGCAGCGGCGGTCGTGCGGCGCCGCGTTTGTTTTCGCCGCGATGATAGCGGCTGCCGTGCGGCAGGCGGCGGAGTGGGAGACAACGGCGCGGCGCGCGGCGAGGCGACGGCGTCGCTGAGATGGAGAGGGAAGCGCGAGGAATCCTGGCGTGGGAGATTGGAAAGTGAACGCACGCTAGAGTAAAAATGAGGGGTGGTTGGGGTAGTTGGCTTTGCCGAGGTCGGCGGGGTCGCAGATGAAGGGGGCGAGACGCTGTCGACTGGGGACTCGGAGGGGAAAGATGCGAGGACGAAATATGGGGATGGTCTGGATACAAGGCGGTGGGGGGGTGGGGAGGGAGAGGTGGTGCAGGAAGTGGACTCAGATATGATGGCACTCATAGTTGGAAAAGACGGAGTTCAAACACAGGACCGAGGAAATGAATCGAAAGAAACAATGGTTTCCATAGTAACGTGATAAATTAACATTAGATACGTGGAGTAACTGTTGTTGCTGGAGCGACGATTAAAGCTAATTTATATGCGTGTCACTGGAGGAACGAGACAAGACGACAACTGTACTCCACCATATCTTTCTAGTAACAAGTTCTAGAAAGATATGCTAACTTGGGCAACGAGGTAACGTAAGGAGACTGAGGTGAAGCAGAGTCGAACACTAGTGTTGAGTAGAGCTCGGAAGAGCTGAAAAGAGAAATGACTTGAACGTGATGTCCATTAAGAGTGTACCATTGATTGATTAGTGATTCCTGGAGCGTCAAATGCTAAGGTCATGTTTCCCGCATGTTTTATCACGGGGTAGTGCGGTGATCTTCCCCGGCTGGATGGCGAGATTCGACGACGACCTACCTGGGATTGCGGTACCTGAACGAGGTATCTCCCACCAGCAGGGTACCGCCCTAGCTGGGACAAAATCTCAGCTCCCGACTGGTCTCCCAGTATGTGGGGTAGTGTAGTGCATGTGAGTGTGCGTAAAGTAAGGGATGAGGCTAGCACATGGAAGAGGAAAGAAAGACCGCGCACGGTCCGTGACCCGTTTGTTCGGGTACTGCTCCGGCATTTATCTGGTGATGATCGTAGAAATCGAGAAAAACTACCGATCAGAGCAACTGGCCGCTGGGATTCTCTCCAGACAGCGGCTGAATTCAACTGTGCTATGTAGTTTGTGTCGAAAACCTCCTGCCACCGTCAGGAACTCTAAACCTAGGACTTCGGGTGAGCGGCACTCCAGAGATGTCAACTGATGCCCCGAGCCATCTGTCGGTATGAGTGTTCGAAAGTTGTGCATTAAACCGAGAGTTTGGCTGCAGCAGGAAAGCACCAAAATGGGAGGAGAAGGAGGTAGTGGAGGACGAGGAGGCAGTGGAGGAAGAGGAGGCATGTGGTGGAGGGGGAGGCAGTGGAGGAGGAGGAGGAGGCAGTGGAGGAGGAGGAGGAGGCAGTGGAGGAGGAGGAGGCAGTGGAGGAGAGGGAGGCAGTGGAGGAGGAGGAGGAGGCAGTGGAGGAGGAGGAGAGCGAGGAGGAGGGCGAGGAGAGGGAGAAGGAGGAATAAGAGGAAGAGGAGAGGAGGGGGAGAAGGAGAGGGAAGAAGAGGAGGAGGAATCGGAGGCGGAGGCGGGCGGACGTCTGGCAGTGGGTGGAAGGTTGATGGCGGGGGGAGCGTCACGGCACCTCGGCCTCAGCCGCCCCTCCCGCGTGCCGCTCGTTAATTAAGCGCGTGACTCACGCGTGAGGTCTCCATCGGCCGGCGCCGCCCGCGCACGCCTCGATTGTTTTTCTTGGCCGTGTGACACGTGTCGTGCACATCCACAAGAAATCGCCTCCGTTTAAAGCTACTGTTTCATTATTCTGAAAAAGAGAATTTCAAGTCGTAAATGGACTCGAGCGTGATACGAAAGTCTTTGTACACGATATTTCTAATAAGTGGGTGGCAGAAGTTATAACTTCCACCGTTTCAAACCCTCATATTATCGAATCACTGTAGGAAACGTTCTAATTTGAGAAAAGAAGTACAATAAATTGTTTATTTGCATTTTCACGGTAATGAACTGCATTTACTTTTGATTTGTTGACGAGATTTTACATAGCTGTTACAAGTACTCAACAATTACTCCTGTAAATAGAGGAAAAATGTTATTGAAAGTAGTGACAAACTCGTTAGAAATTTATTGACTTAAATAGTGATCAATGATCAAATTCAGAAAATATATTTTTGGAAGTGATAAATATCTTATGCATTAGTATAATTTTAATCTGAAGTAAATAAAGTGTTTCGTACACATTATTTATGAGGTCTACATTGTTTTATAAGCAATCTGTTTAATATTTGGTTCGAGTCGTTTCAGGAAATGCACGTCTTATCAAAACATAACATTCCGACCAGAAATGGCAGTGCCTGAAAACATGTTTTACAATTTTAAAATTATCCTTTATTTTTCAAAGACAATGTGCAAAAATGTTAATGACATATTATTAAATTCATTAGACCCGTCCAAATCAAAGAGCCACTGCATGAGCTTTCACTTCATATTCGTTCCTCGGTTCGATCCTTGAGGAACGCCGGAGCAGCTGCCGGAGCAGCCGGAGGCGGTCGCTTTCAAACGCCCTGAGAAATGGCCGGCGACCCCTCTTGTGGTTTACACTGTTGCCTTTGCAGATCGCGTCGTATCAGCGCTTGCGATCGGACGCGCGCGAGCGAGCGGCGGCGCAGGAGCGAGCAAGGTGAGGCGGACCAACATTGCGCCTGACGGCCGCTTGACCTCGCGGCGCGCGTACACACCGCCGTGACAGATGTTGAGAGACGCGAGGAAAAACTCTTGTTGCCTTTCAGTTTGCGCAGGCTGTAGCGTGAATGCGAAATGGGCTAATAGATCAGGCCGTTTTTTCTCTCTCCTTTCCCTCAGGTGGAATGGATGTTCGTGGATTGTTAGGTCAGCGTACACTGTTGTTAAATGTTTGGTGGACTGTTGATTCGCCGTACGAGGCCGAATGAATGTCGATTTTCTTGCAACGTAAAATATTATATTGCTGTTGGTGCAATGTGAATTTTGTGATGTATTTACTGTCGTTAAGGAATTACTAGTCAGCCCTATTTACGTGTCTAAACTTTGTATGTTCACTAGATCATATTTGAAAATAATTAAATTGTGCTCAGTGGAAGAACTCATCAGAAGCGTCCCCAAATTCCCCAATTCACATTTTCAATTATTTAATATCATGCTAAGCAATTCATCTAAGAAGAGTTTTTTGTCGAAAACTTTCTTCTGAATCTACCTTTGTTCCTAAATGCAATAAAATAGACAATCTGTATACCAAAACGGTTAATAATATTTGCACGGAAAAGGAATCCGTTTGGAATACAATTTTTGCTTTTTAGAAATGCACATAGTAGCGGCCCTTTCTAGCTAGGAACTGGGCAAAGGGAATGACTGTCCCAATGAATAAGATGAACCAGCATGTTTTATAATATTTACATCTTCAGTGCGACAAAAGGCCCGTGATATTGTTCATTCAAGACTGCTTGAATCACTCCATTCTCCTTCCGGATATTTGTGCCAGGCCAGTTCTGATTCCTTTTGATGTTCCAATGTTTCAGTGCATGCGCGCTTTGCTTGCGTATAGGTGGAGCCCTACCATCACCTCCCCTAATGGCCACATCGGCCTGTGTGCAATTGCACACCAACACTTCCAGACTCTGACTCTATTACGAGAAACAAAGGTGGACTTTGCATCTGAGAGAATATTTTAAAACGGCAAATCGTATTTTTATGAACGTTTCAGTTAGGCGCTTTGCGTGTAAAAATCAGCCTGGCACCCATTCGCTCACGTTTTTGATATTTTCTTGAAAACCTAAAACTTTCCAATCGTAAATAAATAAAACCTTAAATAAATATTTATTCGCAATACAATACTCTTGCGTAACGAATCAACACGAATGAACCGTGGAACTCAGAGGTTATCCGATAAAAAAAGAATAATTGTAGATAAATATGGCGCATATTAACTTATTGTAATAAAAAGTAACCAATCTGGATGGCCGGATACGAGTCCCACCTTGGGCAAGGTTTGTTGACCCTTGTGTCATGTAGGTGTTGTCGCGGAGAACCTCGCATTCTGCTGACACCAGATCAGAGGATCCCGCGAGTGTATTGATGTCTAGAATAAGAAAGAATACGCGTCCCATTGGGATATGAAGGGTAACCAGCTGTCGTCTGGAGAAAACCTTGCAAAAAAAAAAAATAAATGTAGGCCTATTTGATTTTTGGAAGAAGGTGGTATTATGAAAAATTTGAACGACACACCGAACATTAAACGCATCACGAATTATGGACTTGGTTGTGAACTTCGGCTATCACTTTGTTTAAAGACTTCATCCCCTTCAATTAATAGTGGTGGTTGTGAAGCCTTTTTGAAAGTGTGCTGGAGATGTGATATATTTCCACCACCAATATTACTACGACAACTAATATTACTCATTTCAAGACTCTTAAAAATATATTCCATTAATTTTACTACCTCCACGATTTAAGTGATCGGACTTATAGTGAAAAATCCTCCGCACGATTGTGACTTCGTTGTCGTTACCCGAGCGTGCGACAAAGCGTGAAACGGCCAATCGGTGTCGCCCAGGTCGGCGAGGCTCTGAGCGGCGGGGCTTTCTCCGGGCGCCGATAGTGGGGATTTATCGCCACTGCGAAAGGGGCGAGAGGCCTCGGCGATCGGCGCAGATCGTCGCCGTCGCTCACTCCCAGTGCCAGCCTTAATTGCCCCCGCCACGCCGCACAATGGGACTCGAACGCCGAAACCACGGCCAAAAAGTTCGCGGGAAAGGTGGCTCAGGGGATCCACTGATGTCACTGCAGTGTCTCTGATCTGGAGGTCATAGGTTCGAGTCTCGACGGTGGCGGGATTTTTGGCACTAGCTACTTAGTCGAGTTCAGCCGCTGCTTGGAGGAGAATTCTAGCGGCCGGCTGCCCTGATAGGTAGTTTTCCGTGGTTTCTCCGATCAACACCAGGGGAATGCCGGAGCAGAACCCTAACAAACGGACCGCGCGTTATCTTTCCTTTCTCTTCCTTGTCCTGCCCTCACCCTTTACATACACACACAGGAGCTCATTACCGTACATGACGGAAGACCGGTCGGGAGCTTGTCCAGGCTCGGGCAGTGCTCCACTGCAGAGAGATACGTGGTTGGAGAAAACTCCCACTAGCCGACGGTAGGTCGGCGCCGGATCTCACCATCTAGCGGAGCACGATCGCTGCCACCTTCTGAGAAAATGCATGCATTACACTTACGGGACTTATGACCTTAGCAGTTGACGAGCCCTTAGCAGTTGACGTTAATAATTAATCAATCAATTTAAAAAATCCGGCCAAAAGTTCCAATTAATGTTCAATCAATTTGACTTCGGTACAGCGAAATATAGTAAAGCGGTATCTTCTGCACCATTCAGGTAAAGTATGCCACATTCAATAGTAATGTCTTGAAAGGTAATGGTAAAGTATGCCACATTTCTGTCGATGACATTAATGAAGTTAAACGAATGCAATAGCGTGCGTCCTGCTCTGCGTCGTTGACGTCACAATCGTCCGCCCTGCTCTGCGTCGTTGACGTCACAATCGTCCGCCCTGCTCTACGTCGTTGACGTCACAATCGTCCGCCCTGCTCTGCGTCGTTGAGATCACAATCGTCCTCCCTTCTGTGCGTCGTTGACGTTACAACCGCGAGAGACAGTGCTCAGCGAAACTAAGTAGAGCTCTGGAAAGACAGGTATTGTCATCCGCCATCCTTGTGCCTGGCGTTGTGGATGGTGTGTGGCTATCCACACACCATCTAATGCTATGTAATGGTGCGTGTTTAAACTCAATGCTTTGAATAATTTGTTTTCAATACAAATGTGATTTTGAAGGTTTTGTTTAAAGGATAGCTATTTACGGGGTAGCACACCAAAGTGTAGCATCACGTTGGCTGTCCTGCGTGGGAGGAGGTTCGCATACATAAGAGCTGAGTAGCTGGAGCCATAGCGTTGGGGCTTGCAGATTTTTTAGAATCAGGTGGACGCCGCACCGGCATGGCCTGTGCTGTAGCGAGCGTCACGGGGTAGTTTGCAAACCTCCTTCCCAAGCTCAACGGTGGTCGGTGAAGGGTGAGTCGTCAGGTATAAATTGAGCCGACTTGCTCACGCCGGTGGGTTTTGTTCTTGAAGATCTCGCACTTTGCGCAAAATTCACGGCCAAGCTGGATCGTATTCGCACGTTTACGGGTGACGAAAGTCACGTCAGCGGCTCGGTAGGAGCGTGCACTCCAGGCTAGGCCTCTGATAAATGTGGCGTATCCACAGGACTGTACGATTGCGGCCGGCTGGCGGTTTGGAAATTCCGGAAGTGTGTACGGGGTAGTTCAAGCCATTAGTACATTTTGTAAATAAAAAATGTATGCACATTTTTATGTCTGTGTGCTTAACTCCACGGCATCACAAACGACTTCAAACGGAGCACCATACACTAGGAGAAGTAATAAGAATAAAAGATAGCTGCTGCAGACGTAATACCAGTGTGGAATACCAGTACCCCGCAGCATTTTAAGATAGACATGAGTAAAAAGTCTTGGGCAACAGAAAACAATCCCAAAGGTCCCTTGCCATAAAATAAATGCTCAAATTGTAACCTCAAGTTCATTCAATTGTTTTTCAATTACACGGGTGTTTCCTGTAGTGTAGAAAACAGTTATGCCAATTAACAGCACCTAAAAAATCAAATTTCCTTTGACCAACAAACGTTACGAATTATGCCATCACAGTGCCTTTCAGCATTGAAAATAATCTCCCATAATTCTAAAAGGCAATTGGGATCATCCTCTTGTAATTCTTGAAGTAATCGTTGACCGATACACTTGCAAACCTAAATGTTGCATTGCAATGTCCAACTCAATACAGGCTCTCTTAAGGATTTCTTTGGCCTTTTGATAAATTTCCGAGCAACTACCATTTTATATTCATATGTGCAACACTCAGTGTTCGATAACCAATTAGTGAATTGCAGACCTAGTTCGCTCAAACTAGCTGCACCATATGTAAATTGATAGTCGAATTGGTGGAGGTGTATTGGATACATATGTTCATTTCTGTCGAATCTGTTCCGCATTTTATGTCTTACAGTATTGTTTACTTATCCACTTCGTTGGTCTTAAATTGCCAGCCATATTTATGTGACTATTGAAAGGAACAGAAAACGGTCTTACAACAGATAAAAATGTAGTACTTATGCACCCCTCCGTATTATAATTCGGAAATAACCGGTCAATTTTTAACATATAGTAATAATAACAATAATAATAATATATGAAACAATATAAATTAAATTTAAATTGAATATTAATGATGATTTTGCAAGAACAAGCCGGCTAAATACACAAGTTATATTGCTTCATTAGCAGTACACTTCTATGTATTTTCAAATCCAATCAACTTCAAACACGGAACACTCGATTAACATATGAATGATATCTGGAAGTACATGATGATTAAGACCAGATTAAAATCGTATGAAAGGTATTTGAATCAAATTTGAATGTCTGTTGTGAAATACTTAATGCTAATGAGTGGCTTAGCTCGAGGCAGTCTAGGTCACCACATTGTACGCCGCTTACCAGCACTGTGCGGACAGCTTCGGTGCACCATTCAACAGGCGATGCCCATAGCGAGTGCGCTGGCAGAAATCGGGTCTCATTAGCGGTTGAAGCATGTCATTGCCCACGGCAGCGGAATATAAACTTTTAGGTGGCGGCGGTGGCGCCGGTGGCGGAGGTAGCAGCGGAGGCGGAGGCGGCGGCAGAAGCAGAGGCGGCAAGGTGGCGGCATTCGGGGCGGCGCAGGCGGTAGAGGCGGCGACGGAGGAGGCGGCGGAGGCGGCGGCGGAGGCGGCAGCGGAGGCGGCGGCGGAGGCGGTGGCGGAGGCGGCGGCGGAGGCGGCGGCGGAGGCGGAGGCGGCGGCGGAGGCGGCGGCGGAAGCGGCGGCGGAAGCGGCGGCAGAGGCGGCGGCAGAGGCGGTGACAGAGGCGGAGGCGGAGGTGGAGGCGGCGGAGGCGGCGGAGGCGGCGGAGGCGGCGGAGGCGGCGGAGGCGGCGGAGGCGGCGGAGGCGGCGGAGGCGGCGGAGGCGGCGGAGGCGGCGGAGGCGGCGGCGGCGGCGGCCGAGGCGGCGGCGGCCTAGGCGGCGGCGGCGGCCGAGGCGGCGGCGGCCTAGGCGGCGGCGGCGGCCGAGGCGGCGGCGGCCTAGGCGGCGGCGGCGAAGGCGGCGGAGGTGGCGGCGGAAGCAGCGGTGGCAGCGGCAGAGATGGTGGTGGCGGCGGCGGCGGCAGCGCCGGTGGAGGAGGCAGCGGCGGCGGGCGTCGCGCGCTTCGCAAGGAGGCCAATGCAGCTGCTAGAGGCAATCAATGCCTGCGGACGACTTCCGAACAAGGGACAGCAGCGGCGCGCAACTCGGGCACTTTAAAAGGGAATTAGCATGAGCCGCCGCCTGCACCACCTCCCCAGAAGAGTAATACGAGAGCTGCGGTCTCGTGGCCTTCTGTGGTTGTGAGGTGGGTGGATTGAGAATGGGGGCGGCGGTGTTGATGATACCGAGGTTGTGGCGTAGGTTCGGGGCCTTGAGGGTGACAACTAAAGCCACAACAGCAGCGATCAAGATTTGGGGGCGAATATAGTTCCAATTTTGATTGATTAGTGAGTTCAATTGCTAAGGTCATTAGTTCAATTTAGTTCAAGTGTAGTGCATTTGTTTTCGTCGAGAGGTGGTGGTGATTTTCCCACACTGGATGGTGTTATCCGACCTACCGTCGTCTAACAAGATTTCCCCTCCCACCAGCGGAGCGCTCTAAGCTCCCAAACCGGTCTCCCAGCATATGTGGTAGTGTTGTGCATGTGTGTAGGTAAGGGGTGAGGGTAGGACAAGGAAGAGGAAGGAAAGATAGCGCGCCGTCCGTGGCCTATTTATTATGCTACTGTGCCGGCATTCCCCTAGTGTTGATCGGAGAAACCACGGGAAACTACCGATCAGAGCAGCCGGTTGCTAGAATTGTCCTGTAGACAGCGACTGAATTCAACCTAGATATACAGTTGGTGTCGAAATCCAAAAATCCTAACTACATAGTTGATGACATCTCTCCCGGTCCGCGTAATGTTGGAGGGGGGAGTGGAATGGAAGCGGCGTGAGATGGAAACGGAGTAGAAGTCGGTGCCTTCGGTGGAGGCGGAGACTGCGGCAACGTGGCTGCGGCAGATACGGCGACAACTAAGGCCTCTGAGGACAAATATCGCCTGGATTGTCCCTCGCCGCCATCAATGCGCTCGGAGATGGCATAAAGCAGCCTGGGAAAAATGCGGTTGTGCCTTTTGCGAATGACTGCTCGCATGAATGGGCGTGCGGCGCGGCGGCGGCGACTACCGTGATACCGCATTCCCGCGACGTTCATCATCCGCAGAACGGCGCTGGAAGCCACTGGGGCGGTTTAGGCAGCGATGGTGGTGGTGGAGGAGGAGGAGGATCAGGTGGAGCTGATGGCAAACGAGGAGGCGAGGGGGTAGCGCGGTCTAGGCAGGACAAACAGAACAGGGTGCGGGCGATTGAGCGTCGGTGGGAATGAGAGAGGAAGGGAACCGATGAACGAGGGAGTTAGCCAGGAAGAGAAAGATCTTCAGAAACTGTGAGAATGAGTTGCGTATAAATGTGTTAGAGTGTACACATAAGAATATAGGCAGTCGGATAGACAATATTGTGAGAATACACAATACGCTCCATTATGGTTCCGAATTCCTTAAGTGTAGTGCATGTTTTTAATCGCTAGGAAATGGCGGGAGTATTCCCTCTCTGGATGGCGAGATCGGGCACCGTCCTACGTTGGCTTGCAGGGTTTTCCTAAATAAGGTATCTCCATGCAGCGGGGCACCGCCCGAGACTGGTGTACCGACATGGCAATGTAGGGCATTTAAACGTAACTTTATGAAAGTAAGTAAGGAGAGAGGAGAGAATAAGGAAAAGGAAGGAAAGATCGCGCTCGGCCCCTGGATCGTTTATTTTAGTGTATTGCTCCGGTATTCTCCTGGTAATGATAGGAGAGCACGGAAAACTATCGATCAGAGCAGCTGTCCGATAGACTTCCCAGACAGCGGTTGTGTTCGACCTTGCTCTCTAGCTACTGTCGAAAACCCTGCCATCGTCGAGGCCCCGAACCCTAGGACTTCCAGATCAAAGATACTACAATCATATCGGATGATGCCCTGAACCACGACGTAGATCATACATATACATTTATTGGAACTGCAATTGGGTATGAGCCGATGGCAGTTTATTAACAATAATTAAAATAATAATAGTAACAACAAGATAATAAAAGAGAACAATACAAAATGATGCAATAATCGCACTATCTCTAATATTAAGTGATATAACAATTAATATGGTACAGGTTATTGTCTTGATGGGAGAGAGTTGGAGCCGGCAGCCTGTGGGGTGACTGGAAGGGGGCGGGCGAGCGGCGGCGGTGGCTGGTCGCCTGCTTGCGGCGGCGGCCGCGGGCGATTTACGCCGACGGGCGTATTGTCTCGCGGTAACGAGTCCACTTGTCAAGCGCAGCTCGTCCGCGGCGCGGCCGCGGGAGCGAGAGCGGGATTATGCCATTGTGAGCGGAATTTACATCAAGACGTTCTTCATAAGGCGAGAGAGCGAGCGGTCGAGGCTGTTCCGCTCCCGCGGCCGCGCGATGGGCCTGCTGCCTGGCGGCGAGGGCCACAAACGGCGCTGTCCACAGCCACTCACCGCGGCCGGGATATGGTGTTGCGTCCGCGGGTCGTGGTCGCACATGCAGAAGTATGGCCAGGGATTGAGGTCTCCTGCATCGAAGTACAGGTTTCCGGTGTTGCACGTGTTGATGGAGTCAATGTGGACGCAGTGAGAAGACGGTGTGGAGCTCTGTGTGACTTGGGTTTCATAACTCGGCTGGTCCCTGTTGTCGAATCGCTGTTGTTGAATGATTGGGGGTGTGGACTTGTTCGGAATCCCCATATGTAGAACTCCTAGCTGGAAAAGTATATCTACCACACAGTTACCCTGATTTCGGGCGATACGTGGAAAGAATTAAGGTGAGGGCAGCGAGAAGATGACTTTAGGGTTCCAATTCTTCCGGTTCTCGCACCCAGCGGGGCTCTTGGTTTCGTCGTAGAGTGAAACCTCAAGGAGTGAAGTTATTGAAAAGGGCTTGTCTAAACACACTTCTCAATAGTACTCAATCGATTCCTGTACCAAGCTGGAATCTCGGCGCTGGTATGGCGGCCCCACCCGGGCCCAAGATGGCAGGTGTTCCATGAGGAGCGTTGCGTTCCGCCGTTCCGGCGCCGGAGATAAGCCTGCCGGTGCCTTAATGCAAATCCTAGGAGGTGGGGTAGAAGTAAACGCTAGGAACTCGCCTTGAGGCAACTAAAACCCTCCCTGATAATAAATTGAGTCTAATCGGTGAGGTTGGTTGCCCATGGGCCCATAGTCAAATGTTGTGCATTTTTTGGCTTCTTGTCCTTATTTGTAAGAAGAGAATGTATTTTATTTAGCGCCGGAAAGCGGCGATTTTTCGACAGAAAAACTCGTATTGTCCGGCCCTAGTAACGAAAAAGTAGATCAATCTTATCCCTTTTACTTCCTCTAACTTGTTGTGTAGCCAGAATTCATGTTTTGTGGCTCCTTGATAAAGAAAAGTCGATTGAAAACAAAACGTCTGTCTCTATGTCCGCCCGTCCGTCCATCAGTGTATGGACTACGCTAGCGCCTAAACCATTCAGCATTTTTCCTCCAAAATCGATTTTCCAGGATCAATTTAAAGGAACTCGCGGCTTTCTAAGTTTGAAACGAAGTTTTACTTTTTGAGTGTACATTACATTGAGCCACATTTTCAAAACTGTTTAAAAAAGTGGCTCAAAATTGTTTGTTATACTATGTCCTCTATATCGTATAAGATGCTTAAATGAATGCGACGTGTCTCGTTTTCGTTGAAATCCCTGATTTTTCAAAACTTGAAAATATTTCGGCGTTTTCCTACAGCAACAATATTGAAGATAATTTGTTTCCTCAGTGAAATCTGTTCTTTAAAGACAGATCTTCAAATAAGGCCAGGCACTGTTTCAGATATGTGAAAAGTTTTCGCAGTAATTTTGCGTGAAATGCAATTAATTTTTAATTCATTATTTTCTCATAAACAGCTCCAAATTTTTCCTTCAAATTTTCTTCTCCTATGCATCAAAGTTCTGCATAAAAATTGGCATAGTTTCGTTTCCGGAGAACACAGTATTTTCTAAAATTGCAAAAAGTTAACATCGCAAAAGTACAATTTTGAAGATAGCAGTTTTTGTTTTAAATTAAATATATTGTAAAAACATCAGAAATAAAAAAAATAAAAAAGAGTAGTTTTCGGTCATTTCTGCTTGAAGATAAGCCAAATTATAAAAAATATTTTCTCATAAAACAGTCCAAATTTTTCCTTTAATTTTTTTCAGGGATAGAACAATGGTCGCTTAAAACAATGGCTAAGGTCTCATTTTCTATAAATATGACCTTTTTTGAAAATTTCCATCATTTTATGGGGAATAAATTCATTCTCATTAATATTCTAAAGCCTGAATTGAACTTTGTAAACTTTGTGCAAATATTGTTATAGTCTTGATATATGTTTGGTTTTTGTGCATATTCGGATGATCTCTATGCAATAATCTTCACACACAGGAAAAAAGTGGACTATATTGACCGTTTAGATGCTAAGTTGCCATTTCTTCATTATTTATAACGTAGTAAATATTTTCTTCCGATGACTAAATGCAGTGAGTTTGATAGAAAAATGCCTGAACTTATGAGGTACCCCGAAATCTTGTAATATTAAATATTAGGTGTAGAAACGAAGTAAAATGATGAGACTGGGAAACGTAAATTCACTGGTATAATTACTTTAGCCGAATGCATTTCCAGAACAATGTAATTGGAAATTCAATAAGAATATAAAGAAAATAATTCATGAATTAAACAAGATTGCTTCTTCAAATGAATCAAATGATATCCCGGTACTACTGAATGCTTTCAAATCGTTCTAATTCGTCAGCAAAAAGAGTTGCCGTGGTGGCAATAAATTTAGTGTTACTAAATCCAATAATTTATAATTCAACAAATTTAATAATGATTATAAAAATTGTCCTAATCGTTTTATAAAACATCAGTAATTTAGAATAAATGTGAAACCAACATACAAAGCATTTATGGGACATTTATTAAATGCATATTTGATATGAAATTGGAATTCCCGTCCTGAATGCTCCTCTCTGAAAACTAGCGAACCGTTTTTGAAGAAATAATAAAATTGGTACTGAGTATAGTGACTTATCCAGCACAATGTGCCTCTGATTTTCTAGTGCAATTACCATTTACAGTGGCGGAGAACTGGCGCAGCATACAAACGGCGGATAATCTGGCTCGATCTCTGCAGTTCCCAAGATGCCAATAGAGTGACGTCGCTTGGCTCACTTGATCGCTTGCTCCTCTTTCCTGCCACGCAACCTGAAGTCACCACATTACCCTAGCTCTCCCACTCTAGTGCTCAAGAGGGACATTTCGTATGATACAGCCTGAATGTGGTGTATTAGTGGATCAAGAGGGGAGATGGGGGTTATGCGTCCCCCCAAAAGGCCTAGAGTTTTCGTTTATCTCCCTTTATTTGGCAAACTTGATTAAAATTTTTGTGTTTGAATTATATAATTATTTAAACAATAATATTGTATAGTATCATACCTATAGTACATAAATTATTTACAATATTACAACAAACATGTTTATTATTTGTAATATAGCCCCGCGCCGCCCCGCCCCACGCCGAGGCACCGGTACATGGGGAGATGAGAGATAAAGATGACTATAAGAATAATAATAACTCTAAAACTAATAATATGATAAAATTGACAACAAAAACAACAATAACAACAATAATGAGGAATGTAAAAGAATTAGAAAGCAATAAGAAAGGAAAAGAGAGAAGAAATATGGATATAAAAATCATCACAGGTGTAATTCCACGAGTGCTTTGGAAATTATCGATAAATCCTCGGAGACTCGAATTGAAGGAAAAGGCATTTGAATAGTTGCACAAGCCGCAGGCAGGGGAAAGTAGTGACGGTAAAGGTAGAGGGAGATGCACAGATGAAGAGAAGTAAAACTAGCTGGATCACATTTGGTAGAGATCGTTTGAAAGGGAAAGGCAAGGCGAAGCTTCTTTTGCTGCCATTAGTCAGCAAACGTAAAGAGAGTAACGGGGGAGGACGCGCAAGCTACAGCACAGGGACCGGCGAAACCTGATATGGGAAGATATGTGCAGAGGACGGTGATCCACGCGCAGAGGACGTTGGTTCCAACCGGCGGCGCGGCGGGAGCAAGGAACAATGGCGGAGGTGCGGTGACGGTAACGGCACCGAGAGTAATAAGGGATTGTGTGTGAGTAATTGGGCGAGTGGACAATGCCGGATTCCTGAGCGCCGATTCGTCGCTTCTTGCTGAGCGCCGCCGCGCCGATGCCATTCCGGGCAGGAGTCGTTTCGCTCCAAACGATGTCATCCGGTGCGTGCACTCGTTGGATCGTCACTGCGACGTCGTCCGTGGACACTTTAACCCGTTATTCTACAACACTCGTGAAGTATCAGTAAGGGTGCAGTAACGATTGAAAGTGATTAGCGGCTGGTTCTTGAAGAAAATGAAGAGACTTATTTTCTCGTGACATCTTTTCTAAAACTCGTTGTGAAGATGAAATAATTTACCCGGCAAACGATAAGCAATTAATGTATTGATTTACCGAGAGGCAATTATAATTTATACCTACAATACTTTTAATTTCTTTCGCTTAATATATTTTTATCGAGTTCTTTGTTCGTGAACTAAAAATTCGATCAGGGATAAAGGTTAAATTGCTTCATTTTTATGACTGTTATGAAACTTCCTCTTTCCTTCCATTTTCAGAACGGTACGACAAAAATTTTAATTAAATAACTACATAAATATTCATATTTATGTTCAGTTTCATAGTTTTTTATTGTTTAAATTAATAATAAATAGTACCGCATAAAGAGACAACAAATACATAGAAATGAACGTTTTCTCTTGAGCTACTTATTGTGCTACTCAACTAGACTAGGAATTAACCGATGTATATTTTCTGGTCACTAATTGTTTAGGTAGTACCATCTCCGAGTAAGGAGACTGCAAAATGTTCATTCGTTTTCCCTCTTCTACTCTTACCTCTCGGCTTTCCTTCTTCCTTCTATAAGCTACATGGAAATATTGCAAATATATACAATTACACAGTTAAGAAAAATAACTGAATGCATATTTAGAACATGTTTTCTCAAACTGACTCTACTTCTTTGGAATACATTTCCTCATTTTTTCTCTGCAACCATGGAATATACAGCTTGAAATTGTGCGCAGCGGAGGATCTGCAGTCCGATTGCGAGGTCGGCGCAAGGAAGGCGTCCGCCGCGCCGCCGCTGACAGCTGACGAGCGGGCTGCGCCGCGCCCACGCGCCACGCCCACGGCCGTCCGCCCCGCGTCGCCTCCCGCCGCCCCCATCGCCCCCCATCGCCCACCCGACCGCACCCGCGGTTCCTCATCTCGCGGCTATCTGCGCATCTGGACGGGTTCTGCCCCCCGTATCTCGCATGCCATCACTCTTCGTTGCTTCCGCGCTCGCCACTCGCCTCTCCTTTGTTTTGGCTTCATTCTGCTCTGCTCTGCTCTGCTCTGGCCTTGGCTGCTGTACACTCTCGTTGTTTACCTCTGCTGAAATATTTCATTTGGTTTCTAGTTGTTTGTGTAAACTGTAGTTGTTTCTTGAGCATAAAAACTAGGCATATCAATTCTAAATGTTTTAAATTAGTTGTATCCCGTTAAAAATGAAGGTAAGAAATCAATTTTTTTATTTTAAAAATTCATTATGAGAGAAATAAAACTGAAGTTCATTTCCTTACTGCTAACTTAAAGTTTATCTCTTTTTTTATATATTTATTTATTTATAGTCGCATCAACTGCGAGGTTGTTAGCGACTATTCTGTAATTGTACAATAAGGTACATACATTAAGTTAACAAAGTTCTGTAAGTTTACATAGCATGGTTACATCTTTTTTACAATTATACATTTTTGTTCAGTGAATAGTGAGACATTACAGTTTCTATTATACCAGGGGTTGGAAATGTCTCTTATCTCTTTTTATTTTTATTATTTTGACTAAAAAAGGAAGAAAGAGAAATTACTGTTATCCTTCAGCAGACACAAAAAGCGCTGATATTTTTCAGTAGAGACTTAAAAAAGAGTGGTTTGATATCTGTGGACCACCCTGCCTTCCAAAGCTAAGGTTTAAGATAATTTTGATTAAATATAAAAATATAATACTTTTTATGAATTGAAAATAATATTTCATTCTACGTATTTTATTAAGCAACTTAAAAACTAATTTATCGTTCATTGTCCAGAATTAATGAAGTATTAAAAAGACAATTAATTAAGAATACAATTCGGCAATTTCTACATTGGTAAATAACTTATGTAAATGACTGTAAAATTTATAAAGAAAAAGGGAAGTATTGTAATTTTATTTTGTAATTTTTTTGTTCGGAGACGTCACACCAAAACAAGAGAGCCACCAATCGAAATCAAATTCAATTTTCCTGGCAAACGTTCTGACCAACTCACTCAATTGCATGACAACCACTGAATTGCACTGCTGCGAAAAATACCTATTTGCACCTCCACATGTCCTTCCAGTAGCACCAATTTCATAGCAACCTGATTGGTTTTTTAATTTTGTATTGCTTTTGGAGACTCCCCGTCCAAAAAATCTTTTTACTGATACGTTGTTTCTTCTTATTGCCTTCTATACGTAGCTCGATAAATAGTACTGCATAACTTACCTGGATCGAGAGGACGCCGGAAATATGAAAACAGTTGAATGTTACTACATGTTCTCGTATGAAGGGAATTACGAAAGGGATTAATGGAAGGGAAATGTGAAAAGGCAAACCGAGTGAAGTTAAGATCTAGTTAACTAGTAAATAAGTACTAAATGTGAATCAATAAAATAAGGTAAAAAGTAAAATCATGTATGTGCCACGGGCGTTCTAAGGGTTCTAATGATCGAGCGGTGACAAAAAGCCAGAAGGCCTTTGGCCGGAGGGCTTTTTGCCGCTGCTCGATCATTAGAACCCTTAGAACGCCCTTGATGAATATTTTTTGCCAGTGCATCCTTATGGTAAAGCATCGCAAACAATATGCAAAACTTCCAAGTTTCTATCTTGCTCCAGTTGGTCAGATTTTATGATAAAATCACACAGATGCCAGATGATTTTTGATTGGGGACCTACCTGTTTTATTACTATTAGTACGTGTTCTAATACCGTTGACTTTTTTTCCCTTCCCTATAATTTCCATTTTCATTGTCCGACATTCTCCATTACGCTTTTTTCTATATTATTATACTCTGGAATGTACAACATCTTGATTAATTATTTCCATTACTGTTGCGTGAAATTCTACTTATTAATGAACAAAAATAGTTGAGCACTATTTACGGCACTCCCGTACGGACAAATAATCATAAGGAAGAATCTCCTAACACAGAAAACGTAGTATGTGTTCTGACACCTTCACTGCAGGGCATGAGAGATTGCAGGCTGACGGAACCGAACCCAGGACCGCCGCCCGGAGCCCCGAAACGCCTTCCCGCTGTCTCCGCGCTCCGCGCTGTCTGGGCCGCGGCTGTCCGCCTCGCATGATGGACGACGCCTCTCCGCGCGTGTAATTCTAGATTACAGTCATCGCCTTCCGACTGCGACTGGGATAAAGCGAGTCCTCCGCCAGGGTTATTTATTGCAGCCGCGCGGCCCGTGGAGTGGTGGTAATGGAAATTACACTATTTGTAACAATACATAATTTACATTCGAACGGCGGTTGTCCGCCTTCGAACGCGTGTAAGAATAGGTTTAGCCTCGCCCTGCTCTATTTCTCGAGTCCGTCGCTGACCCGAGGGCTGTGTTCTGGGAAGCGGCGTGTCACGATGTCTTGTAATTCGCTCGCTGCTCTGTGGCGGGGAGTAATAACCGCGAGGGCTCTCTTGCGGGCCGGCGAGTCAAGATTTAAACGGCCCTCTGAATGCTGGGCGGAGGTGAACGTCTTAATGTGCGCCCAGTGCTGCTTTGCGGGAGAAATGTGGTCTGTCGACGTGGTTATTCTCTTTATAAGAAAGTGTGTAAGGATATCTTAATTTCGGCGGGAAACTTGTAGGATATTTATCATGTATATCGAAATAAATATCACATTTTTGTAATGGGTAATTATTTTAATATTCCTTTGCAGAAATCTCTCTTCCCGTTTGATTTTTAACATACAGATTATTGCGTACATTCGGGCATAAATATGAAAAAAATCACACTTCTGTGCAGAATGTAATTTGGATGCATTTTCCATCTCTTCTGGGCGTGTGAATACATTCCATTGCACTAAAGTGTACGACACCCCTTTCTTAAATAACTTCTTATTTCATTACTACTCCTTATTGTAACATTCGACGAAAACTGCGTAATTTTATTTTTTCGGTATCAAAATGTTCGATGTATAAGTGCTCAATTACTGTTGCTTGTTGCTTCTTATAGAATATGTGAGTTACATCATTGTGCCTTGCGAAAAGATGTCGATTGTTGATAAATGAACCGCCATCAACTAAATCAACTCGATCCAATTACTAGCGTTATTGCAGTCTGATGGTGGATACGATTTGGAAGACACGGCGAGACAACAATGCTCTACGTAGTCGCTTTCTGGTTCAAAATGGACCAAAAAAATCTCTAAACATATTGTGACTGTTCAAGCTCACCTAATTGAATATAGTGGTTGCAAACATGAATTTTTAAAAGAGTTATAAACTTATACACCTTAGCAATTATGAATCTGTGCAGCTAAAGTAATTTTCAACCAATGAATGATAGAGGTAGTACTTAAAACAGTGAGTGAACAATTTCAAGTATGTACGAAATATTTTCTGGTGTACTTCATTATATAGAAGAGCAAAAACGCATCAAGCAATGATTTGCCAATGTCTCCGTAGAACAATATACAAATAGTAAACTTAAAACTTGAACTTGGCAAAAGGGGATTATTAAATTGTATAATTTTATTTTTGAATTGTATAAATTTGTTAATGTAGATTTCATCCTCCCTTGAAAACATGACCAGCAAAGATGGCTCAGGACATCAATGATGTCATTTCAATGAATCTGACTGGGAGACCCTAGTGTTCGAATCCCTACGGAGCAAGGATTTTCTACACTATCTAAAAGTCTGGGTTGAGACCTGCTGAGAAGTGCTGGGTTGAGACTGTCTGGAGTAGAAGTTTAGCGGCCGGCCGCTGATCGGTAGTTTTTCGTGGTTTCTCCGATCAACATCAGGCGACTGGCGGGAAAGTACCCTAACAAACGGGCCACGAACTACGCGCAATCTTTCCTTCCTCTTTCTTGTCCATTCGTCGCCCCTTACTTAGACTCATACACTACCCCATCAAACTTGTCGAGAGCTCGATCGGGAGTTACAACTGGGGCGGTGCCACGCTGATGGGAGATACCTGGTTGTGGGAAAACCCACAAACCGACGGGTAGGTCGGTGCCGGATCTCGTCATTCAGCAGGAGAAGTTGATCGCCAGCTCCCGCGATGAAACATGCACGATATTCATGGGACAAATGACGTCAGCAGTTGAAGCGCCGGGAATAACTAATCAATCAATCAAAAACCACATGAACACAGCGCACTTCGGGCGCCATTTGGAACCACTGTGGGTGTGCGTCCGCGGCATCAGTGGGGGCGCGACTACAGCGCCGGTGGCGACGACCTTGCATGGTCGCGCTCCCACGCACTCCGCCGCTGGAAGAGGTCTCCTCCGCCTCCGCCGCCGCCTCCGCCGCCGCGCGCACCTGTCGCGGCGCTGTGCGTTGGCCCGGGCGAACGCACAATCAATTACGGGACGCGACGGAGAAAAAGCGGCGGGCGCCGCGGGCGCATTAATACGCGCGCCTCGCCCCGAGCCCCCGCGCCGCGCCGCGCCACGCACCCGCTCCCAGCGCCCGTCCACCCGCTGTGCATGGAAGCCCCCACCGGCGTGCGCGCACACGATTTACTGGCTGCGATAGCCCCGCGGTAACGCCGTTGCCTCTGCAGTGCTGTGGATCGGTAAGTCCTTGTGTTCGAGTTCCGACGGCGGCGAATTGTCGACACTACGTTTTTTGTTGTAATTTAAGGACGCATCAACATCCAGGTCATTAGTGACCACTACTGGGTTTAACATTGTGGTTACTGTGAAGATGGCATGGTATGGTGATGGTAGAGGTGAAAGGACGAACGCAAATACAACCATGCTCAAGGCGGAACTCTAACCTGCGACCTTTCTGTCCGAGATCGCTTCGACACGCTAACTGCGTTCCTGGGTCGATTTCAACCACTGTCAGAAGGAAAATTTAAACGGCCAGCTGATCTGATCGGTTGTTTTCTCTGGTCTCTACGATCAATTCCTGGCGAATGCCTAAGCAATACCCTAACAAACGGGCTACGGACCGCTCGCGATATTTTCTTCCTCATCCTTCTTCCCTCTTATTCCCTCCTCCCCTCTTCATTTAGACTTTGTTGTACGTGCGCAAAACTATCACACACTTTGGGAGACCAATTGATGCTCAGTTTGCTGGTACAGAGCCCTTCTGAGGTAGGTACATAGAGGACGTAAGACGTGCGTCGTGTAGGTTGGAGCTGGATCGCATATGCCAAAGAGGAAAGATAACAGCCATCTCTGCGCATATAGCAAGAACTACACTTACCGGAGTAACGATCTCAGTAGTTGACACTTTCTGAAACAATACTCATTGACTTACACAATCAGCCAGATTGTAGTTGTAATGTGATCAGGGTAGCAATCAAGCGTTCGCAATTCATCAGAATGTAACTAGTTGTTAAGCATTTGAATCAGACATTCGCATTCTCGAATAGTTCGATACCATCGGAAATTTGAAAATTTCAGTCTTTGATACGTTTTGTTATTTGAACTCTCCGAACTTTTCAAACATCTTTATTCTATGTTCTGTCATAAAGATATTTAACACTGATATTTATAATTAACAAAAAAATTGTTCGTAACAATCTTCTTAATTTATGAAGTACATTAACAAACAGTACATACCTAGTTTACACAAAATGATCTAACTTAAGATTAAATTTTGATCAACATAATTTTGTGTATAACAAAACAAAAGAATTGTATGGTAACGTCATGTTTTCAGCATATGCTCATGCACAAAAGAAAAGAGCAAAAGGAAACGTGTTTGTATTTCTTTTGACTGGCAAGGACCGCCGGTTCTCGCCGGTTCAGTGATTCAGTCCAGCCATTTTTCATAGGCGAGTCACAATTGGCGGCGGTCACAGTGGAGCTGCATTTGCCCGAAATTTCGGGCGGCCGATGTCAGACGGACAAAATCGAACGAAACGGATCCTCTTCCAACAGCCGATGTTTTCGAACCTCGAAGATGTGGTTGTTCGGGTTTACTGTCACCGTTTCTGTTTTCCGTCACGTGTTTCAACGAATCCCGAACGACGGGTAAAAATGGCAGACAGAAATTTCGGGCAAACTCAGCTCCACTGTGACTTCGGCTTAGACTACGGTCACAGTGCAGCCGAAACATAGATCGCTCACTACCGGACGACTACGAGCTAAAGCGTCCGACTTATTTCAGCCAAAACGTACTGAAATGTTACACCAGAAAAAGTCCGAATATATCCATAATTCCGCAGTTCATTATTTGAAACATTTGCGAGAAGCACGCTCAAGACTACCTACATGTATTCCAGATGGTCTTGGTGTTACAGATGATCTTGACGCTCCAGCTAAATTTGGGCAAATTAAACTGGCAAAATCAAACAATACAAAGCTTTGTCCGACAGCTGGTATTTCCAGACGCCATCTAAAGAGGTCGTTTGGGTTCAATATGTCCTAGAATTCCTAGATACAGGGAGTAGCGCAAACGCCTCCATTTAATATCTTCTCACCTGACAACCCTCTGAGGGACCAATGAGGAACGCAAGGGAAATTATAACAATTAGTGACTTTATGACAATTTTCAAGAATATTAAATTGATTTGGGGTAGATTCATGATTGTCAACGTACAGAATACTACACAGTTTCAATGTTCCTGACAACTGGACATAAAATGGAGGGATCGGCGGAACAATGGAATACGCTAGTCTCTGTATCTAGGGAGTCTAATATTCCCACTTCCATTTACTAGCAGGTGTTTGAACGAATTCGGTCACAAATGTCTGACTTTTCGGTCACAAATGTCTGACGTCGGCCAACCGAAATTTCGGCCAAAATCGTCTCCATTGTGTGACCACCGCGAGTGATTTCAACCGCGCGCTGAGGTCATAGCTCTATCGTTACCGCTCAGTCAGCGGTAGAGTTTTATTTTATTAAAATTTTTCCCTCCACAGCACCTCTGAGGAGGCGGGAATTCATTTTCTTAAATCGAATACAAGTGAACTGCTGCCGTGCGGTTTAAGCAGTTTAGAGGGAGGGCTTTGCTTAATAATTAAGATTAACTAAAACTAATTTAATTTTAGCTTCACTCTAATTTATGAGTTATTGACGTTGCATTTTGGCACACTAAACTTTAGCAAAATTTTTATTACTTTTCTTAATATCATTTTGTTGTTGTTTTTCGTCTAGGTAAATTTTTCCTTTTATTCATTTTCACTCACGCATCATTCATTCCTGTTTTATTATGTACATGACCATTCATTCTACTCATTCACATCCACTGCATCGCTCTAAATCTTCTGTTCGCCACGGCACTGACTTGACTCGAAGTGTCCGTGGCGCTAAGGCCCATTTGGAGACGTGGCAGGTGGGTGCGGCGTCGTGTTCCCCGCGCGTCCCACGGCCGATGGCGAATCTTCCCCTCCGCGTTCGGCTGCCTCTGCTTGCTCACACAGGGTAGCAAGCGTGTCGTGAGGCAGCGCGCGGAAGGTGAAGGCGATAGAATGCGCACGTCTTTGGAGCAAGGCTGCAGTCCGGCTCACGGCGCGCCAAACGCCCCTTATCGTTGGTCCCCCGCATTACCCAGATTTTCATGTTGCCCTTTACAAGTGGTTAGAAAATTGGATTTTTGTATCTTAACCTAAGCAGCAATTAACATAAGAATTAGATGAATCATTATCTAGTTGAACGATAAATAAATGAAGAATAGACAGAGAATATATCTACTTCTTTAAAACAACTCGTTTTTATCTTTTCACTTCTATTTTACTGTTGTATGTGTAGTACTAACTTTTTAGTCATATTTGGTATCATTCTGTACAGTAAAACTCGCAGTAATGACAAGTTAATTTTTTTGATAAGCATTGCATTTGATATTTGAAACTTAATAGAGAAAATCACTCCAAGAAAAACTTTAGTTAGTTACAAAACATTCGTTAAATGATGTAGCGAATCAATTTTCAAAGGAATTAATTTTCTAAGAAAACAAGCCCCACGAAGAATAGATATATGAAATAATAAATTCATAATTTGAATGGATAAAAATGCTTAATAAGCACGTAGGTTTAACCAATACAATTTTCTTAATATAATTACATCACTTGACTACCTGGCAACACAATTACTCCTTCACTGAGTAGCTCACACCACACCCGTGTAGCACAAGCTCATTCGCGGCCCGCGCGACCAGTACCGGGTCCCGACTCCAGCTACCAGATGTTGCATCGGCGCTCAGTTATATTTGTACTGGCGTCAAGGTCCAGGGATTTAGTCATCATTTCTGCTCGGAGGTGCCCTCACAAAGCCCCTCCGACAACGGCGCGCCGGCCAAATCGCATTCCACCCGGAGCGCGAAATCCTCATGAATGTTTCAGCAGAAATCCGCCGAAGGCCTTGCCCGGCCGCGGGAGGCGCATCTGGCCGAGGAGCGGGTGGGGGGCGCCGAGTGGGGCGGGGCGGGGAGGGAGGTTGGAGGAGCAGTTTGTAGCCCGGCGACGTGGCCAGGAGCCGGAAGTGACGCAAACCGAAGCAAAAGCAGATACACAGGATGGAGATTGGAGAAAATTGGAGAAGATAAACAGGATGTCCAGGGTGGAAACAACGAAACTTCGAAAATAAGGTCTTAAAAACCATTTTCAACACCTTTTGTCTAATAAATTCTTTCGAGGTTTCGAACACTTGAGTCACAATAAGTACTCAAACGTTGGTTTGCATTTTATGCAAAAATTTGCATCCCGTAAAAACACATAAACACTTCCACAAACATGTAAATTGTTTATTATTTTCGAAGGAAGTTCACAAAGAAACATTAAAAATAAAACAATCAATTTTGCATTGGAAGTATTTTTTAAAACTCACATTTAAGTGCTTACTGTGGCTCAGCCATTCAAAATATCGAAGTTTATTAGACGTACGCTTCAAATTGACTTAAGAGCTTATTTCTCAAGTTTATTGGTTTCCTCCCTGGACATTCTGTGGATCTAGAGAAGAGTGGAAAGAACCGTCAAACTAATTAGTTTGAGATGAAGATACTAAATATTGAAATAAAAATAAAGGGTTGTTGCTAAGAGGTGAAATGAAGACGAACATAAGGGGTAGAAAGAAACAGTGTTAACTCGTGTGAAATGAGAAACGTGAAAAAAAAAGACAAATGCCGTTTGAAGTATATGAGATCGCTCAAGTGTGAAAAAGGAAAACGGACTGAGTGCCGAGGAAGGGGTCAGTAATTGTTAAGGCGAAACAGAAAGAAAATGTCAGAATATATCTACGCTGGCTGAACCAGTATTGCAAGTGGACGAACGGCATTGTCTGAATGAACAAGTTGAAATGCAAAGAATCAAGAAGAAAAAAATCGACAATACAAGTTTGTATACACCAACCATGGAGATGAGAAAACAGGACAGTACAAAGCATACTGGTTGTAAAGTAAGCACTCTAAAGAGAAACTTCAAAAGAAGGAAATCAGGAAGAACTGCTATAAAACATGAGAAAAAGCTGTCCTTGTTTGACTGACGAAAAATGAGATCAACCAGGAGATTAGAGAAGAAGCAATAGATTCACACGAGAATCGAGATTAAATGTACAAAATGATATTACTTCTTCTTTTAATGCCATTTATCTTATTGGATTATGTCGACCAAGTAATGATTGATGCGAGGCAAGAAATTGAAAAGAATTCTAATTGGATAGCAAAATCATCATTTCAGAAAATATAAACTCTTCCATCCACATTCATTCTTTTCTGCAGATGGGCATTAAAGGAGCGTGAAAAAGAAGTCGAGAAGGAAGCAAGGAGGGACTGGAGAGGCACAGAGAAGGGATAGCCGCCAGGCGGCGGCGCGGGGCGCGCTAATACAGTCATAATCGCGCAGCCTTCGCATCCAGGCGCACGATTATCCCGTCCAATAAATCGCACGGCGTCGGAGGCAGCGGAGGCGGTGGAGGCGGCGCGCGGAAGCGCAGCCACAGCGCCCGCGGAGGCGCGCCTCACTCGTTAACATAATGAGCCTCTCCCTCTCCACCCCCACCCCCACCGCCACCCTCCCAGACGCCCCGCGCTACCCTCACCTCCCGCGCGCGAGGACGCGGGCGAGAGGTTGAGAGCTGCTTCGCGCGGCCGCGGGCACTGAGGGGGCACTGGCGGAGGCGGGGCCCGGGCGCAGGCGTGGGCGAGGGTGAGGCTGCGGGTGAGAGACCGGGTGCGAGGGCTGGCAAGGGGACGGGCGAGGGGACGGGTGAGGGGACGGGTGAGGGGACGGGCGAGGGGACGGGCGAGGGGACGGGGGCGAGGGGACGGGGGCGAGGGGACGGGGGCGAGGGGACGGGGGCGAGGGGACGGGGGCGAGGGGACGGGGGCGAGGGGACGGGGGCGAGGGGACGGGGGCGAGGGGACGGGGGCGAGGGGACGGGGGCGAGGGGACGGGGGCGAGGGGACGGGGGCGAGGGGACGGGGGCGAGGGGACGGGGGCGGAGGGGACGGGGGCGAGGGGACGGGGGCGAGGGGACGGGGGCGAGGGGACGGGGGCGAGGGGACGGGGGCGAGGGGACGGGGGCGAGGGGACGGGGGCGAGGGGACGGGGGCGAGGGGACGGGGGCGAGGGGACGGGCGAAGCTGGCGGGCGAGGCTGGCGGGCGAGGCTGGCGGGCGAGGCTGGCGAGCGAGGGGGCGGAGCGGGCGAGGGCACGGGCAAGAGCGTGGGCGATGGCTCGGGGGCGGGAGACGGGTGGCGCGGGAGAGGGCGAGAGCGCTGTCTTCGGCGTAAGATGGTGCACGGGCCTGGGCGGGGACAGGGGCGCGGGCTGTACATGGCCGTCTGTAGGCACAGAGCACCGCCCACTCGCCTTGGGTGCGATGCGCTGCTCTAAGTCGGAGAGGATTTGCATAATGCTATGAAATAGTGGTGTACTGCTCGCTAGTGCGATGATACCTCTTTATGAATGCACTGGCATGTAATCCGCCAACATCTGGGACAGTCTGAGAATATATTGTACCGAAGATTGTTATCAATCAGGATGTGTGTGAGTGAGTAATGTATCAAATAAATATGTGTAATCATACATACGTAATATAATCTTCTCTCAATGACATAAAAAATACTAGTAGGCATGGAAAGGGTCATCTGATATGCAATGGTAACTTAATGAATAATTGATAATATATAGGAACCACATACTAAAATTGTTCTCCATTTTTATCTATCTTTATCCATAATTATTTTATTCAAGATTACATATTTTTTTACATTATATATAAAGTCATACGAGAGATAGTTGCATAATTATAGCAGTAACTAACAGACACTTCAGTAAAGTGAATTCGGCGCTTTCGTTGCTTCAGTCGTTTTATGGTAATTTAATTTGCTTTCCATCCTTATTCTTGTTTTTTTTCTTTTAATTCAACAGTTACATAAAATGAAAAATGTATTTTCTTCGTACTCTACAACTATCAATTTTTTTTCCATTTCTTAGATTTTGATCGTGAATTACAGTGTGTAAAGACATGCACCGTGCATTATGTGCATAAGCAAGTTGTAAGGTGATCAAATTGTCTTGAAGGGTGGACGGAATACTGGACGGAAGGTCAGAAAAGCGTAAGAATTTGTTGTGGAAAATCACGTTTCCTCAGGCACCGCAAAATGCTTCGGTGTCTGAACGAATACACTTGTTAGACTAAGAGAAGATTGTGATGTAAATACAGTCAGCCTCTTTCAGAATTCAGGAACTGAATTGTGAACATTCTAACGTTGCACTTTAGTTATAAGCTTAGAAAACTGTCAATTCCCAGAACTTGTACAAATTCAAATACGGATTCATCGAATGTATCAGTAATTGAACGAATATCTTAATTTCATTCTGTATTTGTATAGAAAATGTTATTATTTGACGACTGACAATAATTGTGAAGCATAACAAGATTTCCTTCCTTATTCTTTACATTTAGTTCAATTCAAAGCTTTGTTTTTAAACTATTGTGCGACTGTTGTGTAATAGGCGTTTTAAAACAATTACTTAAAGTACATTCTGCTAGCAAATCAGCTCAGGTGACCAGCTCACAATTGATGTCACTGCAGTATCTTGACCGGGAGGTCCTAGAGTTTGAGTGCCGACGGTGGCACAATTTTTGACACTAGTTAGATAGCTAGGACGAATTCAGCTGCTGTCTGGAGGAGGCTGATTGGAGGAGGCTGTCTGGAGGAGGTTTCTCCGATCAACACTAGGTGAATACCGGATTAGTTCTCAACCAAACAAGTCACGAACCGCGCTCGATCTTTACTTCCTCTTCTTTGCTGTGTCCTTACCCCTTACCACACTTTCACTAACACTCCATGGACTACACTATCCCACAAGTTGGGAGACCAGTCGGGAGCTTTGAGCTTGTCGCAGCTGGGGCGGTGCCCCGCTGGAGGGAGATACCTGCTTGGGGGAAGAAAAAAAACAAATCCGAAAGCCGACGTGAAGGTCAGCGCCGAATCTCGCCATCTAGCGGAGGAGATCACTGCCACCTCCCGCGATAAAAACAAACAAAAACTCTACACTTACGATACTAATGACCTAAGCATCCCCGGAGACACTAATCATTGAATCAATAACCTTCGCGCATTAGAGTGTAATGCAAGGAATTGTGAATGACGTAGGCCTGACGGGTGGAGGAAGAGGGGCGCAGGGTGTGCGGGGTCGTTCACCCGCCGGGGGCGGGCGCTTCCTCGCGTAAATCTGGCGGGCGCGGGCTGGCAGGCGGGCAGCGAACGCCCAGGGCCGGCGGCGGCGGCGGCGGCGCAGAGGGACGCGGAAGCCGCGTCGGAAGGCCACGCGCCGCCATCGCTCATCCGCGCAGGCGCTGGCGCTCGCGGAGGCGGAGGCGGTTGGGGAAGTGGTAGCAGGTCCTCGTATGATAAATGGGGGAAAAAGGATTTGAATTCCTCGATAACATGAATTAAGGAATCATAACAATACTAGCGTACCAGTGCGACTACTCTCATATGCTGTACCCCACCCTCTTCCTTATTTTTCCATTTCCGTATTAAGCCTCTAATATCTATTTTTCTTCTGTCCTCCGTCACATGTTTTTTATGTCACCTTTTAATTGATAACAATATAATACACCCTTGTCAATACAAACTAATCTTAAATAACTTCATTCCCGAGCAAAGAGGTACACCCGTGAAATTCAATCGCATTGAATATCAAGTAATTAGTCATTTCACATGCAGTTGCAGTTTTTACAAGCTCTGAACAGGTGGGTAGATTTGAGAAGCGTCGAACAAGCGAAAATGTAATAGAATGGTAAAGAAGATCTCATCCTCTAGATTACGGTGTCAGGAACGTCTCTGTGAGGCCTTTGACCTCAACATGTTAGTTATAGAGGCCCTAGGACGCTTAGTTTAGGAGTTATTTAGCTATATAGATTCAAAAATGCTGACATGCTTTGGAGGTTGCATTTTACATGAATATTTAGATGCGTTTTTTTAACAAATTCTACATATTTTTAAAGCCAAAGTACAATTCGTCATGTCTCCTTAAAATTCTCTTTCTTTAGAGACCTCGTTTATAAAGATTGGTTGCGTGCGAGAGCCGCAAAGGAAAGGTATACTACTGAAATAATATAGGAGACAATTATTTAAATATTCCAGGTATGAACCACTGTAATAGTGTATTAAATCAACGAAACGTTTCAGATAGTTAAAATAATCATATTATAGGAGGCAATATTGTCGAATTTTTTAATGAAATCCTGAATGAAACTCCGACGTTAAGAAAACATTTACACCTAATATAGAAGATTTAGTTTTCTAGATTTTCAAATGTTATATATTTTCATTAATATTAATATAGACCTTTTACTTGGTCGATATATCCACATTGTAAGATCGAATTAATTACTCATTAAATTTAGATATTTGTTCCCAGAATATTGCAAACGTTTCCGACTCGACAAGCTTATATATTCAACATTGCGATTGAATGATTTATAATTATTTTGCGAAGGAATAGAAAGATTAAAAGTTGGGATGATCCAAAGGATTGTGAAAATTGAAATTAAGGTTAATTCGAGAAAATTTACGGTTTTTTACACCTCCTGCTTAAAATATGGCGGAGAGGGACACAGGAGGGAAGAGATGTTTAAGGTTACGATGACGAAAAGCAGGAATGGGAAAGGCTAATACCGTATTTATAGAAATGACGGTAAAGATATTTTCGGAGATTCTGACGGCGGTAGTCCGTAATATTCTCACTGACAGGTGTAGTGCAGTTTGTACAAGCTGATGCTGAGAAAATGGTGTCAGGAAGTTAGTTATTTCAACACCATGATCGAAAAAAGTTGTGATTTGGAGAGTGGATAGGACAGAGTAGTGACAACATTACCAACATTTCCGGCGATAGAAATGTTGAATGGAAGTAATGTGAGCGGCAGAATTTTTGGAACTGAGATATCTAAAGGAACAATAATTGGAAAAAACGAATCTGCTTCGTATTAGGACGATTGGAATAGCAATTTGATGGTCTTTTGAGCGCGATCTTTGCAAAGTTATAGTAAGGTTCGTGGCAATATTCAGGATTACAGTCACTCCGCGTATGTCAACGTGAAAGTATGCGTCTCACTTTTCTCATACAGTAGAAACGACATACATCCGTGCAAATTTACGCAATGTTTGTTTTTGGTCTCTCTTTGAATGAACACGATATTCATATTATGTGATTTCAATGAATGTAGGTTTTTACTTTCATCGGTTCTACATAGCGGTATAATCTTATTGTTCGTATGTCAAATTTTAAACGTTATCTTCAGCGAATAAACGTCTTTTAGGCACCAAGTATTCTCCTCTATTAAATGCCAATTCGAAGAATATGTCTCTAAGTTATGAATAATAATAAAAATATTTTTGGTGACTTAACAACGGTAGAGTGTGGCATTTCTAGTATCGTGAAGCAGAAAAAAATGAAAGTAAAGAATGAAAGAGCCACAAAAATGGGCTGTGGCGTGAAGTGCTTAGCCGACAAGGGTTCGACTCGGGATCAGATTATTAGGCAGGCGGAGCGTCTCCGGCGGGGGATTAGCGGCCGGGATAAAAGGCGGCGCGGCGGCCGGGCGGCGTGTTTGTGGGATTGGGCGGCGGCCACAAAGCGCCGCTGCTGGCGGAGGCTGGGCCCCGCGGCGCCCTCCCCCCGCAGGCGGCCTCCGCGCCAGGTGCCGGCGCAGAGCACCGACGGGTGGCACTGCGGGGCCTGTGGTCGGAAGGTCCTAGGGTTCGAGTCCCGATGGTGGCAGGATTTTCGACACTAGCTTCTCAGATAGGTTGAATTCAGCCGCTGTGTGGAGGAGAATTCTGGCGGCCAGTTGCTCTGGTCTGTAGTTTTCTGTGGTTTCTCCGATCGATCAACACGAGGCGATTGCCGGAGCAGTGCCCTAACAAACGGGCCACGGACCGCGCGTGATCTTTCCTTCCCCTTCCTTTTCCTATCCTCACTCCATACTTACCTAACGTGCACTACACTATGTACACGTGCCTGGAGACCGGTCGGGAGCTGAGTGTTTGTCCCGACTGTGGAAGTGGTCCGCTGGTGGAAGATGCATGGTTGGGGAAAACCCTGGTAGCCGTTGTGTAAATCTGTATCGGATCTCACCATCCAGAAGGGGAAGATCACCGCCATCTCCCGACGAAAAGCATACTGTACACATTCGGGATTAGAGACCTTAGCAGTTTAGGCTCCTGGAATCACTAATCAATGAATCAATCGATCGAAGCCAGGTCCGTTGTGCTTCCTCCGCTCCCATCTGCCAACTCGTGACGGCCAGCAGAGGGCGAGTTACAAGGAATACCGCAATTGTCAATCCTGGATTTAAATTTTCCCTGGCATTTATTCTCAGAGTTGCACAAACCGACTGCGATAGCTCAACCTTTGCAGCAGGAAGGTATTTGGGTACGAGTTCTGACAGTGCCGGACACTACGTACTTTCGAACAATACGTAGCTGGGTTGAATTCATACATTATATGGAGAATTCGACCGGTCGGCTTCTCTGTTTACAGTTTTCTCCGATCAGTTCCAGCTGAATGCCGAACCAGTATTCTAATCAACAAACCACGGAACGGGCGTGGTCTATCCTTCAACTTTGCACCCTTTCCCTCTTCTCCCCACCCCCTTGCGCGCGCGCACACGTACACATACACACTTATACTAATGTGCACTACACACAGGTCGAGAGCTTAGAACTTATCCCGGCGAGAAGTGTGCCTTTCTGTAAGAGATATCTAAAAGCAAGCCGACGTGCTAGTCGCCGCCGGAGCTCTTATTTCGAAAGGGGAGGAACATGGTTACCTCCTGTAAACTATCATGCACTTCACTTACGGGATTAATATCCTCAGTTGTTGACGTAATCAAACCTTACAAGCAATCGGTATTCGTTCACTCACATATCGCAAGAATAATTTCATCTAGTCAACAACTCACCATATCTGTTCTTCCGCCATCAGTTCCAGCATTGGTATTCTTCTACGCTGTAAGTGACCGTTTGGCATTTACCTCGAGGCGCTGATACAACCCGCGCGGTGGTATCCTCCGTGCCGCTCGATCTGGAGGAAAACTCGCTTCGGGGAAAACCCACAACCGACAGCCAGGGGCGACCAGAAGGAGGCAGCTTGGGGAAACGTGCCCCAGGCCCCTACTTAATTGAGACCCCGAATTTTTATTAATTCAAAAGAAATGAAAAATATATTTATCACTAAACCGAATTTAACGCCATAAGTTGTTTCTGATGCATGGAAAAATGAATTTTGTTTATGAATTGAGGGTGGAAGGACCTTTTTGTTTGAAATGAGGGGCTCTCGAGGATCAACTACCCCAGGTCTTTGCTTTATTTTTCTGTGCACCCCTTCTGACAGCGTCCTTATAGAATGAACACTAACACGTTCGCATTTGCTTTCTGACCGCCTCTTTTAAAAAACACATCGTCAATGTCCTTTTCTCTTCAATTACTAGCGGAATTCTAATATGTTTCAGCAGCAGTTGACACTTCTAGAAGTGTGTAAAATAATTATCATGTTCTTTTATTCAAAATTATTTATTCATGAGACTTTTAATTCTGATCCGTATATTTAAAACACCAAGGGTTTTCGCTTAGAAAGAAATTCAAGCTTTCTACTACACCAAATGACGTGACGTTTACTATAAATGATAGGTACGGAGCCCCAGTTGTGTTATAGTCAACGTGATAATCACTAAATCTTAATAAAATCGTAAAATTAATAGAATAAACGCTCGTCTTCTGTAATTTTTTCATTACGCCGTTTGGTAGTCTCAATACCTTCTTCAAGAAGGTTAGAAAAGCGAAGATAGAGGGTTTTTTTCAAGTTGGAAGACTTAGGGTTTGTAAAGCCAAAGACTAGTGATACCGCAATGTAATATCCAGAAATCATTTGAAACAGATATCCTTTTACCACAACAACAACAACAACAACAACAACAAAAATTCTATGATTACAATTATATGTGGTGCAGTAGGGTTTTAAATTGAGATGGGTAGCACGATTTTTTGCTGTAGTCCACCACTACATATATGTACGATCTCGGTAAATATAAAATTGTTCAATTACAAAATCCGGGCATTCAGTTTTAAAACTATTAGTGTTCCATTTATTTCGCAACCCGCTCAAAACAGGAAATCTGCGCTGCTCAAATGGCAAAAAAGGGTGGAAAGATGTAGCAAGCAATCACTAAGAGATGGCACTGATATCGGAACACACTGTAAGCTGCAGTCTCAGATGAGTCCTGTCGAAGCGCCTATCATTGTCATATTGCAAGACGAACGAGATTCATTGGAGTATCGTGCGTTTTCTGCGCATATCTTTATTAGCGTTACACTTGTTTTACGAGGTGGAGAAACGTAAATACAGTGTAATGTTTAGAGGGAAATGTGTTTTAAGCTTCATAAGCCTTTCAATAAGAAGATTGTACGTCCGACTACATAACGTGGTAAATTCCTCAGTTATAAGGAAAATACATGCCTCAGTAATGATATGTTCGTTGGTAACGGCGAAGTTGGCCTCCGAAGAAAACCCAGCATTCGTGACTTCATCGCAAAGTGTCAAGCAACAACCCTTTCCGAGCGGCATAATTCTTGCCTATTGCACATTCTGGTACGCTAATCACAAAACAAATAGAAGAAATGAATCGAAGTGCCAAGTAAGACAGGAAATCAGCAGTTTCTGGTGTTACTGATATTCAGATTGCATTCTTCCCTAATCATTTTTCTATGTTGTGAATGTATTTGATTCTAGTGTCACCGTTAGATACATGCGTCGTTCTCAAAGAACACAACTCATTTTACCTTACAAACAATATAAAAAACAGTGTTTTAAAACTCTTTTTGTAAGATGTTTAAGTTTTGCTATTTATGACATTGCATTATTCGAAATAGCATTTTGCGCACAAATAGAATTCCTCTCCCGCTAAGTCACCCTATTATTTGTTTAGTGTTACAACAAACAATCAAACACAAAGCCTCAAAAGTGTGAAACATTTCTTTCCTTTGTCACCCGACTCAAATTTATTACGCAAAGTCTGCCGGCGTTCCACGAAAGGTAGAGAGGTAGCTCCTCCGCCGATCTCAACCTTCAAAGTTTCCTAGTATGTGGCAAGTTTACAGCAAATAAGGCTTCTCTCCATAAAGGAAGAATAATGGGCCGGAGGTGTCGCCTGCGACGCAAGGCGACACCTCCACTGGGAGGCCCTCGCGAGGCGATTCTGCGCGGCCGCTCCCCTTAGAGGGGGAGACGGGGCGGTCGCAGGGGCGAGGGACGCGGGTCGAAGCCCGGCAGCGCTGTCACCCGCGCGGCAATTATGGCACCGCCGCCACCGCCACCGCCCGCGCCCGCGCCCAGCCGCTTCCATCACGGTTATAGCGTGTAATTACGCGCTATTAACATGCAGCCGGGCGCGGCACCGATGCGCCTGCCTGCCCGCCCGCCTCGCCCCGCCCCGCCCCGCCCCGCCCCGCCCCGCCCCGCCCCGCCCCGCCCCGCCCTTCCCGTCGCGGCGCCGCGCCCAGCAGCTCTCGGCAGCGCTGGACCACCGCCCGCGCGCGCACCTGGGCCACCCCGCGCTCGCCCACGCCCCGCCCACTCCCCCCCTCGCCCGTGGCCCGCCCCTCGCCGACCCAAGGGGCCTTCTGAACATGCGGGCCCCCTATTCTACCATCTCTATGCTACATGCCTCTATGTTGACGACCCCTGTAGTCCACCCTACATCTGCTACGTGCCTCTATGTTTGCGTGCCCTGTATTCCACCCTATATCTGCTACGTGCCACTCTGCTGTCGATCCATCTATTCCACCGTGTCGTCCCCGCCTCCACCTCTGCTACATGCCATTCTGCTCTCAACCCGTCTATTCCACCATGTCTCTGCTACATGCTCTTCTGTTTGCGACCCATGTAATCCACCATCTCTTTGCTAGAAGCCACTCTGCTGACGACCCCTCTATTCCATCATCTTCTTTCCATCTACACCTCTCTGCTACAAGCCGGTCTGCAGGCGACCCGTCTATTCTACAACCTCTCAGCTATATGCTCTTCTGTTTGCGACCCATGTAATCCAACATCTCTCTGCTAGAAGCCAATCTGACTGCAACACCTCTATTACGCCATCTCTCTGATACATGCCACATTGATTGCGACCCCTCTATTCCACCATCTCTGCTACCATCTCTCAGCTAGAAACCTCCCTGCTGGAGGAACGTCTATTCCATCTCTCTGGTTCATGATACACTGCCTGCAACCAGTCTATTTCACAATCTCTCTCCTGCAAACTACTTTGCTGGAGGCACGTCTGTTCCATCTCTCTGCTACATGCCACTCTGATTGTGACCCCTCTATATCACCATGTCTCTGATACAAACCACTCTGATAGCGGCCCTCTATTGCACCATCTCTTTGGTACATGCTTTCAACTCCCTTTATACCAGCATCTCTCTGCTACACACCCTTCTGCTTGCGACCCCTCTACTTCACTATTTCTCTGGTACATGCCACTCTGCGACCTCTCTTTTTTACCATTTCTGTGCTACATACGACTCTGCTGGCGACCCCTGTATGCCATCATCTCTCTGTTACATGCGACTCTATTCCACCATCTTTCTGCTACAGACTACTCTGCTTGCGACTCCTCTCCTCACCTAAGTATCGCCACCACCCACCGTGCTGTAAATCTGCCCCTCAGTTGCTGCCTTTACCTCGTCAGTTCCGAGACAAGATTTTACCCGCCACATCTCTACACCGTATCCTTACCTTGTTCCACACATTCTTTTTCCACAGTCCCCTCTTCCTGCAGCACTTGTTTAATTTTATTTAAACACTACTTTTTTTTGGTTGAGGCGATATGCCAAATAATGTTTGTCCATTTCTTCAGTCAATATATTATTCGTTGCTAAGTTCATTTCCTTTCGTTGAATGTTTTTAATGTTCTGTCAGACAATAAGCCTCTGGGGGAAAGGGAAACAAAATAATTATCAATGGTGACTTTAACTGTCAAATGAACAAACAAGTAAACTTCAGCGAAGTTTGCATAATGTACATTAACTAACTCAGTGAGTGTCTTTACTCATGTAATGTAATTGACGGCTCTGTCTCTAAAAAGTTGTGAAATCTTATTAACTGATACTGGCTTGAGGATACAATTAGGAACTATACTGCGAATTTTATATCTTTGCCGCTCAAGGTCCGTCTTCATGACGGAATATGTCACGGTATTTCGCACCTTTCACAGTCGTGCCTCTAGATATCGCATGATAATGCGATCATATCAAGAAGTGCTTGCTATCATGCGACTTCTAGCAGCACGATCGAGAAAGATGCGAAATGCCGTGTGATATCCATCGTAGCCGTAGAGGCTTGAGAGGCAGAGTTCGAAAAATAGCACTGTACTGTACATGAAATTTAATTTTTTTCGTGAAATATTCTTAAGCAGCTAATTTCATCATTTCTTTTCATTCAGTCTCCTGTTGGATTCAGTGCTTATTGAAACTCTCGACATAGGAATATTTCTGGTTCAAATGCCACAAAATCCAAAGAAGGAAAAATCTTAGCCAGCTTGTTGCCCGGCTTGCATTTATAATGCGATTTTTTCTAACTCTGTCTCTGGAGGCCCGTCTTCACAATGGAAGATGTCTCGATATTTCCCGTCTTTCTAAGTCACGCCGCTAGGCATCGCATGATCGCGTCCGTATCAAGGAGTGCTTGCGATCATGCCACTCCTAGCGGCAGGACCGAGAAAGACGCGAAATGCCGTGTGATATTCCATCGTGGATATAGGGGCTCGAGAGGTTGAGTTAGAAAAATCGCACTATAGTTCTACATTCAAGCGTGATCTCACCCGCACATTTACGCACCTCCCCCTCCCCCCCGCTCCCCCCCTTCCCCCCGTCCGCAAACCTGCTCATCCGCCGGCGCGGCGTGCGTGCTACGCCGCCGTAAATCAGAGCGACGTTAAGACCTCCGGTCGCGGGGGGTGCGAGGGGTGTGGGCGCGGGCGAGACACAATGCGGAGGCCTGCAAGGGGCGCCGGGTGGTGGGGACGGCGACGGCCACGGCGGCGTTTTGGCCCATACAAAACCAAAACGACACGCGACCGCGCGGCGCGGCCCGGACGGAGCTGCTCGGCGCTGCTGCCGGCGGCGGCTGGAGCCCGTTCGCGTGCAGCGCCGCGCCGCGGGCTAATGCGGAATTAAGCGATCCGCGGCGTAATGGAGATCTGATGGCGGCGACACCGCCGCGCCGCCGCCGCCGCCAGAGCGCGCAAAAAGCGCCGGGGACGGTCGCGCCGCGCTGCGCCGCAGCGGACACCGGCGCCGCGCGTGATGGATGCACGCGGCCGGCGAACGACGCGAACGCGCGCTGGTCCACGCGCGCACCCAGGGCCTTGCCACTCTCCGTCGAAACCGAGGACAAAGCGACCGATCCCCGGTGGACGAGGTCGCTAAGCAGTATAGTGCGAAATGGTGATGATAGGGGGGGATGGAAGGACAAACAAAAATACAACCATTCACGAGGTGGGACTCGAGCTCGCGACCTTTCGGTCTGAGATTGGTACGACATTATACTGCGATTTTTGCAACTCTGCGCCTGACAGGAATCAGCTGTTTCTCTGCCATCCAATCGGGAGCTTATATATCACTATAGTGACGTCACTGGTGACGTTCAAGCTCGTGATTGGATGAAAGCGTCAAGAGCTGATTCCTGTCAGGGGCAGAGTTGCAAAAATCGCAGTATAATGTCGTAGAAATCTCCGACCGAAGGGTCGCGGGTTCGAGAACCGCCTAGTGAATGGTTTTATTTGTGTTCGTCCTTTCACCCCCATCATCACCATTTCATGTCATCTTCACAGTTACCATAACATTAAACCGAATAGTGGTCTGTAATGACCTTAATAAAATACGACCTTAAATAAAATGAGTTCGAGGGTGCTACTATAGGAGGTACTAGAGTCTCCTGCTGCAGCTAAGGGTTAGGCTCGCAAACATCCGACCATAAAAATTTGCTAATGTGTGAGAATACGAAAAGTGTCTCATATGTGTTAAATCGTTCATAATATACATACTAGCGTACCCGTGCGAGAACGCTCGTATGCTACACCTCATCCTCTTTCTAATTTTTCCATTTCCATATTAAGTCTTTTATATATATTTATAAATATATATAAAACGGAACTTTTATATATATATATATATATATATATATATATAAAACGGAAAATGCATACAGAGTTTTTAGTACAATTAAATGAAAATGACGGCCGGCCACATAAATTGCGACATGCTCGGAGTTAACATTTGTCATCGGCACTCTTCTTTGGATTCTTCCTGCGAGAAAGTGACACATAAAACAAATGAAGCGACGCGTTGCGGAAGGCGGTCTCGTAGTTGCCTGTATGTGCTGCGCGTCATTTCATCCTTTACACGCTCCAACAACTGGGTGGCCTGGACCAGGTCTATTACAGCAGTGGTTGTCATCAATGAGGTTAAATGAATGATTTTTATATTGTGATAGGCCAAATACGGGAGGGCATTCGATATCGAATAATTTAATGTTTTAATGCTAGTTTAAATTAGAATTAGGCACCTTAGTAACAGGTGACCAGGACGTTGCTAGGGAGAACACCAATGTTTTGACATGTCACGATATTTGGTAAGCGGGCAGCCTTAGTAACAGAGATAAACAATTTCATGAGCCCGTGGATATAGTGTAGAATCAGTTGAAAAATGCGTGTGCAAGAGTAGAAATTTCGCCCAAGAGTGCACCTTGGTTAGAAAAGTAAATACATAATAAGAATCCGTTGGTAGGGAATATAAAACAGAATTTTGTACAACAATGAATACGAGTTTTCTTGGATCGAAGAACGAAAAAAATAGTTGTAGCTCAGATTTCATAGCGTGAGGATCATTTCTGAATTAGGGGGTGCGTGCTAGAGTTCAAACTTGGTATATTTTTGTGATCGAAAGTAGAGACTTGTAAAAATTTCGGAGATACAGTTCGGAACTTTACCTTCTTTCTTCCGCGAGTGAAAGTGGAACATAGAAACATTTTGGTGAAACCGTGCACTGACTTGCATTATTTTCATATCGATAGGAAGGAACTTTTAAGAAACTTGCCAACTTTAATTAGTTTTCACCAGTGACGAAGGTGAAGCACCAGGCTAATGAACTGGTAATTATTTTGCCGAACAAGGCCAGGACTTTAATTATTTTACAAATGGATCGGGATATGTAAATAACTGTAGAACTGTTTATTTGAACTTTGATTATTTTCACCAGTGCTGATGGTGATATGGCAGGCTAGTGCAAGCAGCTTCGGGCGCATGAATAATCGATTCAATTAGTAATACGCGGGTAGGCATCTCCATGGATGCATATGACTAGTGCATTATATGAATGGGAGTGATTTCGTGGCGTGCCGGAAGATTTAAGATAGAAGGTATCAAGACTAGAGCTGGTAACTGGTCGGTCGGAGGTGATGATGTGGAGATACGCGACGTCCAAGCGAAGCATCAAACGATACAACGAGAAGAGGGCTCAGGTTCAACGTTCGTACGAACAATTATTTTATTCTTAATGGTCATGACCAAAGTCAATAATTTTTATAGAGTGTTGTTTTGATTCAAATGAAATCTTTGGTTATAATAAATTCAAACTGTTCTAGTGCTAAAGAATGTACAAAAAACAAACTTGGTTACTATTGTGCAACCTGGCACATCATTAAAATAACTTTCAGGTTTTGTCGTTATCCGTATGGAAGCGAGTCGACAGGGGGCAGATTGTGGTTGAACGATGAGGTAAGCCAAATTGTGCCCCTTGCATATTCGAACTCATGAAAGAAGCACAACGTGTCAATAGAGAGATGTCTTGGATTTGATTCGTTTCAGTAGTTTTTTAATAATTAATTAGAAACTGTTTCAATCTATATCATAGTCATAGATTTTTTTATCAGAAGAATGCATGTTGTACAATGGATAAATCATTTAGAGAGCATTCAAGTAGTGATATTCTTATTTTACGATAAAACGAGTAATTCTGTTTGTGACATTTGGGAGGCACAAAAGCTATATTTGGAGCATAATGCTACATAATTGTACACAAGGATCTGCAGGAACAAACATACAGGCTAAGTTCTCGTAGATTACGTAGCAAGGAAACTATCCCAAGCAACAATTATAAATTTTGAAGAAGGTAAGACCTTTTTGATACATGATATGAAGCGATATTGTGCTAATTTATATTTAGGCACACTTTTTCCATACCAACGATAACGATTCTGATATTGACGGTGGTGCAGGTGACAATAGTGATAATAGACACGGCTATTACGGTTGTCGATAACACTTTTTTAATTAAATGTTTATTTATAATCTCTTCATATATGAGAATACTAAATAAATTTGTTGACTTGATAATTAGCACATGAGCATATACCGTAAAGGGATCGATAACATTGACACATAGGCAGTAGAGGGTTTTTGCACCCTCGAATGTGAAGCACTATCGATCTTCTCCATGCGCAGATGCACTTAAGTGACGCGAAACTGGAACTGCGCGTGAGCAGAAGATCGATAGTGCTTCACGTTCGAAGATGCAAAAACTCTCCACTAGCACATGGGCATCGATAACACGTAGGAGTAAGTCGATAGGTTGTAATTGGCAGTCGAGTGCCAGAAGTCATCCGCGAGCTGGGCTTGCGCATGCCGCCGTGACGCCCGGTTGTTGCTCTCGGGGTCGGCTTTTGGCGCCGCGACGCCGGCCGACGCGACGCGACGCGACGCGGCGGCGTCCGGCCGCTCCCTGGCCGTGCGGCCGCGCGCCCTCCCGCTGTCCGCGCAGATCTCTTCCTACTTTCACCGCGTATTTTTGCGCGCGCACAAGAGCTTGGCCGATGGCCAGCGCCCGCGTAACGGCCCCGCCGCGCCCCGCCGCGCCCCGCCGCGCCCCGCCGCGCCCCGCCACGCCGGGTCGCGCCGCGTCCGCTCACTGTCATACTCGGCGCCCGCGGAACACTGCTTCTCACTAGGGATGCGGCATCGACGACGATGTTATCTAACAGATGTTTCTATAAAAATATATGTTTTAAGCATCGATGTGTTGGAGTCAATAGTTTTTAAGCATAGATGTGTTGGAGTCGATAGGTTTTAAACATCGATGTATTGAAGACTTTTTTGATCATTTATATTGACGTCAATGATTTTTCAACATCAGTGTATTGAAGGCGATGTTTTTAACATTGATATATTGAGAAATGTGTTTTTAACATTAATGTATTCAGGTAGATGTTTCTGAACATTAATGTATTGGGGTCGATGTTTCTGAACATTAATGTATTGAGATCGATTTTGTACATTAATGTATTAAGTCGGTATTTTTGAACATCGAGATATCGAAGTCGATGTTTTTTGAACATCGATGCATTGAAGACGATGTTCTTAACATCGATGTATTGAAGTTGATGTTCGTTGAATATCGAAGTTACGTGCTTGATGTTTTTACGTTTTCAATGTTGTTTTTTTTCGGGGCAAAAAATTCCCATAATCACAATTTTCTAAAAGTCAAAGTATGAAATAATAACTGGTAACACCATTGTTTATGTCTTCGAATCACACGAACACGTTTTGTACTTCCTTCATCCGGCAGACTATTTATTGATATCGTGGTATTTCCTTCGTCTTCCCTCGTATTTCGCCCACGGAGGGGAGATTTTTTAGCTTGGTTTTCAGATAAATTTTAATTAAAAATTAATTTACATTGCCACTGTAAAATTAAATTTTGTTGCGCACTTCTTTAATGTTAAAGGTTACTTAACCAGCTTAACTTAAAAACTTAAAAACATTAATGGATTTATTATCGATCTATTATTTTTATCGACTTTTTAATTTTGAATATCGACGTTTGACAACTTTACGATGTCGCATCACTACCCCTCCCGAGACGTTACTTTAGGAAGCCTCGCTAGAAGGGGGACTGCGTGCTCCAAAAAATGAGAAATTAAGTTAATCGCAATAACAAGTTCCAAAATGTTGCACAAATTAATAGTATTCAATAACATCGTATTATATGCAGTACATATCAGAAATTTTGAAAAATAAAATTATATACTGTAATTTTACAGAAATAATTAATTTTTAAAATTTTGACGTATAAATAATCTGAAATTTAAAGCAATAGAGTATGTTTAATAATTTTATCAGCAATTACATTCGTTATTTACTCTCAATTTTTTCTGCTGTCCAAAAAATTTAAAAGAATGTTACCAAAGTTCTAAGAATCATGAATTTAATGTAGCTGTGTGGAGGTTCAGTTTTTCCTTTTTGAATTTTAACTATAACGGATAGATTTATTTTGTTTTCCCTTCATTTATAAAATCAGAGGAGAAATAATTGCTTTCCTGGAGACTTCATATGCGCTCTGAGGAATGTAGCACAATGACCGCCTCGTTGACAACTGTGTCCAGGACGCGCTTCCTGACAGCCAAGTTTCTATTGACTCCGGGCTCGGAAGCCTACGCTTTCAAGAAAACACAAAGTCAAATTAGTTTTTAGTTTTCTCATTAATTTGGTTTGATTACATTACACTTCAAGAGACAAATGGCAAAATCTAAATCTCACTATTCTCTGCATATTCAATCATAAAATTGCTAATATGAATTTGCCTCCAAATTCTGCAAAGAATCATTCGGAATTTCACTTCACATTATTTTTCTACTTTCGAGCTCTTGCAATATAACAAAAATCTATTGATATTTCCAGCTTCTCTTCTATCCATGAGAAAATCTTTTTCTAAACGACTCAGAAAACGATTGAAAAAAAATGTCACTTCAAGTCTCATTCGGAAATTACTACATTCTTGTTCCATTCAACCGTGCTAGAGAACGAATTGTGGCTTTCTTCTGAGAGAGTATCATTAATTCTAGTTATAACGATTCTCTCTAATGACAGTCACCAGTGTTTGACCCAAGACTTTTTGCAACATTATCGTTAATGACGTTTCTGGCCGAAGCGGTATTTTTCGGTTCACCGTATTTCAAGTGCTATCGCAAACACTTTGGAAGAGGAATGTTGACGAGCAGGAAAGCGCCACAGAAGCATCCACGAGTTAAAATTCCGATGGCGACGCCGCCACGTTCGCTATTTTGACGGCTGGCGATAATAGACCCAACATCACTGTGGGAGTTCCTTTCTTCAGTTCATTTGGCAGCAAGAAATGTGTATCGTTAAGGAAGTATGTTACAACTGAGATGTGCGCCACAATCCACGGATTCCAAAATTAAAAGCTCCTCACCATTAGCAAAATAAAGGCAAAAGCAATAACCTCCATAATATTTTATTAAAACCAGTAATTCACACATTTCATTCATTATAGCTTGTGAAAAAACACGGCAATTATATTTTTTGTCAGTTTATTATCCCCGTTTGTATCGTCACAATTAGCTGAACTGTAAATATAGTGATGTGACCTCGATTTTTTGTACTAATTTGACTTAAAAACTTTGTGTACTTTTCACCCTCCCTTTACTTTTATAAAAACGTGTGGGACCGTAATTTTCTTTTGGATAATTCATTTGTATGGCGGAATCCCGAATCATTTATCTAGTTGGTACGAAAAATAACGTAAACCAGCACACGTATTGTCACCGGAATTTCCAGTAGGAAGCCTGGTTGTCTTGCTGGGAGTGTTCGAGACGGTTCGCCCGTTAACTGCTGGTTCTGCAGGTCCCTAAAGGGGCTCGTGAGCGTTGGAGCGCACATAGATTCACCCGGACACACTCCTGCGCTCTCACTCGATATTGGCTTTGGTATTAACTGCTCGCTCTCAAGAGCGAGAGATTGCGACCGTAATATTCTTTTAGGTTATTCATTTGTGTGGCAAAATCCCGAATCATTTACCTAGTTGGTAAATAATACAACGTAAAGCAGCACACTTATTGTCACCGGTATTTCGAATAGGAAGCCTAGTTATCTTGCTGGGAGTGTTTGAGACGGCTCGCCCGTCAACTGCTCTCGAGCGTTGGAGCGCGCGTAAATTCACCCGGGACACGCTCTTCTGCGCTCTCGCTCAATATTGGCTTTGGTTTTAATTGCTCGCTCTCGAGGGCGCTGCTCCTGAACGCCGCCTTGTCTGCGCGTGGTCTTCCTCGCTGCGCGCCGCGCGTCGCTTCGCCGTCGCGCAGGCCCAACGCCGCGCAGCGGACAACGGCTCTCTCTGTCACCGGCTCCTCCAGGAATGCGCGCAGAACGTCGTCTATTGTTTCTCTATGCACTCGCGCCGCTGCTCACTCGGAACAATACGGGAGGCGGGCGCGCACAACAAGGAGGAAACTGCGCACCGCCATTCTGGGTAGATGGCGCTCTTGCAAATGTACGGAACCTGCGCAAGTCATTGCTGCAACTCATGCTTGCCCACATTGAGTGTATATACAGGAGACGGCGGTGCGTCGTGTTACAAAAACAAATTAGACGACGTAATCAGAGAAGGTATTTGTCGATTATGCGCGATATCGAAACTTCTATCTCGTTTTATTACCAGAGTGATCGTTAAGCTCTGGCACAACATGGTTCTGATGTTACTTCCTGTGTATTCAGACAAGTGGTTAATTCGATAAGTAACAATTACTTCCCTGTAACGGATCAATGAAGGAAACATCATCTTGTAAGGGAGACGTGCTGAAGAAATGGGAACTTCTATGCTCCAGGCGATGAGTTAGCGAGCACATCTAATGGTGTGCGCGATTTCTTTGCTTTAGATGCCTCTCGTCTCAGCGCGAAAGATTTGATCGTCGCCACAGATACATCTGCAGCTATTCATACGATATCGTTGGCATCAGATCGATTCCTATATAGATGTCTTGACTGACTTTCTAAGAGTCAGTGGGAACTCCTTGAAAAAGAAATAGAAACTATAATATTTTGAATAAAACACTAGGATAACAGAAGTTGATTTGAATTTGGTGTGTTCGCATTCATTGTATTTCCTCCATGTTTTAAAATTACTCATTTTACGCTATAAAGAATTGTTTTTTTACCCTTCCAGCCGCTTATAGATGTATATACTACTTATACTGGTAGTTTCTGTTGAAATAGAATAATTTATCTACATTTAATAATTGATTTCTTTCGCCAGCTTTACGAGATTCACTTGTCATACCTGCAACTCTTTCTATCACCACACCAGTATCACAAGTTTTCATTAACTCGCTGCTGTTGATTACCTACCTATCACAACCTCCAGAGCCACCGATTCCTTCGTTTTCTCCGTCGCCTGAGGACCTCGTAACGAGCGGCATTCGCACTTCCCGCACCCGAATATAGATGTCTCTGGGGTCGGAAGCCCCGCTCGATATTAACGATGCCTTCGTGACAGTATCGGGTAGTAATGGTCCAATTATGAAGGGGTATTCCAATAAATTAATTACACTTCTCTCGGGCAACACTTAATAAAATAAATCAGACGTTGGTGGAAGGGGACTGGCGGCGGAAGCCACGGTTGTAAGGCGGGATCACAGTCCCACCGGATGGTGGCGGAGACGATGCCGGTGGGAGAGGAGGGGGGTGTCTGAGACCCCCTCCAGATTAGGTGCTAATTGATCATTTGCACCGTGTGATTACTGAACTTTCGTTTTGCTCATTTCTGCATCTTTTTGTGCGCTCTATGAAACGTGTTCACGTGTATTATTTATGTCGTAAGAGATTTATTTCGTAATTTATGTCGTAAATAGCCTATGGAATAGCCTAAAAAAGACAATAAAAATTACATTTTTGGACTGAAGTAAATTAAAATCCTAGTATGGATAATTTTTATTGGCTCATTGTAAAGAAGTGCACTATGATACCAGCCGCAATGGACTGGAGCATCTGCAATAGAGTTACAGATTTGAATTTCACGCAGAGTATTGTTCTCTTTTCACTTGCCAGTATTTCGTAAGAAGAAAAGTATTATAATCGTGGCCCGAAAACCGGCGAACTTTTCACACAAAACCTCCGAGCCTTGGTAAAGTGGAAAATTTAATCCCTGAAAAAGTTGATAAATCAAAAGTTGATAAATATCATAATATAATACACATAAAATATAAATATATAATATTATATATATATAATAAATACACTTCATCTAACAGGCTATGTAGCCAGAATCCCTGTTTTGTCGATAGACGGCGTCAAAACATCTGTCCGTCCATCCGTCCATCCATCCATCCGTCCGTCCGTCCGTCCGTCTGTTCGTCTGTCCGTCCGTCTGTCCGTCGGTCTGCCGGTCTATGATTAACACTAGCGCCTAAACCTTTCATACCATTTTCTCCAAAATTCATATTCCTCGAACAATTTCCAGGAACTCGTGGCCCTACGAGTTTGAAGCAGATATTTTGATTTTTTAGGTTGTTTTACATGAAACTTGAATTACAGTTTTTCGTTGAACTCGCTGATTTTGGGGGTATTGCAAAAAGGCGATTTACAATTTTTTTGAAAAAAAGAGAAGTTTTTGCGTAATATGTTCTTGAAATTTGTGCAATTTATCAAAAAAATATTTTCTCAAAAAACACTGAAAAGTTTTTTTCTTATTTTTTTCACGAATAGAACAAGGGACGCTCAAAAGAATAGTGTAGGTCTCATTTTCGTTGAACTCTCTAAATTTTCTAAAATTACAAAAGATAGAAATAATGCAAGAAAGTATGTGCTGTAGTAAGTGTAGATTGTACATGCGTTGACATAAAAAGAGTATTTTCAGCTTCAAAGCGCCAAGGTGATATTCTCTAATTGCCTTTTTTCATTTCATAGTATGTCTTACCTATGAATTTTGTGGTGACAAGCGCAAAGGACGTTCCACTACAAAATTATTTCGGATAAAAAAAATTACTTCTTTACGTAGTACATAGAGGGTTGGTTTTACAGAACATTTGTAGCTCTTTAGAGTTTAACAAATTCTTCTTTTGAAGAGAAGTGAAAATGAACGAGTCTATTAATGTGTTCTCCTGTAACGAGTATAAAAAAGACGTATTTCTAGCTAAGATATATTCTGGACATATTACGCCTTCATATCATACTTTCATTTTGCTTGTTATCAATCAAAACATCCGACATTCTCTTTCGGGTTACGATCAGATGCTGGAAACGACCAGGATGGATCATTACAAAAACTGGTCAAGTTCCTATTTCCGAGTATGTCTTATACTACACCCTATTAGATAACTGGAAGATACGTACCTGATAGCTTCTCTGACGTTTGTCCAAACCATCTGCTGCAGCAGCTGCTCAAAATTTGCCTGTCCGTTCGTTCCAGTAACTAGTCGCTCAACGAAAAGTATATAGCAATTTATAATCACAGGTAAGTTTAGAAAGATGAAAAACACAATAAATTGTTTTCATTACATCAGAAACATTGTACCTCGATTTTGGACTCGATTTGTTTCTGGCGATTTCTGAGCGAGATTATTACAATAGATTACCATGTTACCTTTATGACCTCCCTTCTACATCATATAACCTCTCCTCACAGAACCGAGGTCTTCATCGGGCGGCGTTTCGTTCGTTCGCCTCGTGCCACCTGCTGCCGCGGCTGTCCAGCGTTCTCTCGTCCGCCCTGCCGCCCGCCAGCCCGTCTGTCCGTCGAGCGGGCGGCCGCGGCGCGGCGCGACGCGGCGTGGCGGGGCGACGGGCAGGCGGGCGGGCGAGCAGCGGGCGCTGCCCGCCCCGGAGGCGGCGGCCGCGCGGCCCGGGAAGCCGGCCTGAAGATGAGCTGTTTATACAGAAAAGTTGCCCCGACGTGTTTGGCCGGCTCGCCGCCGCCGCCGCCGCCGCCGCCGCTGCCGCGCCGGTGTGCGTGCGCGCGTGAGCAGCCTGCGCGTGTGTGCGTGAGGGGGGAGGAGGGGAAGGGAGGGGAGAGGGGAGGAGGTGGATGTGGGGAGGAGGGGAGCTGGGAGCCCGGCCTGGCCTGGCCTCGCCGCTGCCTCTTGGCAGCCTGCGCGCGCAGCCTCCGGCCATCGAGGCTCCTGGAAGTCGATCTTGTGAAGCCTCCGTAGGTAGGGCTTATTCTTATCCGTACGTTGATCGTTAAACGTGTAATATATTTTAATGATTCCGTTTGTGTGCGCTGATAGCGTGATATACGTGCTGGGCTACAATCCACGTAGTAGCGATTACTCTTATGTTCTTAAAATCACAATAATTCAAGTCCCTTTTACTTTATGCATATTTTACTCCTAGAAATTATGTACGGAGTTGCACACTTGCACATTCACGTGGTCGATATATTTTTTTTCATTGACTACACTGCTTTCCATCTTCTCTAGCAACAATTGGAATTTCTGGAATCAACCGCGCAGCATCTTAATCTTTGTGAGTTTGACAAATTCAATATTCAAAAAAATCACTCTCTAAAATCTTATTACAGTAATGTGTGTGTGTTGCACAGTTATTCATTTTAGGGGATCTATTATTTCAGGAATAAAATTGTTCCAAGGCTCGTTGCATAACGGCGCATTGAAGTCTCCGGGGCTTGTGTGGTTCCACCATCTGTCACTTTATACTTACGACGGAATTTTCTTCTCTCATTATGCGACCAAACATTGCGAGAAGCGGTGTGGTGTTTGACTAGCTTAAGCCGCAACTATGTTTCCGAGCTAATGACGCAGACCCGTAGAAAGAATTCTCTACCTCTCTCTCTCTCTCTCTCTCTCTCTCTCTCTCTCTCTCTCTCTCTCTCTTCCTCGTGTTCGTGACGTGTTGAGTTCGCTATTCGAATCGTTTAGATAACGACCTCGGCTCTTCGAGATCTCGAAATTCCTGTCTGAGCAGCGGCTCCCGAAGTCGCCAGTGGGCGGAATCGAGAGACAGCTCTGCGTGAACGCCCACCAGGTAGCGCCCCATCAACCTCCCGCCCCCGCACCACCGCGGTGCAGCCCCCGCCCCCGCCTTCGCCACGCCGGCCACCGGAAACAATTTTCTGCCTGTAACCGAGCCCCCGTAACTCAGCTCCAAAACAAATCTAATGCCTTTTCATTAACACAGGAAGTTTGGACGCGAAGAATGCCAAGATAAGATTCTAATTACATACAATTTATGAAGTTCGCTTAAAAGGTTCTTCGCAAATTGCTTCCACACAACGTGAGTAAACCAGTTTGAGTGAGGCGCAGAACATGAATAACTTCACGAAATCAGCAGGCAAAAGGGCTTGTTACGCCGGGCCTGTAATCGCTCCCGCCCGCCTCGCCTCTGTAATTCGCTCGAACAATCCGTGGCGCTACGGCGCTCGTTCTCGATACTGATTGTGCGCTTTAATTACGCGAGCGTCGCTGCGCGGCGTGGGCCGTGCGCTCCGGCGCAGCAGCCGCCACGCCGCGCAGCGCCGTCGGTGCAGGCGCGAGAGGAGGCCGCTGCGGCCGCGAGCGCCTCCTGGCGGCGCGTGCGCCGCGCGCGCTCTGGTGGCGGCGCCGGTCACTGCGTGCGTGCGGCGGGGCACGTCCCGCTCACAAGTGCACGCCGTCGCCGACCCCGTCGCCGCTCGCGATCGATTGATTGATTAGTGATTCCGGGCGTCGAAACTGCTAAGGTCATTAGTCCCGTATGTGTAGCGCATGTTTTTCCTCGAGAGGCGATGGTGATCTTCCCTCGCTGGAAGGGGAGATCCGGTGCCGACCTACCGTCGGCTAGCGTGGTTTCCCACTACCAGATATTTCCCACAAGCGGGGCACCGTCAAAGCCGGGACAAGCTCGAAGCTTGCGACCGATCTCCCCAGCACGTGTGGTAGTGTAGTGCAAGTAAGCATAAGGGGTGATGGAAGATGAAGGAAACATCGCGTGTGACCTGTGACCCGATTGTTAGGGTATTGCTCCGAAATTCGACTGGTGTTGGTCCGAGAAATCACGGAAAAGCAACGATCAGATCAGCCGGCCACGGATTCTTCTTCAGACAGCAGTTGAACTCGACCTAGCGACTTAGCTAGAGTTCGGACCTCTAACCCTAGGACCTGCCTGTCAAAGGCACTCCAGAGACATCAGCTGAAGCCCTGAGCCGCCTAAGCCTGTAGCTTGCGAGAACAGCCGCGGAGATCGATGAATCAGGGCAGAGATTGGTAGGCTCAATAGGTTATAAGCAGTGCTAGGATTTATAAAGAAAAAATGTACCCTAATGTTCGTTTGTATGCACCCTTATAAGTGCATACATACGAAATAGAAATGTTAAAAGTAGGCAACACTATAAGAATTGAAAACTGAAGAATTTTTGTGATATTAATTTATAATGTATTAATTTTTAAATGTCTGTATTAAACTTTCTGAAATATAGTAGATTCTTATTAATCAAATATTGATCACTATACTATCTTCTATTTCCTTCAAAACTTTGACTAGTTTTCGATGATTTGATTGTAGACGTAGATATATTACCACAATTGTATTAAATGGTATGATTGATATTACATTACTAATATTACTTTCGGTAGTAGTAACTTGCTCAGCCAACAATTTTCTTACCAGGAAGCAAATTATTAATTCTAGTATTATTTTTTACAAAACAATCTTGTATGTGCAAACCCTATGTATTCGTTTCCTGAGTTTCATTTGTCCTCAATGTAAAATAAACAATAATCCAGGAAACGAACAAACTAACACGATGATAGTCGACCTGGGCAGTCGAGGTCTTTTATGCGGGAGTGTCTGAACTTCTTGGACTCGGAAGTTTGTGAGTTCGAATAATGTCTGGGGATGAATGTTTGTAGGTTGCGGCTCTACTACCGCCATTTATCACTTTTCAACTCCCTTCCGTTCCTTATCGTTGTGTATACCTGGGGCACTTGCGCTGAATTTCGCGTTACATCCAGACCGTGCATTCAAATCCTGTGTAAGTCATTAATGTTTGACTTTTTTGGCGTATTGTGGCATGAAGGGGCTCTCCCAACCCTTATGAATCAACCGTTACAATTATTTTTCTACCATTTTTCAAAATATTTGATTCCCAATAACCGGCAAAGCGTAGCTGAGTTGTACCTACGGGATAATTCGTCCTAATTAAGTACAGAACTAGTGGTACTACCAAAAGTCACTGACTTTCTCGTATAATGTTTACATAAAAGTATAAAAATTGAATTGCAATTTTACCTTATTAATATTTCATCCATCTCTTGCAAAATGCTCTTCACCAAACAACTTGAATCGCAGTATACATGTGTATCAGTTTCCAACCATTTCCTAGGATCCACTTCGTAAGAAACTGTCACCTTATTTACAGCATATGTATTCAACAATCTCACTTGTAAACTCGTTTGTGTGTGTGGTGTTCAGAGCTGTGTTTCTGAATGACTTGAAAAAATATAGTTTCATTTGTGTCTATGCGCTGAAAGCAAATTCCTATTAATTTGAACTGGCGAGTTAGCTTTTAGTAACTTAAGAGATTGGCCTTTAGAGGTCGCAGTACACTCTGGTACTTCTTAGGCTAATTGTCGTGACACGAGAGGTGATGCCAAGCAAGCACGTTCTTCTCTATTCATTACACATACCCATTCCCATCCCAAGTAGTGGGATTCTCTGCGGACCTCCCATGTTGCAGATAGAAGAACCGTAATTATGTCGCTAGCGGAGTAATTACCCATGACCGCGAACGTAATTAAGTACCGGGTTCTTAGGACACGTCAGCTTATGCATCCAGTCGGTGTCTCGTAAATTTATCACCTCTGCGGTCTTGCTTCACAATCTATTTGTGTATTCGTGTAGCATTATTTAAGTGTTTAATTGGCATAACATTTCTTTGGTATTGTTAATATTGAGATATTTTCAGTAACATATTTGGTTTAGTGGATCGAAAATATTGTTTTAATTCAGTATTAAAAATATTTATTTCCTCATTTATAAATATTGTAGTTGAACTTCTTTGAAGTGGGTTGTGAACACTGATATTCTATGCAATAACCGTTGCTATTTATATATCTGTATTAAGAATGTTTTTGATTATGTTTATTGTACTGTTTCCAACAATAACTGTTCTTGTACTGTTTCCGACATTCAACTTGTTTTATTTTATATCGCGCAATTTCGGCTTTAGATCTATCTCGTAATCTTTGATCAGTCACCTTGTTACTATAGAACCCATTCCTTTTCTGGCGTTTTCTTTTTTACTTGATCATCTTTCACTTTTGTTTTTCACATTATTTCCCAGTATCTCGTACATATTCTTCCTGTTTGTGGGTCTGTCGTGGCTGCTGCCACCGCCACGCAATGGCATCTCCTCACCCGTGAGTGAGGAAGTGAATGAGTGAAAGAGTATTTTGTGTTACCGAGCGCGTCAACTATTTTGGACATTTCTCCTGTGACTAGAATGTACGTTATATCTGGAGATAGCGGTGACTTTTATCCAGCTAGAACGTGAAATCTGGCGCTTACCTGCATGAGGCGACCGGGGGTTTCCCTCCTCCACGTATCTCCCTCGGAAGGACACAACTCCGGCCTGGATAAACTCTAAGCTCTCGACTGGGCTCCCGACATGTGCAATTGTGTAGTGCATGGTGTGTGTGTGTGTGTGTGTGTGTGTATGTGTACGAGCAGAGGAAGTCCAGAAAGAGGAAGTGATCCGGAAGTGAGCGTGGTCCGGGGCCTGTCTGTTAGAGTACTACTTCGACATTCGTCTACTATTGATCGGACCTGAGAAGCCGTTCGCAACAATTCTCTTCCAGACAGCTATGTAGCTAGCGGCGAAAATATGTCACTGACCCGAGGACCTCCCGATTAACGATGTTGCGAAGACAACGCTGAGCTATCGCAGCCGGTCTTCTTATTAGATACATATTTATTTTTTGACTTTTCCCTTTCCAGGATGATTGCGTTTTCCCCGCATTATTTCCCAGTACCTCACACATGCTTCCTCCGTGTGTGGGAGCACTGCGTGCCTGTGTCGGCTGCCGCCCGCCGCCCCCCCGGGCCCTCGCGTCACCGCGCCGGCCGGCAGCCTCGGAATGTGGCCCAGACCCCGGGGGGAGCAGGGCAGGGAGGAAGGGGGAGGGGTGGGCGGGGCGGGGCGGGGGCGAGCCACCTGCAGCGCGCGGCGGCCGCGGCCTCTGACCCCGCGCGTAAATCGCCCGCGGGCGACGGCCCGCCCGCGCCCCCCCGCCGCCCCTCCGCCCTTGGGGCGGCGCGGCGGCGCTCGGGGCAGCGATACCATACGAGAGCTGACCCACGCTTAGCGAACAAGTAGGGATTTATAAAACAGTTATTCCGTGTAATCTAGCCGACCGCGGGGCTCTTTCCTTTTAGGGATTTTCGTTTTTTAGCGCATTATAAAATCGAAAAAAGACTATTTGAATTAATGTGCGTGGAGGTTGAGGTGACGTTCGTGAAAATTAACAGCCAGCCGAAAGTTGCAAAATTAATAACTCTACGGAAAACCCTTAAAATTCTCATCATAAACCTGGAAGGAGCGAAGGAATGATGCTTTCAATGAAGGTAGCTGTCCAAAACAACCGTTACGTCGAATATTAGCTAAATTAAATATATTGTCTTAACTATTTCTTGGATTCTTTTTTTTTTGATTTTAGTTTGTTAAGTATAATTTAATATAAGTAACATTTAAAGAATTTCCCCAAATTTGTAACTTTAATATTATTTTGAATGTTTTACCCAAATCATTCTTTTGGCATTTTCTACACCTGTTATATACAATGCCTTGAGAATGATAAGAGATTAGTAAATAATAGTATATAATAAAGTGACTATCATACGCTCACTCTTTTTTAACCTCCGATAAGCTATAGAAATAAAACAAAATCAATTATTTTATGATCAAAAGTTGTGTTCAGGATGTCACAGAATGAATGTTATATTCTTCTAGAGCATGTCGTGGGGTCGAAAATGATACTTATTTGCCAATCAAGAGTACTGTGGAAATTTCAGATAATGGAGGTACCAGTCTGTCTTTTCCCTAATTTTTTGGCAACTTTTTACGCAAAACATGTTCGGCAGGCCACTTTCTGACGCAGTGAAATGCACCTGCCTATCTGCATATACTGAGTAGCCTAAAATCAGGGGTCAATATCACTTCGATAAATATTTCTGATATATCCAATTTCCCATTATGTTCATCTGCAAAACTTTTCATTTTCACCTCCCTACGTGCCCTTGAAGTTTGTAACATTTATTCTTGGACACTTAGCACAAACATGATAATTTGTTTACATAATTACTGGAAATGTTTAGGAATGTTTCTCCCCTGTGGACGAACTTTTCGATCTCCAATGTTCAACCAATGTTGTCTTCAACCAATGTTGTGTTAGTTATGTGAGATAGGCCTGAACTCTGATGTGTGATGGACTCTCTGTGATGTGAGATGGGCTCTGAAGCTCCACAACGATCTGCTAGTTTTGGCTTCCAAGCCAATTCTTGAATTACAGAAAGATACGAAAATCATTCGGCGCTAATTTGTGGCTAAACACTGGGTGATCAAGCCTTTCCCACCTGCCCCAGAAATTGTTCGGTTACAGCAGCACTGTGAGGGCAGGCGTTGTCATGAATCAAAACATCTCTAGAAAGCAGAATTCCTCTTCTTTTGTTTGAAAGTTTACACTGTACAATCGTCTCATTCTTAAGTGAATTTCTGCTGTATTACTCTCTTCTTCTTGCAGGAAGCAAATAACACCATGCATCTTGCACTTGACTCAAACATACCACCCATCTTTCTGATCCTACAGGTCGGCTCACATTGACGATATGACGTCGGTTGTAACAGAGGAACGAGGAAAAGAGGAATGAGATGCGCAATGTGAGACACAAATTTGTTTAAAAGAATCAGGATTTACTTATAGGACATTTGTCCCTGAGTTCCTTAAGCTAAGCGAGTTGCTGCAGTTTTCGCATGAAGTTTTGCATCCCACCTCCCACGTGGCCGCAAAGCGCATGATTTCTGTTTCGGTTCGGGACGGCGCGTCTGTGGAGCCTTCGTATCTGGACATCGGGACGCGGCGAACACGTGTCCAATTTGTCCCCGCACGCGGCAGTCGGCGGCGCGCGGTTCGACCCCGGGGTCGGCAGATACACGAAGATAGCCTGCGGAGGGGCCGATCGCCGATACGCCGCCCCGCCCCGCCCCGCCCCGGCGCTGCCCACCCACGCACGAGGACCGGTCGGCCCAGGGCCCGGGCAATACGGTCGCCCGCCGCCCCGCGCCGCTCGCTGCAAGCCTGCCGCCCATGTGGTGCGGATTCATTCGTTCTCTACCACTTTCAGGTCGCTTGATTCTAAATATGCTTTTTTTTGTTATGTAAGCTTGCATCAACATCTAGGTCATTAGCGATCCCTATTGAGTTTAACGTTATGTTAACTGTGAAGATGACCTAATTTGGTGATGAAAGGACGAACACAAATACAACCATGCTCGAGGCGGGACTCAAACCCGCGACCCTTCGGTCAGTGATCGCTTCGACACTACTGCTTTAGAGATCTCGGCCGCCGAGGATTGGCACTACATATGTTATCACAGCATTTCCACTGTCCTTAAAAATATCATTCTTATACCTGGAGAACCCTAATGATGAAATGTCAAAGGAAATTTCAGAATAAATTGCAGTATAATTGGAGGGAAAGTTTGGAAAAATATTACAACCATTTTATGCAAGTTAACTTTTGCAATTTTCAAAAATCAGGATTTTCAATGAACATGAGACCTGCATCATTTTCTTAAACGTTCTTGAATCTATCCCACAACAAAATTTAATCAAAATCCCTGAAACCATTTTTTGAGAATTTGAAAAATGTCCCAGGAGCTTCATATAAAGTACCCCCCAAAATTAAAATATCGGTTTCAAATTCAAGGGGCCGCGATAACAATCAGATCAATTGGGAAATATCAATTTTAGAGAAAATCGGCCGAACGGTTTGGCCACTAGCGTTGTTTACACTCTGACTGACTGTGACTGACTGACTGTAACTGACTGACTGTGACTGACTGACTGTGACTGACTGACTGTGACTGACTGACTGTGACTGACTGACTGTGACTGACTGACTGTGACTGACTGACTGTGACTGACTGACTGTGACTGACTGACTGTGACTGACTGACTGTGACTGACTGACTGTGACTGACTGACTGTGACTGACTGACTGTGACGTTTTGTTGTCATTCGATTTTCCGGTATCAAAGACCCACAAAACCTGGATTCTGGTTACATTACTGTTAGAAGATTTTCCCCCCTAAATTTAGCAACTAAATTTATCCACGATTTCGTTACTAGGGCCCTGTAATAAGAGTTTTCTGCCGAAAATTCGCCGTTTTTCGCTCAACTTTACGTAACTTTCTCTCTACTCTGTGGCGAGAAAGCAAAATTAATGTTATTATACCACTATGGTAAATATCTTTTGTTTTTTGCAATAGAAAAGTGACATTTTTTCTACACAATAATGACCTTTTCTGTGATCTGAGCTTTCTATTGTCTGGCAAGTCAGATTTTGGGGTTATTGAAACAATTGTTGTGAACTTTTAATGATTCACATATGTGCGAGTTTTTTTTTCGTTTATTCATAAAAAATGAGGGGCTTAAGAAAATACTTTTGCTTGAACTACTACTGTGGGAGAGGAGTTTTAGATTTTTAAAGATCAGCAACATTTTCACAGAAATATATTCGTTCGTCTGTTATAATTAATTAAATACAAAAAATATACATAATACACAGCAACGCATAAGCATGATTTAATTTTTTAATAAATATTATATCTCTGAGGTTGACAGATTTTCCAATTAGTAACAATCAAATAGAATTAAGCTCATCTTTCACAGAAACACGGCATTTTTATTTAAGCGATGACCACATGCAGTTCAAATCTATTTAAAATCCTCAGTCCATGTATGACTTGTCGGAAGACCTCACGTTGTATTCGCATATGCGCGACATCTCAAGGAATTTTGCCGCGTGTTTCGGAGTCTCGAGACCTTCAAATCGTGAGCGATACTCTCTTGAGCCCAGATACTTCAGAATGTTCGGGCATGAGACAGAACTCGGAACCAGTTCACGTGAGAGCGAGTGTTCGGTCTGAATCAGCGCTTCTGCCAACAACGATTCGTTCTTCGCTCTGTTTGCAGAGCGCAACCCGTTGTCCTCTGCTGGGCCCTCGTGCTGCTTGTCGCTTGATATCGCAAACCGGAGGTGGTGAGATGGTAAGCACAGTGGAAACATCTTAAGATTTAGTAGTCCCAAAACTCTTCGGAAGGAATATTTACGTGTTAAATAAAAATAATTTTGGATAAAACAAGCGAATATTGAATCTTAAAATAATTAATTTCCAATTCCGAAAAAGATACAAATCAAACTGGACATGACACAACCTCGTATTAACTATTATCTTATTTACTCTCTTGATACGTTGATGAATTTCTAACTGTGAAGGAAAATTATATACTATTTTGAGAGGGAAGTTTTTTTGCTTAGAAAGCATTAAAATAAGATAACTTTGGAAAATGCGTTATTCTTCATAAACAGTGATTTTTCGTATTAAATAATGTTTTAGAAAATTTATTCGAGAACAAGTGTAACATTTTTCTTAGAAAATGTGAAAACATCTGAAAATCGATTCAAGTAAAATGTATAAGCGATCAATTGATCAATCCCTATTCAAGATTTAATAAGTGTGCACACTTCAGAGAATGTTGGCCCTTCGACTTGATTTAACAAGGCAGTTCTTAGTTTCTATCATAAATTGGTTTGAAAATATTTGCTTTCCGGACAACTGTACATTGACTCCTGGAGTAGACGTTTCACTGAATCTGCACACAAACACTTCCCGCTACAAGGCGCGCATTCTCTTAATGCGAAGTGTGGAATGCTGTCGAATGTCTATGCGGTTGCTGGAGCTCATAGATGAATAGGCAATAGCTTCACGCGGCGAATAATGTAAGAGCAAAGCAACGTTAATATCCTCCATAGAGAAATAGATTTACATAATAGTGTAGGCAAATTGATAAGACTTCGCAGCTGAGTTCAATCATCTTTTATGTTTTCATTGTCACTTCGAGAAATAAAATCTGATTGCATAGAAACTGAAGGACAAGCTCGCAATCTAGCGAATCTAGCGTTAGTTGCAAGCTTCTTCGATTAGAAAATTAAATATAACTAGGAAAACACGGCAGACGTTGTTCTGACCTTCATCTCCCGCTTTCCTCTCCCATCTCCGTTTCTCACTGTCTCTCCCTCCCTCCCTCTCTCCCTCTCTCCCTCCCTCACCTTGTCCCTGTTCCTGTCTGCCACTGTGTGCCTCTGTCTCTGATGCTCTCTATCCCTCTCATTCACATTTACTTGCAGATCCTGCACGTCTCTGAGCAGTTGACGTAATATCGGGAAGCGCCGTACCAGCAAAAATGTAATATAAAGTTCAGGCGTGTGTAGTATGAACTAGCGTCGAACTATATCGAGAGGTTGAGATCAACGCGAGAAATATCGAAAATATTTAGTGTTAGCACAAATATAATTCTTTTATTTCGAGGATAAATAAATTAATATTTTTAAACTCTTTTATTGAATATCGAATTAATGGAATTACCTCAGGTAAAAATATTGTTAATTAAAAGCGAGAGTACCTACTAAGGTAGTCTTTTCATTCCAAGATTGTCACATCACTTTAAAACGTTAATATGAATAGATTTTATCTTTTCATCTTGAGAGCATCTTTCAAAGGACGGCAGGAACATAAAAGACCGTTCTATTGAAACTCAATTCACTAGACAATAAAATAACCATTGCGAGAAGTAGTAGAGCTCCATTTATAACCACAAGAAATCATTGAGACGATCGTAAGCATATCCTTGCTCTTTTCAGCAGCTGACTCATTTGTGGTCATCGTCCTTCCGTCTTACATACGCTGCAGTTCTCAGAAATTTCCGTTGGCTTATGGATGCTTGGATCGCCTGGGCAATGGGAGGAGGAACATCTTTCAAAGCTGCACTTGGACTTGTTTGCATGGCGTCAGAGCCCACTTTTCTCCTCGCTTTCAAATGTGTACTCTGTTTTTTCCTATACTATTAGCTACTGGAGAGTGGCAAGGAAAAACATCTTTGTTAGTGCATTTGAGTCCTTAGTCTTGTTCTTCGAACATGATCTCTGTTTCTTTACTACCAAATGTTTATATATTAGTTCCGAATTTAATCATGGACGTTTGATTTCAGTTAAAAAAATCATATACCCTAACGCAGATGTTCATATAGCTTAATTACAATGTACCTTTATCTATGGCTTGGTGCAAAAAGGGACAATATCAGTTTTTATTGATTTTCAATTTCTATGGCCTAAGATTGTTTTTTCGATGGTGTAAGAAGGCCGATGTGGACCGTGATGAAAAGACAACGAAGTTCGAAAACATAATCATTGCTTAAGTATAGAGCCAGGAAGTTCAACCATTTCTTTTACATTTTATTATTTTTCTGGTTCAGTGGATTAACCACTTTACAAAACAGAGAGAATTTCACACATACTGCATATGCTATATTCAAACTATTACAAATAAGGAGGGTTTCCGTCTGGGATCCTCTTCAACCATCTAGTACTGCGGAATTGGTTTCAATTTCTTGCTATTTGGAAGCATTTTATTATATATAAATTAGAGTCGGACTGTAGAGATATTAGATTCGGATTGGTTGAAGGTGAGCGAAATTTGTCCTTGGAAAGTCTGGAGCGGATTCTTGTTGGTAGAGGATTGGAAGTTTTGCCTAGATGAAAAATGTTCTGTGGTGGAAAATTAGATAGTTTTGAGTGGAACCTACCTGAGATTCTGGAAAAATGTTGGGAGAGTGTTGTGAAATTGAGGTCTTTATGAATTTCGTTATTTGGAACATACCATGAAGCATTTACAGCCCACTCAAGACTATTTTGGAAGGTTTATAGGTGTTTGATGGAAGAGCAAGCAGTACCTTTCCAGATTCGTAGACTAGAAACGAAAAAGTAGGCCTTTGTGAAGATACAGTGAAGTTTTTGTGAGAAGAGAGGACTTCCTATTTGGAGAGTGGCTTAGGCAAGATTTAGACGGGAGAGAATGTGAAGTTTCCAAGTCAGATGTCTAATAGAACTTCGAAATATTTAATTGTCTTGTGTTTGGGTGTCCAGGAGATGAATTTATTGGATATTTCTAGCGGGGGATGTCAGGGATGCATTTTAGGCCAAACATTTTTGCTTCGCATTTTGAAGGGTTCCAATTTAGTGTTCAGTTCACTGATCATTTCCAGAAGTTGTCTAGGGTTTATTATACCAACAAAGGCAGGCAAACAAGGCTTTCATTTTTACTAAATCAGGTATGTAAAAAGGCATTTATTCCGGCTAAAGCATGAGTACAAAAAGGCATGTAAACAATAAACAAATATAAAACTCATTATGGTAAAAAATTAATAATTAAAATGATTCAGATTATTATTTTAACTCTAAAATTTTCATTGGCACTTACGTGGAAGAAAACATTGTATTCTTGGTAACCTTGATGGTATGATGACTACAAATTCGTTTTTCTCGCGATGCTGTCTCTATTGTGGATTGTGGTGATAATAGATTACCTCTTAAGATGTACAGTATGCATTTTGAAAGTCAAAAGGGACGTTATTCAATGTTGGAAGCTTGCAGTTAAAACTATCGGTTTTCCGAAATCCCTGTCAAGCTTTGAATATCACTGCATCAATCTCTTAATTCTCTAATTTTAGGGTAAGATAATGAAATGCGCATTATTTTATACATTTCGTTTAGTTCCTGGACGGGGACAATAGTTTCGTGATGCCCATCATTAAACGGCGGCCGAGAAAGTTGGAGATGATTGTGTAAACGGAGCGTTTTTCGCTTCTACGTGCTGCATCGAACGGTGCCCCTTCCATCTCTTTCGACACAACTATTCCAACAGTGGCAGAACGGTGGCGGTAATTTCCCAGATTGAACGATTTTTCCCTTCCGGGTGCGGCTGCTCCGCGTAGAAAAAGAGCAGGAATCCGCCGACTCCCGAGCGACTGTGGGAACCTCCCGACCAAATTGGCCCGCGCCGTTCGGGAGTAATGGACGGGGGGGGGCGGCCGCGTCACGAAGGCTGCAGAGCATCCGAGCCCCACTTCGCCACCCACCTGCGCGCTCCACAAGACGACTGCAGGAGGACTCTTGCAGCCGGCTGCTGCGATCTGCAGCTTTTCGTGGTTTCTCCGATCAACGCCAGGCGAATGCTGGAGCGGTATCCTAACAAACGGGCCACGGACCGCGCACGAACTTTCCATCCTCTTCTTTGACCTACTCTCAACACACACATATGCACTACACTACAACACATGCCGGGAGACTAGTCGGAAGCTTAGAGCTCTTCCCGACTGGGGCGGTGCCCCGCTGGTGGGAGATATCGAGTTGGGAAAACCCCGCTAACCGACGCCAGGTCGGCGACGGTAGATCGCAATCCAGCGGGGGAAAACCACCGTCACATCTCGAGGAAATATGCACTACACTTATGGGACTATTGATGTTAACCGTTGACGCGCTCGGAATGAATAACAAGCAATTAATCAAAACTCGGTCTACCAGAGCACAGATGAGTTATCTCTTTGGCTACGTACCTGGGTTTCAGCGACGCTAATACCCCATTATTACAATTGGCATTCACAGGTAACGGTATCACTAGTAAGAACTGTTAAACCATATTAGCAACTAACTTTTTTAATATTCAAATTACCATTGAATTGTTCCATTGAATTTTCATAGGACAGCTTTCACGAAAGTGGTGATAATATTTAAAAAATATTCGTCGGTAACAGCGCATATTTCTTGTGTCGTTGTGTTGTTTTGATGAAATTAACGATAATTTAATGTATTCTCTATCTCTGGACAGTGGCTGTACATTAATGGTAGGTTAATTAATGTAAATAGTAAGATTAGTCTCGAATATATTAATCGTGTTTTCTGTTAAAAAAAGAAATGCATTAGCAACCTAAGAGTGTCTTATTCGTTTAAATGTAATTAATGAATTTAGGAAACTTTTTACTTTTTACTATAATTATTAGTTTCATATAAAATTAGAAGAAATTAACTAAGCATGCCTCTGTCAAACGTCCTGGTGGGTTGATGTACGAGTGAAAGCCCTATTTAGTTGCGGCTAAACCTGAGCTCCGGCTTTTTGTAAGTTTAGGAATAAACATACGTACCAGTTATTTTAACGGGTACGTAACATTGAAATATTGCAAAATGTATCCTAATATTTCTTCAGTCATATTGTAAAACATCAGTGAAGAAGTGGTGAAGATTCAGAGTTGTAATTTTCAAGATAAGTAAGAATTATACCATATTATTGTAAGTGCAATTTGCTCTACTCGACGAAAAAATACGCTATTCAAATCAAGAAATACAGATCTCTAGGTGTGTGGGGAATCTAATTCCTTCTTCGGATTAATAATCTACATTTCTATTCACAGATCCACGTCCGCCCCTAACAACAGCGTCCTGACAGCGTATAAGAAATTGTAAAACCAAACGAAATTTTCTCGACTTACATTAACATTATTCCAAAGCTACTGATACTTTTAAATAATCCTACGTGACATTATTTCAGTTTAATATTGAGGAAAAAATTGGGTTAAAAATATCTAGCTTCCGTATTAAAGGTCTAGAATACATTAAAATTGTAAATTCTTTCAATATTCGAAATTACGAAATATCTTTTTTTAAGGTGTGTGGTCAAACAGGTGTCTGGGGGGAAAAACACTTTTTCGATTATGTGTGATAAATATTTGAATATAGGTGAAAGTAATTTCCCTTCATACAGGAGTAAAAGAAATCCAGAAACTCCCAAAACGGTCTCAGGAGCCTTCAAAACGTGATTTTCAGTCGAAAAATCGGCACTTTTTCTTGCTACGTAGTAAACTCGAGAATTAAAATTAATCTTTGATTGGCATAACATAAATAATCAGTATATCTGAGTTCTTTGTTCACTCAAGGGATGGCCGAAGAATGACTGCTATGCAACAGCCGTGTGTGTGTGTGTGTGTGTGTGTGTTTGTGTGAATGTGTTTGTGCATGCGTGCCTGTGTTATGGCATAATTGGCTGAGGGTCGAAACCAAAATTGTTAATATTAACTATGGTGTTGGCCTTTAAGCATTGAGGTCAATATAGAACTCAGCGTAAAAAGTGAAGCAAAATTTTTTACTGTGTAAAAAAGAAGATAAATTGTGAATAAAGAACGGCTAAATAAATATGATAGAAGCGCATTACGTGAACACACAATACACTTTTTTTGCACAATCTAGACAGCTAACATCTATTTAAAAGCAATTAATTTCACAACGTGCCCTTTGAAAGAGTTTTGGGTGTGATGACTCTAAAACAATTTTGCTGAGGACTAATTCAGATTCTAATTAAAAATTGAAACATGACATAACAAGAGCGTGAATATGCGCCAATGGGAGAACGAGACTTAACAGGGGAAAGCTAGAGTGGTAATTTTCTTTTTGTATGTATAGGAGAAAGAAAATCCCCATATTTTAGTATCTACGATCTACAAAGTAATAATAAATGCTCTGTCAACAAATTCTATCGGTAAATGTATGGCAAAATAGTCACTTTACCGTGAATGATATTATAACTTGCGTTTGAGACGTAGTAGATACGAGAAGGTAAAACACTGTGTTTGTTATTAAACATCGTTTTAACATTCGATTTTCAGTGTGTTCCAAAACCCGACCAACGGTCAGTTTTGTTCCGAGCCTCTTGACTGAACTATAGTCTGAAGAGCTCCCTCGTCTTCTAGAAGCGACTAGAGAGCTTCCTTCAAGTAGAGAGCCCTCGTCCCTGACGGCTCTCGACGGTGAGACTGTGTTTGTGCGAGTGCCGCCGAGCTACTTTGTCTGCCACGCAGTTCTCTTGTAGCCCACTGCTTCTTCCAGCTGCTCGGCCAGTTGCTCAGTGCTCGTCCTCGCATTGTGGGCGGCGTGAATTACGACTGTGCTAATGTATTTTAACGTCTTGTGTGTAATGGCTTGTGCTTTCCTTTAATGGCATTTACTCTTCTTGCTATGAGATGGAGTGCTATAATTCAACATTTCTCCAATAATAGGCGAGTTTCTTAACCTTCTAAAAGGCGCTGTTGTCATTACTTTTTGCTTGGTTGAATTTTACACATTAAATTAATAAAAAATATTATCTCTGTTATATGGCATAAAAATGAACAGCATTGATTTTAAAGTATTAGATTGGTCTTCAAGTGCTAATATTAATATTTTCAGAACAACCGAAAAACTGAAACGTGAAATAAATTAATTTATATATCAGCGTTCATAATTATTATGAAATCGATACACGTCTAGTAAGATATTAATAATATTAATGTATGACAACTGATAAATATTTCCTTGTATATGTGAAAAATCAGATATGACTACGCGGAAGCTTATTAATTGCTATAGCACTATGAAATTTCTGTATATCAACCACTTTACATTTCTAAAGTGGTCTGTTTTAATGATTTTATTATCTGACACCTCTCTCCTTTTCAGATTCCAACTGTTCGTGACGGTTCTTCTCTCATTTTAGAAGTTTGTCTATCCGATGGACGACATGGCGTGTCTTAATCCACCATAAACGGTAAGCACATGAATAGTTTGTTCATAATTTTTCTCTTGCAACATTTAAAAATCCGACAGATAACATTTCGCATTCATATAATTTCCAAACGTGTTGGCAACTAACATTTTTAGCCACTTGAGTGAATACAAATAATCCAATAGTATAAATTACCTTCTTTATGTGTATTCACATTTCCATAATGTAGAAATAGATTTTTTTACTTTCTCGTATACTATTTACGTAGTATAGAGGAAGTATTGTAATACAGCGACTTAAAACATTTTCGACAGAAAATAGCATTTTTCGATAGAAAACTCGTTTTCTGGAGTCCCGATGCAGCAAAAATGGATAAATCTCTTTCCTACATGTAGTAAATTACGTTTCCTAACACGTAGTATAATTCAAATCCAGGTTTTGTGCGTCCTTAATACCGAAGAAATGGTTTATGACAAAACGACTGTCCGTCCGTGTGTCCGTCGATCCGTCTGTCTGTCTGTCTGTCTGTCTGTGAAGAATGCTTGCAGGTACACCATGAGCAGGATTTTCACCAAAATTGATAATCCCCCATCGATTTCATAGACGTCTTGGCGCTTCAATTTGAAATAGATATTTTGACTTTTGGGTGTAATTAACATAAAGCCTTAACATTTTCAATTTGTTTTTCAATAATGGATCCAATATTTTGTTGAAATTTTATTCTATGAGAGAGGTAAATGGCTTGTGTCTTATTTTCGTTGAATTTTCTGAAATTTGGAAAATTGCAAAAGTTGAAAATTATTTGGCGTCATCCTCCAACTATAATATTAAAGAGACGACTTTTTCCTTACGACTTTTGCTCTATGAAGCTGGATCTTTAAATAAGGTCGTATACTATTTTGTAACAATGAGTAATTTTCGCGTAATTTAGCTTGAAACAAAGGCAATTTTTGAATATTTATTTTTTCAAAAACGTCTCCAAATGCATCATTTATGTTTTGTTCGAGAATAGAGGGAACTACAGTTACAAAAATGTATTAAGTCCCATCTTCGGAAAACCCTCCGAATTTACGAAAATTGCAAAAAAAAAAATACATCGCAAAACTACAATATTGATGATAGAGATTTTTTATTTAATGAAATATGTTCTTCAAAGTTTAATCTTTAAGTATGGTCATGTGTATATTTTAGGATATGAGAATATACGAGTAATTTTGTTTATTTTCGAAATTGCAAATTCAAATTGCCTGCACTTTTGCTAGAATAACGGTATTTTACTTAACGACAATTGCAACACCGCAGGAAGGCAGTTTAAAATTCTCGAAATAACTTTTCATTGTAGGGCGGTATTTCTGGGTGTGTCGAACTCAGTTTTGGGTTGTCGATTATGATGATGTATTCTCTTTAAATTAATTAAGTTTTCGCGGCTAATGCACCACGATTGGTAATGAGTTTTACAAATGTTGGTTGAGATATGTTAATGAAATTAAAATATTATAATTTTATGTGAATGTTACTAAAGCGAGAAAGTTCGTGCTGTTGGATCATTAGTTTATTTGTATGAATGATATCTAGCAAGCGTGATGCCTTTACACCGTGGGCACATGTAAGGATATAGTTGATGAATGTGAATCGGTATCCAAAACAATATTTGACTATTTGTCACCAAACATTCCCTTAATTGATTAAAACACATTTCTTCAATTTTATTTCTTCACAAGTCGTTTGTTTGCATTCATATTTTTCAATTCCGATCGTGTTGTTTGCCTCTTCAGACCCCTCATGAATTGGGAAGAATTGTATATTAAAACAATAATATCAAGATTAGTTTTAATTTAGTTGTCACATACAATTCTCTTTAAATGTTGTTCTTCTTGTCTTGTTAAATTTTGGACAACCACAATATAGTATTGTTTAAAGTATTTATTGTGGTTGTCCAAAATTTAACAAGGGACTGAACAATATTTGAATAAAACAATAATAGATATTTTTGTTGACCAACATACGTTATACTTACCTTACAATCATACATAAAAATAATCTTTATTAACTGATTGGTTCCACTCACTATTATTTCCAATTTTCGTTATTTAGATGTACACGTTCAAATAAAGTATTCATAGCAAAAGTTTTAAAATGCTTCAAATGATCAAAAATTACTTTTGTTTGGATGAATTTACGCCATTTGGCTGCGCAGAAACAATGTCCTTCATGTATAGTTCCAGAAAGGCAAAAACGTTTATTCCTTTAATCCTAATATTTGTGCATTTTATACTAAAGTTAACATAACGAGAAAACCTGGAAATAGTTGTTGATTTTGTATCAATGAGAATTAAAATATGTTGTTTTAATTGCCATCCATGAAGTTATAAAGCCCCATAAATAGCATTGCATTGCATTCCATTCCATTCCAAATTGCAAGTTGATAGGGTCCATTTCAACTCCTCTTCTCGAGCTATCGCGTTTGCAGCTCCAGTTGCATAATCGGAGCGAAGAGTTGGATGCGAAGTAAATCGTGAGCGAGCAACCCGCTTCGCACTTTCGCCTCCCGCAGCACAGCACAGCACAGCACATGCACGCAGGCTATCGGTTTACGCTGCAGCGCGCTTAAGCACGCGCGTTCCTCATTCACTAAGAGCGCTGTTCAGGAGGCTTGCTGCCTGCCAGCCTCTTTCCATCTCCTCTCCTGGGCCGCCACAGTCCCCACCCGCCCCGCCCCGCCCGCCCCGCCTAGCCCTGCCCAGCCTCGCCCTGCCCAACCCAGCTCTGCCCAGCCCCTCCCCGTCCCCGCTCCCGCCGCCCTATCGCGTCTAGCTATACCCAGCCCTGCCCTCACCCTGCCCTGCCCTGCCCTGCCCCGCCCCATCCAGCCCCGTTCCGTCCCGCCCAGCCCTTCCCTCCCCGCCCTGCCCCTCCCCGCCCTTTCACGACCCGCCCCGCCCTGCCCTGTCTCGTCCTTCCCCGCTTTGCCCCGCTCTGGCTCCTTCTGCCCTCTCCTCCCCGCCTTGCCCCTCCTCGCCTTTTCCCACCCATCCCGTCCCTCCACCGTCACTACCCCACCTACTCCACCTTCTGCCCACATCCATCGCCCCGTTACCTCCACCCACAACCTATTATCCACTTCCTCCGTCCCACCACCTCCATCCCACCTCCTCTGCCCACATCCAATGCCCCAACACTTAACTAACTTCGATCCATCCATCCACTAGGCCCAGCCGCATCCACTCTTCCATTCCTGTAATGTAAGTATTGTAAGACTGGAAAAACACTCACAGAAGAGAATGTTGAGCAATATTTTTTATGCAACAGTTTTCAAGACATTCTCCTGTACCTTTCCCGTCTCCGAAATCTACAATCAGACCCTTTGTTTCTCTCTACCTGCGTTCATTTGTCAGTCACGTGTGTATGGGCTCTCGTAATATTAATCAGTTCAATCTTTCCGTGTCCCCTGCTACCTCCTCAGTTTCCAGGATCATTCCCACAAGTTCAACCCTAGCTTGACCTTCTCTAACCAATATGCCAGTTAAATCTTTTCGTCCTTTCCGCCACCACATTTTCAGGATTATTTTCACGCCTTCAACCCTTGTGTAAGTACCACATTTCCTAATATTTTGCCTCTCGCTTTCTGGGCATTTCCGTCTGTAATGCGAGCACCCCGCTTGGAGCGCTCGCCGGCGCGGCTGGGCGAGCGCTGTGGACAGCGAGCGGTCGACGCCGGCAACCCGAACCGCTCCCGCTTGCTTAGTTACGCGCACTAATTCCTCGCAGGCCGCGGGCCGCGCTTCGGCGCCGCCGACCCGGCGCACTGGCCGCGTCGCGGTTCTCCCCGGAAACATCCTCCGGAAACTGGGTTGATTGATTAGTTCATTGATTGTTCGTGATTCCATGCGCGTCAACTACTTGGGTCATTAGTCCCGTAAGTGTAGTGCGTGTTTCCCTCGGAAGGTGGCTGTGATCTTTTCCCGCCGGCAAGATCCGGCGCTATCCTACCGTCGACTAGCGGGGTTTTCCCCTCAACCAGGTATCTCCCACCAGCGGGGCATCGCTCCAGCCGGGACAAGCTCCAAGCTCCCGACCGGTCTTCCGGCATGTGTGGAAGTGTTGTGCATGTGAGCGTAAGTCTGTGTGTAAGAGGGTGAGGATAGGCCACAGAAGATGAAGGGGAGATTACGCGCGGTCCGTGGCCCGTTTGTTAGGGTACTCCTCCGGCATTCCGCGCCGATCTACACTTCGGCCTTCAGGGTTTTCCCAGTGAGGTATTTCCCATCAGTGGACACCGTCCCAGTCGGGACAAACTCTAAGGTCTTGACCGGTCTCTGGACACGTTTACCGGAAGAGGTCTCTGATTTAATTTAATTAACATTTGAAATAAATTCAAATTGAAAGTGAAAAATAATCTATTTATTGCTAATAATATCATTCAATGAATTTTCCAGGAAATAAGTTGTAGGAAAGTGAGTTGATAGATGTTTGAATTTATTGTTCTGAGCAAAGCGCGCAGCACCGAAGTTGAGGGCGGAAGTGGAAGTGGCGGCAGGCTCAGACTCGAATCGATGTGGAAAGACTTTCCTGGAGCGCTGTACTTATAATAACAATGACAATCATCTCGCCAGTATGGTGACACTATGGAGAGACTTTCAAAGTGCACTGTATTACAAAAAGAAATTTGGCCAGCCAGAGTTGTAACTTGGTCCCAGCGTGCGCGGCGCGTCCGGGCGGAGGCGCGGCGCGCGAGCCGAAGCGCGACTCAGTTACACAGCGCGCGTTTCTCTTGTTTCGATTTACGGCGCGCGGCCGCGTGCGGCGCTGTGCGCGGACAACCGGCGCGCGCCCGGCGTAAAGCGTCGCGCTTCATGGGCGTAATGCAACGCGGGGATTACGGGCGGCGGACGCAGTAAAGAGCCCGCGCCTGGCCGATCGTGAGAGGAGGGAGGGGCGGGAGGGCGGGGAGGGGCGGGGTGGGCGGGGCGGTCCGGTCGGGTGGGCGGGCGGGCGTGGCGGGGAGCGAGGCGGGGAGGGGCGGGGGCGGGCTAGGCGAGCGGGCGGACGGGCGTGGCGGTAAGCGGGGCGGGGCGGGGCGGTAGCGGGCGGTAGCGGGCGGTAGGCGGGGCGGTAAGCGGGGCGGGGCGGGGCGGGGCGGGCGGAGCGGGGCGGGGAGGAGAGCCAGAGGGGCGGGGCGGGGCGGGACGCTTTTTAGCCCGGTGCACACTTCCCACTCCCGGGGGCGCGGACTTGTTCCACGCTGGTCTCTGTGCCCCAATGGTACATGGGCGTTAATTTGCGTTAACTACGTGCTCCACTGATGCCTTTGAAGGATGCTTTGATAGGCGGTCGTTCTCGGTGCTTGTAGTCTGTCGTCGGATTTATATCTATTGAGAGCGTTTGATATTGAATGCGATCTAAGGGTTGCCAGAATAACGGAGGGAGTTGCGTGGTGATGTTTCGTTCTTAGGGAATTTGTGTTGCAGTTTAATGAGAAGTAAATGTGGCATTTTTGGTTTCAGCCAATTGTTCCTTTTCATTTTACTTAAAACGTTTCTTTTGAATTTCTCTGCACAATCTTGTAATTAGAAAAGTCCTTTTTGCTACATTAGAAAAAAGTTTAAAAGTACTTTATGTCATCAACATCATATTGATAAAGAACAAAATATGATTCGAAGCAAGCCATGCATGTATGTATTTATTAGAATTTTCGCAACCTCACTTGGCAGTTCTTCGGCGGAGATTATTTATTATCATTTCCCTCCTCCTTCCCCAAACAATTGTCTAGTTTAGAATTACATCACTACTACTTATTTTTGTGAATTAAAATATAATTATTTATTCCTGCTATTACTGCTAACTTGTATTTTATTTTTAATTAGTGTTGTTTATCACATCATCACAATTCATCAGCTTAGGTCAATTACCCAGGAAATGCAATCTTAAGGAAATGAGAAAATTATTTGAAATTGTTTTGCAATTTCCGCTTCAGTAATGGCATAACTGTTGTCTTGCAAACATAAACGTTTCGTTTATCTTGGATCCCTGAAAATAAATTAGAACTGTAAATAGTAATTAAACTTGAAAAAGTTGTGCAAAAATTAATAGTTTATATCATATGAAGGACATGCCAGTGACAAGCTTTGCATGCAAGTGTGCTCTGCGAGTCGTAGATGTCACTAAAAGTTACAAAATCATTATATTTGGGAAGTTAATTGTTAAAATTATAACCAATCTGTTCATGATTATGAAATATCATGAAAATGGTGCGTACGAAAGGGAGAGAACGTTTCCAAATGTGGCTATCTTATTCAAGTTGATCTTAGATGAGACATGACAGTTCTACAAGACTACTTACTAACAGGTGTGTTTAATCCTAAATTTGAACGCTCATGCGGGAAGAATGCTACATTTTCTCGTCGATAATAAACGACCACGGCCACGAGAGTTGAGAATTTCAATTACACTTTTTTGGAGGGCCGCAATTTTTCAGTCGTGAGGAGCAAATCCGGGTCTGTGCTGCGAGTGGCCGCCGTAAAAAGTGAATTGTTATGATTAATGGCGCCATTATTGATCCAATTATCGGCGGTCGAAGTGCGGGAGCTCGGCTCGCCCTGAGTAACGGCGGGCGGAGCGGGGGCGGCGGAGGCAGGCATCACCGACAAGAGCACAGCGGCGTGACCTTACGGTACCCGCGGCGCAGGCCAGGGTGAAACATGGGGGGAGGGGAGGGGCGAAGTGGGCGGGAGCGGCGCGTGCCCCTGAGAGCACGCGCACCGCGTTAGCTTTGCTCATACGCTAAGGCCTGTGTCACACGAGTGTTGGTTTGACGCGCGTTAATTAACGCGCGTCGCAGATTAACACTATCTTAAACGGAAAGGTCAAACCGCTCGTGTGCTGTTTCGCGTAAGATGCAGTGTTATTCTAGACGGGCGTTACTTAACGCGCGTCAACGAAACGCTTGTGTGCAGGGTCCCTATGTTTTCCGCTTTCTGGGATTCATTCTGCTTCGTTCTGATTTCTTTTCAGGAACCCTGTTAAGAATTCGCTTATGAAGGTAAGTTTCTTGTGATTCTTTGCATCTTTCTTCATTCTTACTGTAAATTTCTTCTGTTGGAATCGTTATTTCTCGTATCACTTCATTTCTAACCAGTACCATTGCATTTTACTGTCTCGTTTACGTATGTATATACTATGTAATGTACGTAGTACAGAGAGAGTTATATAATGCTGCAGAAAATCGATTTCGAGATTTTTAACGGAAACAAACGTTTTAGAGGCCCCTTGATACTGAAGTATTCGTGTTCTTCAAAACGTTCCTCCGTCTTTCTGTGAACGCCACTAGCCCCTAAACTACACGTAGAATTTTTTCCACGGTCCATGAATATTCCACGATCCATTTAGACCAACTCAAAGTTCTGTGATTTTGAAAAACATTCTTGAAATTTTGGGAGTACTTTATATAAAGCTTCTAGGACATTTTCAAAATTTTCTCAAAAAGGCTCCAAATTTTGTTTTAAAATTCGTATAAGAATACTGTATATTAAGATAGTATTTACCCTGTTTTCACTGAACACTCTGAATTTTTGAAAATTACAAGTTCGAAATTTGTTCGGTGTCTTCCTTCAATTACATATTGAATATAGATATTTTATCTATAAATGAAATTTGTTCTCCATATTTAGTTCATTAATTACTATCTTGCACAATTTTTGAAAATGTTAGTAGTTTTGGGGTAATTTTCATTGAAATTTGGGCAATATTAAGAAGTACCCAAAACAAGATTTTCTTAAATTCCGCTCCATATGTTTTCTTTAAACTTCTGAATAGTGCTCAATGAACTGTATCAGACAAAATGAACGTCATTTTGGTGTATTCTTTCATTTTTTTCAAAAATTACATCTATGTGTTCCTTATTTCCCTCTTACATCGTTAATGTTTACATTATCATGGATTTCTATATAATATTGCATTAGTGAGTATACGTGTTTTAAATTATATCTCAAAAAGTTTCTCAAAAACTCAAAAGATTTCTGTGAAAGTTTTGAGTTTCTGTGTGTGTGTTTTTTTTTTTTTTTCATTTCGTTGGTTCATTTCATCATATCACTTGACCAATTTGTTCTACTCTGCTTATACACAGGCCAATGAAAGCATATGTCTTTCCTTTGCTTATGTGGTGTAAGCGTGTTTAGGCTACTTCTTCATTAAGTGTTTCGCGTGATCCAGTAAGAGAGCACTTCGGAGCACATCCTCGAAATATCTTCTGACCGCACTTGTGTCGTTTCCTTTTTTCCGTGAGGGATAAACACTCCAGCCGACAGTAAAACGAGAGCGAGAATGCGTGTAAACTACAAGTAGCGGCGGTTTCTTTTACCAAACATTTAACCAAATATATAAACTTTGCACCGTCACCATACACATGTGTATGTATATAACAAGGTTAACTAAAAAAATCAGTCTTCTCACCTGAAAATCAATTTTGTCATGAAATTGGTGTAAAAAATTCAACATTCCTGGCATGCGCATTGTGTAATTAAACTCGTGATCAAAGCCTTTCTGAGCTTTTATCTTCGTTCATAAACCACTACTTTATTCATTAGATTGGTTGATAAGAAATGAAGAATTGCTTAGGTCACTTACGTCCTTTTCTCCGAAAATCGAAATCGAAAAGTTTCAATTTGTAATGTATGTTTTACGATGTAATTTCGATTCTTAGCATGTACCATTGTATTCTCGACTTGACTCGAACGCATTATTGCTCCTATGTTACACGAGAGAAAGTAGGAAGGTGTTGCAAAACACGTGAAGGCGACCGCATCCTGTTGTCAGTACTGTGGGATCGGAGCTTTCTCCAGAACATGCCTCCTCCGTGGCGCACCCACCGTCAAAGGTGGATGCTGCTCTCATTTCTGTTTCGACACATACGCAATAGATGAAGGTAAGAAACACGAAGTTGTAGTTAATTGTTCTCCCTTATCCTCTCATGATTTCCGAACGTTCCTCGTATTTGCGTTTATTATCTTCATTTTATGACTAAGTAGTAACGAATATGTTTAACTTTGGTTTATTCGTTGGATTTTGAATATCAAGTCCAAAATATTTTAAATCATGCTTTACATGTTATCGATTACGCATCGAACTTGTGAATGTACAGTACATGCGGTACAGCGTTTTTACCGAATGAGTAAATCTTAACGTATCTCTCTGCAGATTGGAAGAAATATAATATTCGGAATATCGTTGATGTTTTACTGAATATTTGATATTATTTTCCATAAACGTCAATATATATTTTATGATTAGGCGCAGTATTGCTGATATATGAACTTTTATATGCTGAGAGTATCATATCAGTTATTATTTTTGGTATTTCATAATATGGATCTTGACCTCTTGAACACATAGAGACGGGCTGGTCAAAAAAATCTTACATTACTGTTAGCTCCAAATCTTAAAGACTCACGAATTACGGAATTCCCTCACGCTGGGAATTCCGTGACTGGTGAGTCTTTCGCTATTCCTATTGATTCGTCACCATTTCACCTCGGAAGCAGTGTTCACCACGACCCCTTCCTCCGCCATCACCTCCTCTTCAACGTCCGTTGCCAACTCCATCTCGCTATCCGCCGCCGCCGCCGCGTCCGCGCATAAGGAATCCGACGCCCTCCGCCCGCTCCTCGCGCCTCCGAGGCCGATTCGCTCGCACGCCGGCCTCATTTTCCTATCAGGCTGTTTGCTCCGGCGTCACGACGCAGCGGTTGCTCGCGGCGGCCACTTCCGCGAGTCCCCTCCCCCGTCCCCACCCCTCCTTCCCCGCCCCCTGCATCGAAGCGCGCGTGCCCCGCCGCCGTAATGGCATCCCGAACCCGCCATTACGTGTTTACGGTTTTCCTAAAGCGGGCACGAAGGCTCACACCCGCGCCCGCACGCCTGATGCTCTCCCGCCGCCGCCGCCGCCGCCGCCGCCGTCGGCCGTCCCCGACCGCCGCTCATTTGTCAGCAAACACTCGACGCTCGAAATGCACGTCCGCGGCGCCCGTCGTCCCGCCTCCGCCACGCCCCGCCCCGCCCCACCCCGCCCCGCTCCGCCCCGTCGCCCTCTTCACGCGCCGCGGCGGCGCGCGGACCCGGCAATCGAGCGCGTGAACGATCGGCCTTGTTCCCGCGGCCGGTTGGGCGCTGACGGATCGGAGCCGCTCGGAGAGGACGGCCGATGAGGGGCGCGTTTATCAAGATCTCTTCAGGAGGCTTGTGGTGGATGGCGTCGAGTGCTCGGTATGTGGCACCGAGAGACCTGGGAGAGGCCTGGAGGGGTGCCACTAGTGATCTTTACAGCTCTTCGCCCTGTGTCGGCAACTTGCGAGATAATTTAGATGACTGTCACAAATAACTCGATACTTTCTATGTTTTAATAGCGTTGAATGAAATGTAAGCAAAATAATTAATTAAATATTCGAAATCACCTTAGTTAAATTATTCTAGTGGAATCGTAGGCTTTCGCGGCCAGTCCAGTGAAATCTCTCGGGTGTCTCTGTGACGCCGCGTCGAGGGCAGTGACGCAGATGATTCCACCATCCTACCGTGGCCTTCTTCAGGGCTGGATCGTACTAGGATGGTGGGCGTTTGGGTTTTTTATACTGTGCGGTTTTGTGAGAGCCAGGATTTGGTTCGCTGGTGGGACTCTGAAAGGGTGGATTTTTTTTCTTTCCAAGTGGGTGGGATTGAACGGCATGGTGCTGTCCGGGATCGCACGGCAAGGACCAGCCCGGTCCGGCCTTTCATTATTTACATCGCATGGACGAAGGTCACTAGCTTGTCGACTGCGGGTTCGTCCCAAAATATTATTATAAAACATAGTTAAAAATCACTATTAAATATTGGTGTTGAACAGGAAGAATTTGTTTTAAAGAAAGTAGTTAGGAATGGGTTCGGGCAAACCTAACCTAACACATAGAAAAAGGTAGGGATAATATATCTAAAATTATTATATTATTTTTTGTAAAACTTCCGTCAGTAAACTTAGGTTCTCTAATACAAACACATTTATTGCTTGGCAACGTTAAAGAAGTTTATTGGCTACCCACTCATTGAAGTCTCCGGAATAATTTAAGCTGGGGACCTGATTGTAAATAGCGGCATTCCTCCTTCGGCTTTGCGAAAAACAAAAGAACCTGATTCCTGGCCCGGAGGCATCTCGTTTACGACGGGCTTCCTCCGGCGAGGCCGCCCGGCGTCCTCGATTCGATCGTTTTCGCGAGGGCGACCCGGACTTGCAGATGCTGCTTCTGCGGCAATCGAGGCGCGTCCGGTCCTTCCGGAACCGGAAGGCCCGAGTCGAGCTCTCACGGCCGTCCGCCCTCTGCGCGTCCCACATGGCCCGAATCTCGGCCGCGCGCCTGCCCCCGCACAGTGGGTGCGCTTAGCGACTGATGGGTCACTAGGGATACAGCGAAACGTAGCAAACGTATTGATAAGAATTAAAGAAAAAAATATTTCTTCTCGTTTGACATGAGGTTTTTGATTACTAGTGATTCGGGCCGCATCATCTGCTAAGGTTATTAGTCCCGTAAGTGTACTGCATGGTTTTGCTCGGGAGATGGCTGTGACCCTACCCCATTGGATGGTGAGATCCGGCGTCCACCTACCGTCGACTAGCGGGGTTTTCTCCTACCAGATATTTCCCACCAGCGTGACACCGCCCCAGCCGGAACAAGCTCTAAGCTCCCGACCGGTATGTGTGATAATGTAGTATAAGAAAGTGTAAGGTGTGTAAGTAAGGAGTCGGAAAGGACAAGGAATGCGAAGGAAAGATCGCGCGCGGTCCGTGGTCCGTTTGTTAGGGCACTGCTCCGTCATTCACCTGGTATTGATTGGTGAAACCACGGAAAACTACCAATAAAGAGCAGCCAGCTGCGAGAATTCTCCTCCAGACAGCGACTGAACTTGACCTAGCTATCTAGCCGGTGTCAAAAATCCTGCCACCGTCGGGACTCGCACCTAGGCCCTTCCGTCAGAGACACTGCAGTGACATCAGCTGATGCTCTGAGCCACCTCTTACTGTTTGGGTCACTATAGAAACAGCAAAACATTGCAAACGTATTGATTTTTTTTGAACTTGTTTCTTCTCGTTCGACCCCGTCTTTTGAGTGATTCATTTTTACATGCGGACTTTTCTTTGATTTGGATATTCCTTGACAAGTTGAGGTTAAAATACCCTGGCTCATTTAATTAAATACTTCGTTTTAGATGCTATTGAATTTTAATTTTGATTTTTGGAAAATAAACTGTTGTACTTGCGCTGTCGAGCAATAAGAAGAGACATGGAAAAAATCTATTCGAAATTATTAGTTTAGGGAGGTATAAGCATATCTTTGAGAAATTTTGATTTGATTCGACATGAATGTTTGCTTTTCGATCTAGATGGAATTTATGAGAGAAATGAGATGAGGAGAGGGAGGAATAGAAATTATTCGCTACTTTTTTGTATGTAGTAGAATGACACAGTTTCACGTTCAAACTTGAATATGTGAGAATATCCTCTTTTTCAAAGTAATGCTAAGGATATAAATTTATCATATAGGTTATCACGTGCCTATCTGATTTGTTATTCATTTAATCAAGTAAAATAATGAACCCTTTTTTTCATTCAATTGTAAACTTTTTTACCTTGAATCGTTTGCTTAACGAACTGTAGCAGCTTTTCTTGAGTTTGGAGTAGTTAGTTTAACGTGAAACACAACTTTATTTTGATATAATTGTTTTTTAAAATAGTTAAATAAATAAATAGGAGCAATTATTAGTAAACAACTAAAATTTATAGGTTGTGGAACCCCAAAGTAAAATATATAAATTTGTAATGTATACATGAAGTATTGCCCTTTGTGCCATATTACATATTACAAGGATTGAGCTCGTCTTTGTAAGCATCTCCAAATGAAAATACAGCTTCTTCTCGACAGATGAAACAATATAAATTTTCAATTGACACCTCCTGTTACTTTATTAAAATGTGAATGCGTTGGTAATATGTTTATTCAATAAATATCATCTAAAATGTGATTTTGCTAATATGTAAAGTTTATTCAGAAATGCCATTTTCTCAGTAGAATATATTTCCGGCATATTTTCCTTTCCCATAATTTGATAAGATATTGACAATTGAAAATTGAATGGGCAATAATGTGCAAAACAGTTATATAACATTGAGCATCCCCGTAGCTTGGTCATAAATGTAACTGGATATAAACTAGCAGAATCGTTTCAATTGGCGGTGGCTTGACGGCCAGGATGGCTTATGGTTTGAGCAATTTGAATCATTCTTCTTCACATTTCTACCATATATTTCATTCAAGTGATTTCCGGATCTTCAAGCTACAGACCCTCCGTTATTAGGCCACCCGTTTGAGAATTTGTTTGTTTATCAAGACCCGGACACTTGGCAATCGCAGAGCTGTCTGTAGTTTGTGACCAGTTGGTGTGGTGGCGTGGCCTTTCGCTCACGTGCTCCGGGTCGGGCGGCCTCCGGGTCCAGCGCCCGGCCGGCGGAGGCGGCGGCGGAGCGGAGTCCACCGCCGAGTAATCCGGAGTTATGCCTCCGCTTCCTTGAATGAAGAACATAACAATAAAACCGCGTACACGTTTTAATAGAGCGAGCTTACGTCCCCAGAACCTGTTCACACATGAAATGATATAAAATACGGTTCAAAGGGAGAGCGGTCGTATTTTTTGCTCCGCTGTATAGTAATATAATTTACGGTTATGATACAGAAATTATGACACTTTAACAATGTTTTTCTTTTTACGTGGAGAAGAAAGAAAAGAATGCCAGCTTCTTCCCACCCTGCCTTCCGAAGAAATTGAGCTGTGCCGTTTACGACTGCCCAAAACCATTTAAATGTAATACACTCGTCGTGGCCTTTTTCGAAGGAGCGGCAGCGCCTTTTCCCGCGCGGGAAAAAGCGGAGCGGAGGGCAGCGCGGCGCTGGCTCGCAACTCAGGCGCTTTACGAGCGCGCCGCCCGGGGCGCTGGCGGCGGCGGGTGGCGGCGGGCGAGACGTGCGCGTTTCCGCGCCCCGCGGGCGGACGCGACGCGACGCGATGGGATGCGGTGCGATGCCATGCCATGCCATTCCATGCGATGCGATGCCATGCGATGCAATGCGATGCCATGCGATGCGATGCCATGCCATGCGATGCGATGCCATGCGATGCGATGCCATGCGATGCGATGCCATGCGATGCGATGCCATGCGATGCCATGCGATGCGATGCGATGCCATGCGATGAGATGCGACGTGATGCATAACGATGCGATGCGAAGAGATGCCATACGATGCAATGCGACGTGACGTGATGCGACGAGATTCTAAGCAATACGAAGAAATGCGAAACGTCTCGGCGAAGCGAGGCGTTCAGTTATTAACAATTGGCTGTGTGCCCGCTGACGAAATAGGAAGCAATGCGATGCGATGCGACGCGAGGTGACGCGAAGTGACGCAATGGACACAATGCGATGCGATGCGATGCGATGCGGTGCGACGCGAAGTGACGCAATTGGAAGCAACGCGGTGCGCCGCGATGCGACACGGTCGCGTCGCGACGCGAAGCAACTTGATGCGAAGCGATGCGATGCGAAGCGACACAAACCGATGCGAAGCAAAGCAACGCGCTTGTTTCAGTGACTATCCATTGGCTGCGCGCCCACTGATTCTGGCCCAGCGCCTGGAAATCCTGGCCGTCATTGCCCAGTTGATGCTTTTTCAATTCTAGGTGTGGACAGTTTATTATGCTTCTTTACGAACTTGTTGGGATTGCAGCAAAGGATTTCCTTCCTGTTTTCTTTTCTTCGATCTTTGTTTCGTTGAAAATAAAGAGTTTTCAATGTTGGCAGGGCCCAATTCTTAAGAAATTTCCCATCTAATTTGTAGAATAAAATAGGCTAATATTTAAAAATGACAAATAAACCATGCATGAAAAATTTGTTGGGATATTGACGAAATGTTTTCAAGTACCGTAAAGGGTTTGTATCAAACTAGTTTTTTTATAAAATATCTTGAAAACGATCTTTAAATTGGTGTATAATCAACAAATTAACTAAATATATTTGTGAATAATGCATCATAATTGAATTAGAACTAAAATGGTACCCACAATTTCAGAACATTATTCTTACTCCTCTGTCAAGTTCTAAAAATTGTTCGTATTATAACACAACATAAAAATAAAATTACTAAAAAATAGACTTTTTCTGCGTCTGATCATTCTGATATTCTGCTTATCGAGTGTAGAACGCGATTTTCCACAGCTTCAATTTTGCCTGTACAATTGAATATTGTTTCACTGTCTCAAACCACTTTCCCTCAAAAACAGTTTTCTACGTTTAATTTCTTTTCCATTTTATTCGTCTTGCTCCCCGTAACCCTTTTCCCATCAGACCCGGGGCTCCCTCTACTTCCCTGACCCGTTCTCTTTATGATGCCGGTGCAGCAGTAGCCTGTGGTCACCCTTTACCAGCGTGACAGCCCATCCGTCTCTTTCACAACCTGTTCGGATTTCTTCTCCTTTTGGACTAGTTGTCCCTTGTTATCCCGCGCAGTCGCGGCTGGTGCGCGCGCGTCCAGCCTGCTCGCCTGCGCTCTTCTTATTCCGATGCTGTCTCATATTGTCTGTATGCTACATTTCTTTGCGACGGAGACGGCTTAGAGCTTGTTCCACTAGTACATCTCGCTATATTCCTGTCGCCGTCGCCTCTACTCTCTCTTCTGGTTCGTATGTAAATCGATTGTTCTTACAAATTTTTATTCTGACGGAAATATTGTGTCCGCTGCGGAAGTTTGCATTCATATATCTCACGCCAACGTTTTATAAAAATAATAAGCTACTGTAAGATGACGGTCTCGAATGATTTATGTAACTGCATTGACAAAAAAATTTTTAAATGTTCTCTGCGGGATAGATCTGTGGATCAATCAGTAAAATTTCAGACAAACAATTACAAATGTTGCAGATTATGCATAAATCGGCTAGAACACATGGTATCAGCAACGTATGTTACTCTACAACTCATGGTAACTTAATAAATAACTCAAAAACGGTGTATCTATTGCCCGATTCAAATACAATGACTTTCCAAAGTCAGGAGCAGAAAGCAGAAGGGGACTGTCTGTTTACGTTTGAACTCAATGAAAGAGGATTGAACTACCTCCATCGAGAGTCCTATTCCTTGCCCGAGATGATTCTGATGTTCTGGAATTTTCTTCGTCATTACTCATATTTTGCACACAGAGGGGCGTCTTATTACTTTGCTTTCAGTTCAATTTCAACTATAAATTAATACTATACTGGACCGCTAACACACCTGCTACAATCCATAATTTTCCTAACACCAGCCAAGAATCTTCGGGCTTTTATTATCTCGTAATATATAGAAGACTGCAAACCGCATACGTAATGGAGGTGGAAGATGCACGGCTGTATGAGTGTGATGCCCCCCGCCCACTCGGAATGTGTGTCACTTGATGTCAACAGCTATTCGTGGGTATCCGTCAGATTTCCTATACACGTCACAGACAGCAATTTAATGAATTGATATGCTTGATGTACCCCTTTAAAGCCCGAAGAACTCTAACCTGTATAATGACTACTTTATTGTTATGCTGCATTAGTTGTATTCTAAGCTATGTGTTTTTTTCCCTGGGGCTTTATCCAGCCGAGAGCCGGTTACCCTTTACGTTCCGATGGATCGCATATTAAACCAAACACTGGACACCAACACACTTGCAGACTCCTCTGATCTGGGATCACTAGAACGCGAGGCTCTCCGCGACACTTACATGAGAGACAAGGGACAAAAAATCATGTCCAAGGTGGGACTTGAACCCGCGACCCTTGGGACCGGCGTGCTGAGACGGTTCACGTTCTTAGCCACCTCGACCATCCACGTCCAAGCCATGTGAACTTGACGTAAGATAAAAAAAATTGAATTAATATACCCGCAAAGTAAATTTTGGTACGCACGAATTTAATGTTAGAGATTACTGGGCAACTTTAAAAAATCGACGTTTAAAAACATCGATAGTTTTTGGTCGAAGAGTTATTAACATCCGTGTTTAATTTTGAACATCGGTGCTTCCTAACTTCCGTGTTTTGTTATCGATGTCGCCTCACTATTGCAAAAGCAAGGCGGGACGAAGAGGGTCGGGGAGGGTGCATGGAGGGGCGTGGAGGGCCGGGGAGGGCCGAAGAGGGGAGGAGCGAGGTGGAGCGGGGAGGAGCGGAGCGGGGCGGGAAGGTGCAGGAAGAGGCGGGGCGGGGCAACACGGGCCGGGATGTGACGGGGGCGGGGGAGCGTGGCGGGGCGGGACAGGGGCGGGGCGGCCGCGGGCGTGCGCGTGCGAAGGAGCGAGGGCGGCAGCAGGTTCCCGGCGCGGCGCGGCGCGGTGCGGCGCGCTGCCCAGCGGGCGGTGAGGAGCACCCGGGCCGGGCCGGGAAGGCCGGGCCGAGGCCGCCCGCCTGCCCGCTGCCCGCTGCCCGCCGCGCCGCCCACTCCGCCGCCGGCCGCGGCCGCGGGTGAACGACCCAAACTGTTGTTCCCGCGCCGCGCGGGCCGGTTCCAGCGGAGGCTAAACGCGGAGATGAGACGCGCGCGGCCTCTCCAGCGCCTCCGACCCGCCCCTCAGCGCTCCCAGTGGACGATTGTTGTAATTGGAGGTACTGGACGCCGAGCGGCGGCTACCTCCACGACATATACGCCTCGCATTCAGATTATGCTGGGACGGAGGAAATGTCTTTATCCCTCTCCACCGCCTCAGTGTACCTCTATCATCTCTGTGTACAGTACCTACCAATAAAGCTGCACTTGTAGATATAATTTCATCAGCATCCTTTGAAGTGAACGTAGAATTAAACTGCATCTGTAAAGCGGCCCGTACTAGCTTTAGTATACTGACGAGCGCGGCTTCACTCGCTCCGGTTGTAATCTAGCGTCTCCGTTTTGTGCTCAGTTGCAGGAATGATGGAGTTGGTAGCGGTGACGACAGAATTACAACTTGATATAGAGCTGCGCGAGCCTGGTTTGCAAGACCGGCTTGCTGGTAAATGGCCGTCTTGGATTTACGCTAAATAATACACCCGTGAAAATGGCACGTTTAGATGTTTTCGAGAATCCCATACTTGGCAATTTTTCATAATGTACTATCATCATCGGACATTTTACATCTCCTTAACCTTTCTGTTATTAGCCGACGATCTCTGCCCTTGGTGTAATCATTCAACTGTTTTTTCCTCCCTAAAGATCTTCGACCTTAGCATCCATTCAATACTGTGGCTTGTAAGCCCATTGACGCTGAGAACTGTGTTCTGCCGCTAGCGGCTCGCGGCATCAACTGTGTTACAGGTGGGAAGAGTTGGTTGCGGTCGGGTGACGCTTGGACTCTAGGGCTCATTAAGACATTGGTACGCAGGCAGACACACTCATTTCACAAACTCAATTTTCTGGTAGGGAGAGAATTGGCAAGGAATAGGACTACGAAGATGTTAAATAGTGGTTGCGATATGCTCCATCATGCCACAACTCTAAAGCAAATACCCATGTCCAAGGTGGGACTCAACCCACAGACCCCGCAGCTCATGGCTGCCGCCCTAACCACTATGCTACGGAACCAGTAATAATATCATGGCAGAAGTGTGCAATTTCTATTTTACTATGAATGAAGTAAATGAATTGTTTACGAATATCATGTTGGGATTTATAACGTTTCATTACAGATAGAATAGGATGATCAAGGAAGGATCACTGTTCGAAGACGTGGGGATCAATATGAAACATGGACCATTTGAAGGGCGTATTAAATCGAAGATTTTAAGTGATCTCATGGAAGAGAGCATGTGCTACCTATGTTTTTCTTCTTCTTTTTCATAAATGCTTTCTCAAATTCCTTCTTTATTCTCATTTTCCAGGCCCAATCTGTTCTCTTTGGTGTTTTTGCAGTTTTCTTCGATAACATTTCTCCGATTGCAGCCTCTATAAAGATTTTAGAATGTTGTTTTCTTCTTTCGTAATAGGATATGTAAAGACTTAGAGGTAAGAGAAACCAAAAAACAATTACGTAAGTAATGAAAAACGGTTTTATCACTATGAAATTTGGATTACGCATGTTTCTTTAGCACATAAATAGAACCCATATTCAATTTTTCGTCGAATTGTTTAATAGTTACTGGGGTAAACTTCATGTCATCCCACGAATGAATATGTGTTGTTCAGTCAGAATACTTTCTAATAGATTCCAATCATAATTGGTGTTAAGCAAAAACAAATATTGAACTATTTCTGGCCAAAAGATTGACACAGACTAGGGCTACTTGCTTCAAATATATTTACGCACTTGAATTAGTGATGACTTGTAAAACACAAAGAAAAAAATTAGAAACGGCCTCATTGCACCCTTTTTCACCCTTATTTGTAGCATTTAAAGACGTCAATAAAGATTAACTTTAATAATTTCTTTAAAACTTGTTTTCTTGAATTGTATTATAAAGTTCATTTTCTTGAAATCTGTTTCGGAATAGAATATACCTTGAAACGATCTTTCGATGGGATATCTTACAAGAAAATGTAGGGAAAATTGATTTCGTGGAGACGTTAGTACCAAAGCCTGCGCTTGATGGTATGAGAGGAAAGTATAAATATAAGAGCTTGCACAATGTGTAAAATATTAGTTTACGCTAATTTTCATTCAATGACTTTACTCGCCGTCTTTTATTAGACAAGAATGGAATAGACCGCACAACGTAATGGTAATTTTTAATGCTTTCTAGCTATCGAAACTTTATGGTTCACAGGAGTTGGGTTGGCTAATATAAAATCTTGTATCAGAGAGGTGATTTGTTTCTGTGGTATACAATGAACGTTATTTGATCGGACTTTTCCTTTTTTCCTTTTCTTTAAAATTCTTGTCTACGGACCATTTATCAAAGTGTATTAACAAAGTGAGAAAAAATAGTGACGAATTAAATGCGAAGAGAATTATATGAAGATAGAACCATTCCATTTGCCCGACTAAATTATTTGTTTCGAGCCTATGAAATGTGCTTAAATTGCCTTCTTGAAATTGAAATGCGATTGATTGACATCAAAAATAGAGAATTGTTTTGAATTGTTCTGAAGTCGCTACTGTCCAATCTCCGCGAGGCACACGATTTCACGACCCGCTGAAAGCAATTTCGCGCAGACATCAACGCAGCTTTGGACTTTATCATGTGGGCCTCTAATGGGCAACCATATCTTCTGGACGGATTTAATTGCGGAAAAAGGAGCTGCTTGGCCAAGCAAGCTGGCCACTTTCGCATCGTGGTTCCGAAGCCTGATAGCTTTTCAGATGTCTGGTACGATGTCACCCGTAATGGATAGATTTGCATTCGAGCTTCTGAAGCAGAAAGTAAATTTCAGATGTCTGTAGGTTCTTCCAGGAAATAAATATTCGGTATTCTATTTGTAATGAATATGTGAATAATAATAATGGAATTCCAGGGTTTTAATAAATATAATCACTTAGTGATTTGTGAACCTGTGTGAGTTTGTATAAAGTTATTTATCTACTTCCATTTAGACTATATTATTCTTTCATAATAACTTAATTAAATACTCTTAATTGAAACCCTTCGCATTCTCTCCGATCACTAGCAGTCATGTAAAGTTACATTCGGTGAATTCGATATCCACTCAATCAATAATACAGAAAGGAGTGCCAATAATTATTTAATGAGACGTTTGATATTTCATATTACAAAAAATTTTCATAGTTGATTTTTCAGGGTTCTAGATATTGTAAGGGATTTTCATAATGCCGTGTTGTTGAAACATGCGTAGATTGTTATGTTCATACGCAGTTTCAACAAGACTGCATTATTGAAAGCCTTACAAGATCTCAGAACCCTGAAAGATCAGATCACGGGGGGAAGGCTCAAAATCTACGAACGACTTGCGCAGGAGGGAAGAGATCACATCCAAAAGGAAAGAAAAAGAATTTGGATTAATAAGTAGAAAATATTCAAGAAAACAGCAAAATTCACGATTTTAAATAAAATTTTCAATGAACCGATCATAATCGTGACTTGGGATAAATGTTTGGGAAATAGGAATGAAGTAAGAAAACGATTATTGACTATGAACTACTTATGTATGATGAAAATATATTTCTCCTCATTTTGTTTAGTATGACAGAAGAAAAGGAACGTAGAAAATGAAATATTTCTACTTAGGATATTGTTATATTTCCCTGATATCAATCAAATAAACGAATTACAACGAATTGAAATCTTGATGATGGATTTCAAGTCGTAGATATATTTCTGGAGCTTTAGTTGACCAATAGAATAAATAAAACCAGCCGTAATAAGTGGAGTAATCTTTGAAGATACTTGCAAACGTCGAGGGAGATTTAACGATTGTCTGCTTTGGTGAATATTTAAATTCCTTCGCAATATGGAAAAGAACTAAACTATAATTGCAGTTACTAGCTTCAATTAACCTATTTGAAATTAGTTAACTAATTCGACATTGTTAACGGTGAAATAACATTTTTTCCGATAATAAAGTGCATGTACACATTTTGATAGCACAGATTTTAGCGCTAACATCGATATCCACTTCCTCAAGTGTTCTAATCAGTCTGTAGAATGAACGTGCCATGGAACTGATGTACGAGTGGAACACATAGGTGAAAATTGAAATTCCTCCTCCGAATTGAAAAAAAACTAAACACTTATCCGATTAGTAAATTAGTAAACTAATTCTGCATTGTTCAGGAAAAATAAGTCACCTTTTTTCTGATTACACAGAGCACTCTTGGAGAACATACTTGTAGGTTTTCACGCCAACACCGATACGACCGTGCCTCAAGTATTTTAATCGGTTCTACAATGAACGTGCCATGAAACGTATGTAAGCAAGACGTTTCATTGCCAAGCCTTCCTCTGACGAAGATCGGGAACCTGCGATCTTGCTTCACGTCCTCCCAGCCACCGAGGCGGGCGGCGGGCGCCCCAAAGGCCGTCCAGACGCGGGTGGCCCACGGAGCTCGCATGCGCCTTGCCGGAGCGCCCTCCTCGGAAATCGCGTACAGCGAGCAGCCAGCCGCCCGCGGTTAATTATTCAATCAATCAACGCTCCGCGCAGTCGATTAGTCAAGCAGTCAGACTATTTGTACTGACATCTGTCATGCGCCGGTAAATTAGTCAGTCTCGCAATTAGTCATTCGTTCGCCCGCGTTATTAATCATACTGCTTCGGCCCTTCGGCTATTTTCGGGCGCTCGTTTTCCACTTACGCCCCAAAAACTCTTGAGGAGAGAATTTTGGATGTGTGAATTGACTGAGATGGGAAGTAACTTTGGAGCAGGTGTGATACGCTTTTCACTTTCAACGCATTCACCATACATATGGAAGACACAGTAGTGCTCAAAGAAACCGCATCACCTAAAGAAAATGGGCATCTATATTTTCCTAATCCAACATGCTCTCAAAATTGATAATCATACATTTTATGTAGATTATATGATGTTTCTGATTCCATTACCATCATAACTCACGCGATCTTGGCAAATAAAGTGGTGTATTTTCAGGAAATTGTATTACGAATTACAACTGTAAGTGAGTTGATGCGATTTTTAGCACTATTGTAACATTTTGATAAATGCTTACTTCCATAAGAAATTACACTATGTAAGCATAATATTTTAACATGTTATAAGACAATGTAAACACTAAGAATGTACACTCTTGCATTGCAGTCATACTCACTCAGAGACCTTCAACATTCATCATAATCGAATGTAACTACGATCGTGCTCTTATCTTTTTACTCAGCTGATACCTTCATGCCTATTTTAGAAATACTCACCGCACTCAATTACACTGTACACACCAAACAGGTGTTCAGAAAGACTTGCTCCACACCATCCTGCTAATTGGAACAGCTCGGGTGGAGTGGCAAACAAGGAAAATTCAATGTCGAATCTTTTAGTCGATAACATTCTAGAATAAATTGACGGTAGTGTAGGAAACAGGTATGCATATCGTTGGAAAGTATAGATCTATAGATAAATATTGCGTACAATAAATATTAGAGTGAGAAAAATTCATTTGGCATTCTGACACATGAGGTTTATGGACCGAGGCCGTCTACTGCGGTGAAGAGACAAATCTCCCTACGTTCGCTTTCTCTTGCGTGCGCCGATCGATAGAGAATTAATTACAATGCGTTCGATTTGTTGTATGTCAGCAATATGAATCGTAACGAGTAAAGTCAATGGATTGCATTAATTTCTTTATATTATATTCATATCTTGTAGTTGGAAGATTTCATGTTTAGAAGTGCCAACTTGTTATACTATGAAATTGCACCATTTAAAGTAGTTCTTCTAATCATTTTTCGTAATTGAAGGTAATTGTTCAGAAGCTAATACAAGAACACCTGTTTCACAAGCTGTTAAATAATGATTATTCATATACCCACTTTAAAAGGTAGTCTGCTGGTAGTAACTCGGGGTTGCTGAAAAAAGATCAGGCAGGCTAAAAGGATCTCCTAAGTTTCATCAAAGACGAGATAGGCTTAAACAAATGCAGTTGATATAAAACTACGCACTATTTACCTCTGTTACTGAATTCGGACCACTTCCTCCGAATTGGACCGCACATGTATTTTTCTATGCAAAATTGCATTTTGATCATAAAGGTTGGCTCTAAGGCTTGGGGATACACTAATGAGATGGTTGCTCAATTTTCAGTAAATTTCTGTAATTTTAATGATCGAGTGTTGTTGTGTGTTGGAGTGTTTTCGAAGAGAGTCTTTCTATTTTTTGCGCTGTGTATCAAAATCAGTAAAAGTAGTAACAATAACGAATTTCTTTATTTTAATTGTTATGTTCGGGTTTTGCTATCAAAAAAATATTTTCCACAAATATTCAATAACAAGTGACTTAATGACAGTTGCACTTGCACCTGTGTTCTCATGCTTGCTCATGTTGGCTGCCAAAAAATGTCACGTAATATTAAATTTACATGGAGAATTCACAGAAGGTTTGGCAAGCATGTCAAACATTATTCAACATACCATGCGCTGTAAGGATATCAAGGATCTCTCTAATAATGTTTGATGCTTTGGCCCGCGCATTAGATATCCACACAAACAGATTTTTAAATAGTTATATATGAATGATATTTTAATGAAGAATTTCCGATAATGGTCCATGACATACGAATTCTCTACTCGGTTGCTGATTCTCGGCAGGTACCCTGTACCTCACATGAGCTGTACAGGCGCGCGCATGAGCAGCTGCGTGCGACCTGTAATTAACCGCACGGGCCTCACTGCCCGCACCGTCCGACGCCCCACCTCATTCTACTCCTTTTCGTCCCTCTCAACCCCTCTTCGCCCCTCCCTCCCCTTTCTGCCTTGTCAGTGCCATCTTGCCACTCCCCATGCCATAATTACGGGACTCCGCCATCGTTAGATACGCGTGCATACGTGCCATTGTGCGAGTGCTTCGTGATTGTTGTAGAAATTCTGAAAAGAAAATAGACACACTAACCTTCTTCCTGTATTGCCAACTTCAAGGAAGAAAATGTATTTTTAAACTGCCAGAAAGTAGTAAAAATGGTTACTTTTGCAAATGCATATCGTAGTGAAAGTTAAATTTTTGTAGCTATGCCGCTTGTACGTTCAGATATTTTACAAACTGTGAAACGTTAAAAACCCTTTCTAAAAAATCTTAACACATCTGTTTAAAAGTTCGTGTATCTTTGTATGCGTGTGTGTGTGTGCGCGCGCGTTTGTTTGTTCTTCAAAATCTTTTCTACAATTCAACGATTAATCGCGAAAAATTCTTGGGGTATTGATCTCAATCAGATTAAACGTAGTGTAAACTCCAGTATATACGATAAAGTTTTCGTGCAGATTCTCATACAATTTCTGTACAGAAACTTCAAGGTCCCAAACTGGAAATGTAAAAGCCAAAAGTCGCAACTGAATTGCGCCGTCCGGGTACTTCCAGTGGCGGTATTTCAGTGCGTGCGATACGCTGTGCGATCTTTATTAAGTATTGATTAACCATGAGAAGCATAGAAAAATAGGAATGCAGAAATAGGAAAGGCGATAGTTTATTACAATATCACGTCACTCAAACGCACCTTGTCACACCTAACCTGAAAATCGAAATGACCCATTACCGTCGCGTCGGGTAAACAAATCTGTTAGTGAACGATTCTGCCGCTAGAAGCGCTTGAGACAAACTATAAGTTTCTGCACGAAAAATTGCTCATGAACATGCTCAAAAGTTTTCATGCAGATGTATAAAATGTCCAAGCCACACGAAAACGTACAAGCTACACGTGTATACAGGCCTTTAGAAATTATGCAACTCGCAATGCACCTCGGCAGTTCTTTTTGTTGGCCGCTGCCAGGAGGCGTCGGGCAGAGCAGACGAGTGGCCACAGCGGGCGACACTGGTGCGGTGGGCAGGGTGAGTGGAGCGGGCGTGCAAAGTGATGCGGGCGGGTCGGACAATGCAGTTTAATAGATTATAAAGATAACACCCGCGCAAGAACGGGTAATAAGCTAGTTTACTCTAAACCAACTTACTTGTTTTGGAATTATCAATACAAATATTGTCATGAATAATTCAAAAATTGCAATTGTTTATGCGTTGTCGTTATTTACTATTGAATTTAACCCAAATAGCAATTTTTACTTTATCACCTACTTATAACAGGAGAAAGAATCGTAATCGTGCGCCGGAAAACGGAGAATTTTCGAACGAAAACGTATTGCGAGGCCCTGGACACAAATAAAATCAATAAACTTTTTTTCGCATTCGACTGCGATCTCTATCTTGTGCGCATGAGCAGATGGACAAAAACGATGCGAAAGTCGAACTGCACATGCGCGGATGATCGATAGTGATATTGATTGATTTAACACTTCGCCATGCAACAACTGCGGCATTACATCCGCTATCACGTTGTGTAGACAGAATCCATGTTTTGTGGGGCCTTGATACCTTTGATCCGTCCGTCCGTCACTCCGTCTACCTGTCCGTTTCCCATTTTTGATTGATTTATTGGTAATTCCGAGCGCGTCAACGGCTGTCATAAGTCCGGTAAATGCAGTGCATTTTTTATTGCGGGAGAAGATATGATCTTCCCCCGCTGGATGGCGAGATCCGGCGACGGTCTACGTCGACTTACGCGCATTTTCCCTGCTGGTGTCTGCCAACAGTCTGGCACCGCACCTGCCGGGACAAGCTCTATGCTTCCGACTCATCTCGCGACAAATGTGATAGTGTAGAGCATGTGAGTGTGTGTAAGTAAGGGATGAGAATGGGACAAGAAAGATGAAGGAAGATCGGCGCGTGGTCCGTGGTCCGTTTATTAAGGTAATGCTCCGGCATTCGACCTAGATAGCTGCCTAGCTAGAGTCGAAAATTCTGCCACCGTCGCGTCGGAACACGAACCTAATAAATCCCGAAGTAGAGGCACTGCAGTGACATCAGTTGATGCCTTTAGCCACCTTTGCCAGTCCGTCTGTCTATTCTGTCTGTCCATTCGTACGTCCTGTTCGTGTGTCGCCTGTCTTTCCGTCTGTCTTGGCTGTTCCGCTGTCTCTTCGGCTGTTCCTGGCTGGCTGTCTGCCTCTGTCCGGCTGTCTGTCCTGCGGTGTGTCCGGCTGTTGGGTTCAATTGTTCAATGCTAGTGCCAAAACGGATCAGGTGATTTTCTCCAAAATTGATATTCCTCAAACGATATGAACAAAATTGTGTCCCTGCGAATTTGAAATGGATATTTCAATTTTGGTCGGTACTTTACACAAAGAGTCAACAATATTGTCAAAGGTTTCTCACTTAAGTTTTGCACTTAGTTTAAATAGCACTTAAGTTTTGTATTAACATTTTTATTGGATAGTGTAAATAACCTCAAAAAACTGGCGCTGGCATTAATTTCTTTGAAATCCCCGAGGTTTCGAAAATTGAACAAGTTCAAATTTCTTCGGCTTTTTTTCTGCAAGTACAATATTAAAGATAGATTTTCTTAATATTTTTTTCAATGACGGACCTTGAAATAAGGTCATGTACAATTTTTCGAAAGTAATAGCTTCTGTGTAATTTTCCGTGCAATATAGGTAATTGAAAAAATGTTGAAATATTGATTTTTCTCAAAAGCAACTCTAAATTATTTCTTTAAATTTTCTCCTGTTATGAATCAAAAGATGGTATAAATATTGGCGCAGGTCTCTTTTTCGGAAGAAATTCTTTTTTTTCTCGAAAATTTGCAAAAGGTTAACATTGCAAAAGTACAAAATTGAAGTTAGGGATTTTTATTTACATGAAATCTGTTATAGAAAGTACGATTCTTTAGAAAAGGTCATGTACTACAGTTTAAAAAAACAGTAGTTCTTGTGTAATTTCTACTTGACGTTAATGCAAATTTCATTATGTATATACGAACACGTTTGAAGAAGTCATACCAGTGATGACCATTCGTACAAAGTAAACTAAATCAAAAACAGTTCTAGTGACTTATTTCAATTTAGTCTATTTGTATTACGATACTTTATAGTTGTCTGATATCTCGACGATTATGTAACAAGTTTAATGGCTGATACATTGCTACGTCTCAGTGTGGGTGTGATAGGTGTATTATTTTACTATTATAATGTTTTATTACAGTTAGGTAGTGGTACACAAGTTTCCCGTACACGAGCTATAAATTATGAACAATTTATTTTAAAAAATGTACAAGTTGTATAGGCCGAAGTTACATATTTCTTTCCCCGAATGCACAGCCGTTCCCCCCCCCCCCCCTGCCAAATCATCTGGAACTGGCGCGGCGTGTAACGTGGCCCCTGTCACTTATCCCGTGAATGCAAGCCGCGCCCACATCTGTGACAGGAAAATTTACTCCGTGGAAGATTCCACGGACCCTAGACTTCCGAGTTGCTTCGGTCGTCTCTCCCACGCCTCAGTGCGTTTCGCCCCAGCATGGACAAAAATTTTGCGTAAAAAACCAGCGTTTCTAACAATGAGTCCCCGCTGAGGTTCTCTACTCGACTAATAATACTCGTGCGTATGCAATCACTTGGTATACCCTGCTTTGCCATAGACAACGTCACAACTTCAGCGTTCGGTGTCGGGTGTTGCAGTCCGTTTGGATGTACATGTTGACCTCCCTTCATCAACGCCACAAATATCTATGACTGCCTGACCCTTTCGAACATACCAGAAAATATTAGAAATATCTCTGAATTCTTTCAATGAAATGTTGAATAATCTGTATGATGGATTTGTGGTGCTCCCAACATAGAAGAGGGCAATATAGAATGATGAATTTATATTTTATTTTCGAGAGGATAATATAGTTTCTTTCACATTTATTGATCCTCGGCTTCTTGTGTACTCACCGCAAATATTCAACATTTCTCCGCGAACTCCAACTGATAAATTAATATACCTTGGTTCCATCTTAATAATCAGATACAGAATCTGTGATGCATCAGAAGACCATTATATCGCATTATTAGGTATTCCATGAGAAATCTTTGATGGGAGTAAATCTCATAATTTATAAGAAATATTAAACAGGACTATACAGCTAAGAAGCTAAAACGTTCAGGTTATGGCTAATAACAATGACAACAATAATAATAACTATAACAGTTCACATTTTGCGCATAGTATTGCAAAGGCACCGTGAGTCCCTAGATTTGCTCCTTAGGTAGCTGGTTGCAACCTGGAGTAGATTTTATATTCAGTGAACTCAACATCTTTAGTCGTGATATAGAGGAATAATAATAATAACAATAATAATAATAATAATAATAATAATAATAATGAAATAACAATAATGGTGGTGATGATGATGACGATCATCATCATCATCGCCATCACCATCATAGGAGACGTGAGTCTCACAAATGCCAATCTTTACTTAGTAAGATGCTTCGACTTTCGTAAACATGTGGAGTATCAAAATATTCACGATATTCCTCTAGATTTTGATCGAATATTTGCAGCAACACTCCTCATTACGTTCACAGTTTTTCTCGGGGATCAAGTAGCGACGCGCTAGCGAAGCGAAACGGGTTGCTCGCCCTAATCGCCGGCGCGGGCTCGTCGGGCGCTCATAATAGGGGGATTGCTGCGAAGATTTTCGTTGCGTTGCTTTAAACGATACAATCGACAGTGGTGCCTCGTTAGTATGGAGGTGAATGAATTCGCCACTGTATCTGATGTAGCTGTTAATACCGCAAAATTATTTTATAATTAAAATTTGATCTGCCATCTTATTCACTTTACCTTTATGCATTAGTAATTGGTATGTTGCGATAAAGCACGTGGGTCCTATCGATGACGTTCTCTGATAAAGTTTTTTCTATCTACACGTATCATCATTTTAACGAGGTTTTCTTTTACTAATATCATTAAAGTTGTATCACGTTTCCATCATATTACATCTTGTACGGATTATAATATATTGTCTTTAAAAAGTAATATAAGCAGCGTTATAGGCTAATGTCATTCATGTGATCTGATGAGAAATATTAATTGAAATCATTATTTGGAATTTGAATGTCATATTTTTGTCATATTAATTGTCCCCTCCCCTTGCTGGTGTTCCTTGGGAAATTCAATGAGATAAATAATGTTGTTTTTGTTATTGAAAAATGTAAAATGATACCTCTTTGTCTATGATGTTCAACAAACCTGGACAATATATTTTTTAAAAAACAAGCCAAATAGGGTCGAAACGTCAATAATGTATAACAATAAGTAAATTGTTATAAAAATTACTGAGTCTGTTTATTAAGATAAAAAACAATAATAAATGTAAAATATTTTGTTATCAATTATACCCCTGGGGTGGCTCATGGACAGCAAGCAAGCTTTCTGTTAGGCGGTCTCTGGTTCTGTTCCTGGCCGGGGCAAAAATGAAGCCGTAGCTTTCTGATACAAATCGCCTCACTCTCTGTACCTGAGTGACGAACGAAAAGGTTTGGGCAGGCCACGTAAGCTAGGTAAGGTGATGTGAATACGAAATGAACGCCACATGTTTCCCTTACCTCGAGGTGCGGATAATAAATAATAACAGGCCCGGGCCTGGAAACACTATCTGGCAAAGGTGGGATTAATCTTACCCTAAAATGTCAAATACATACATACATATTGTCAGTTATCAGTGTTAACGATGATAAAGGTGACATTTTTGTAAATCAATTCTCAATTTTTTAATATATTTACTAAATGAATTCCTTTATGGAAAAATTCTTAGGACTCATATTATACATCTATGTGTACAAAATGAAGTCTGGTTAGTTTCAAAATTTATAACTCAAGAACGACTGCACCAATTTTAATTACCTCTGATTTTTTGGATTCATCTCCGCCCCGAATAGCAGAATAAGTATTAAATTATCGGAGCAGAGGAAGAGGCAGTGGCAGCCAGAGAAAGAGAGAAACACACACACATAGAGACAGTCAGACTGAGACAGGGACAAAGAGAGAGAGAGAGAAGTAGAAAGAGGGCGAGGGCGATGCAGGGCAGAACATTGTCTGCCAGGCTCCTCTAGTGAATATGTATACAATGAAAAGCGTAGGAAGAGTTGTTAAAATAAGTAAATTTATTTGTTAAAAAAGTCTCCTATTTTCTTGACTCTTGATTCAACTGTTCATTAAAAATAATTTATATATAAAGGAGATCAAAATGCTTGGGAAATGAATATTAAAGCATTTAATTTAAGGGGATAGTTTTCTTAACAAGCTAATCCAATTGGTAAAATCTCATCATCTTAAGTGTTTATAACTTTATAAAAAAACAAAACCACGAAATGGACATTTTCATTGATTGAGCCATTTATTCAAGAACAACGATCCCAAAGAGCATCCTACGCTTTCCGTGAAAATGAAAATATTGCCACTTTCTTTGCATCTGCATTATGCTTTTCATTCGACGATTTACTTACCCAACAGAACTTTATACTCGAAAAAATTTTCAAAGATTAGAATTTCTCATAATTCCTCAAAATTATTGGTTTTAAATTAAATCTAGAATAAATGTCAGACATTAAGCATATTTAAATTCTGAAGTCTCTCTGGTGTCCATGTGACGCCGCGTCGAGGGCAGTTGTGCAAAGTTTCGACCATCATATCGAGGCATTCCAGCCCTGAAGAAGACTGCAATATGATGGTCGGCACAACTCGACGCGGCTTCACCCGGACAGCCGAGGGCCTTTATAAGACTGGCCGCGGAAGCCTTCCATTTCATTTACATAAATTGTTTAATTTTTGGACTCTGAAGCCTCTTCAACTCCTCCATTGAAGCCAATGATACGTGTTTACAAATACGGTTTTTACTTATTTTCTATAGTAACAAATGTCACTCAACGCATTTAAATCAGTCATAAATAACTAAAACTTAAGAAATAAGAATAAATGTTAAATTCTTTATCAACACCTATATCACTTTGGCTGAACACTACATTTACAGCTCCCACACATAGAAAAACATTAGTAGTACAAGGCAAATTAAGTAAAACATTGTAGTTGATAGGAAGAGACACCACCGCAACACGCGAATTTACTTTCCGTCCGGAAGAATAATGTCCCCATGGCAGCGCCCAAAAATTTACGCGTAGCTCGTGGAAATGCCGATTCGCGCGCGCACGTGCTCCAGCGCCCGCGGGGGCCGACGTTCTGCTAGAGGGCGCCGCGTGTGCGCCGGTGCGTGCGTGCGTGCGTGCGTTAGTGCGCACGCGGAGGTCAAGCAATTAACGGCTCCTCCCCCTCGATCGGCGGCCAGGGGGCGGGCGAAGGAAGCGCCGCCCGGGACGAGAGAAAGAGGTTCTGCGCGCGCCGCTGAATGCTGATGAGGCCGCGCAGCGGTGGAGGACGTGCACGCGGTGGCGGCGGCGGCGGTGATGGCAACGGGGGCGAGGGTTGGTGGAGATGGTGGTAGTGGTGGTGATGGTGTTGGCGGTGGTGGTGGTGATGGTGGTGGTGATGGTGGTGGTGGTGATGGTGGTGGTGGTGATGGTGGTGGTGGTGATAGTGGTGGTGGTGATGATGTTGGCGGTGGTGATGGTGGTGGTGGTGGTGATGGTGGCGGTGATGATGGCGGTGATGGTGGTGGTGGCGGTGATGATGGCGGTGATGGTGGTGGTGGCGGTGATGGCGGTGATGGTGGCGGTGATGGTGGTGGTGATGGTGGTGATGTGGTGGTGGTGATGTGGTGGTGGTGATGTGGTGGTGGTGATGGTGGTGGAGGAGGAGGTGGTGAAGGAGAACAGTATCCCCAAGGAGAGCCTGCAGGGAATGATGAGGACTGGCAAAAGTTACTCAGGGCAACAAATACCTCTGACCGGGAGGTTCTGGGTTCGAGTCCCGACGGCGGCAGGATTTTCGACACTACCTAGGTCGCATTCAGCCGCTGTCTGGAGGAGAATTCTAACATCCAGCAATTCTGATCGGTAGTTGTCCGTGGTTTCTCCGATCAACACCAAGCGAATTCCAGAACAGTATCCTAACAAACGGGTCATGGACCGCGCGCAAGGAGTCTTTCCTCTTCCTTCTCCTATCCTTGCCCCTTAAACACACACACACACATACACTACTCTACCACATATGCCGGAAGTCGGGAGCTTAGAGATTGTCCCGTCTGGGGCGGTGTCCCGGTAGTGAGAGATACTTGGCAGCAGCGGCGACGGGGATGGGAACGGGGGCGACGGTTGGTGGGCTGATGGTGGTGAAGGAGAACAATATCCCCAAGGGGAGCCTGATGTGGATGAAAGGGCAAAGGTGGTCCAGGGTGGTAACTGATGCCACTGCGTTGCCTCTGACCGGGAGGTCCTAGGGTTCTGGCAGGAATTTCGACATTAGCTACTTAGCTAGTTTGAATTCAGACGCGGTCTGGAAGAGAATTCTAGCGGCCGGATGATCTGATCGGCATTTTTTCGTTGGATCGCCCAACAACACTAGATGAATGCTAAATTGGTAGCCTAACAAACGTGCCACGGACCGCACGCGATGTTTCCTTCTTCTCCCTTGTTCATTCCTTCCCCCTTACTTACACACATAATCACAGGCCCTACACTACCACGCATGTCGGGAGACCAGTCGGAAGCGTAGAGCTGGTCCTGGCTGGGGTGGTGCCAGGCTGGTGGGAGATACCTGGTTGAGGAAAAATTCCCCACAAGCCGACGTAAGCCGATGCCGGATCTCACCAGCCAGTGAACGAAGATCACTGCCACATCCAGCGATAAACACGTACACTACGGGAGTAATGATCCGGAATCGCTAATTAGTCATTCAATCAACCTGTGCAGAAGTCGATGGTAGAGGCGGAAGAGAATGTGACGTGAAGATTGATTCCAGGCGCGCCAACTACTTAGATCATTGGTCTTTTAAGGGTAAAGCATGTTGTCTTCCAGGAAGTTATGATCATTTCGCCACTATCCCTCGGTGGGGCACCGCAGGGATAAGGTCTTCGCTCCAAACTAATCTCCATATATGTATGCTAATGTAGAGCATGTATGTGTGTGTGAGTGTGTTTAAGAGGCTAGTAGAGTGCAAGGATTTATTATTATTATTATTATTATTATTATTATTATTGTTGTTGTTTATTCAGAAATGCTGTTACACGATACAGTTACGCTGCAAGCGGCAGCGTGACAAAGATAAGAGTCGTAGGCTTTGCTTATATCCTCCTTGCCCCACCTTAAGAGTCGCTGGATGTTTTAGATGTTTTAATTAGAGTACAAAGATGAGGTAAAAAACGATTAGAATGCTGCTCCGTCATTGGCCCGGAATTGATCAGAGCAACCATGAAAAACTACTAATCAGAACAGCGGGCCGCTGGTTCTCCTCCAGGCAGTGGCTAAATTCGACTTGGCATTCCAGTTAGTGTCGACTATCCGTCACCGACCAGACTCTGATCTTAGGACCTGCCCTTTAACGATGCTTCAGACAACGATGTCGTTGACCTATCACCGCATGAATAAGGCGTGGCGGTCATGGAGACAGTTCTTGGGATGGGTTAGTTCGCAGAGCTACCGTGCGGTGTTCGCGATAGCCACTGTTAAGACGGTGACGGTGGCAGCGACGGACAGTGTTATTAGGCAGTTTCAGCGCCACACGTAAGGAAGCGGCGTTATGCACTAACAGTCACGTGACGGACCTTGAAGTCATAACGACTTAGCTAAGGTCTAAGGTACGACCTTATACCTTCATAAATAGTGCACGCCTGTAGGAATCTCTACGGTCACATTACAAGCGGAAAAATTACCGCTCAAAAAACGGGAAAAGTTGCATTTTTCCAACTTTGATAAACCGATTCTCGTATGGGAGGAAGTTACAATTATAATGTATCAATTCCACAACTCTGGCAAGAATTAACGGCAAATGTTGGAGAAGTGACAGGAATGAAATTCGCGAAAAAAAAATTGAAATAAAATCTTCCGGTTTAGGTTATGTCTTGTGCTCATAACGAACCTGTTTTAAGATACTTCGATATTCTCAAGAAAAGACGATTCAAAATTCCAGACTGCATACTAGTGGCGGAGGGCCACAAAATCTAAGACTCCGTGCACAATGTAGATTTGTTATACTCTTGACTCATATCGTGGTTGAAATGTCTCACCACTATTCTACACTCTTTGGTTTATTACGCAACTTTTTGTTCAACGTTTTAAATGCTTCTATTGTCATAAAGTAATGCCGCTGTTGCTAAAACTCTTCTGAATCTTCATTGCGACCGTATAAAGTTTCAAACGGGGCATATGCAGGTAAGTTCAAACAGTTTTGCTTATTCTAATAGAAAAAACAGTGCTCATTACCAACGATTTGCACCTCGGAGTCCTCTAGTAGTAAATATTTAGCAACAAAACAATTGGTTAGCACTAAAAGTTGCAAAAATATGCTGCCAGAGGGTCCTGACAATGTCAGTAAAAAATCGTAAGTCACGTGATCAATAGAGTTTAAAGATGTCTCCTTACATCTGGCGCTAAAACTTCCTATTGATGTTAGTTAGTTAATGCCTTATTTTACGTGGCGAGACTCAGGCCATCATACCCGCTCTTCCGTCTGACCACGCAAATTTCACTACGCTCCTTTCACCAACTAGCGGAGACAGAAGGTATTATCTCGGGCGACGAAACAAGCGATTTGAATTTAGCTCAGAGGCGTCATTTAGGCTTGAAGATCTTTTACATGCGAGTAAACCTACTAACATGGGACAGCCGGCTTTACTTCCCCTCCGAAGGCGTACGAAGAATTTTTGCGCCCTCAAAAATCCACAGCTTCGATCCGGTTTGAACCCGCGAACCTGGGTCCGGTACGCTAACCGTTACCCATCTAATCCCCAATGTTGGCTGTAGATCGAGGAGATCGCCAGCCAGTGCCGCGATTCGGGCAATGGCGTGTGCTGCAGGCCACGGAGCGGCCCCGCGGTTTCCGTTCGACTTCTGCGCGCGCGTTCGCGGCTCGTGATGGATTACGGAGGGCGACCGGGGCCGCGGGTTCCGTTGGAGGCGGAGGTTTGGCTCTCATGCGCTTGTTAGCGGAGAAACAGGCAGGGATTCCTTCCGTGGATGCCGGCAAATTTCTCGTTCTCACTTTGCTTTTTATTTTTATTCTGCTTTCGGACAGGTCACTTGCATTACAATGGCTAGTTACTGACCATTTATTAACTGTTTTTGATGTTTCACAGAATTGTATGTATTTTGAAGGAGCGTGGAGTGGCTTACATGTACGTTATGTGTCTCTCTAAGAAAGAAATATTATAAGTATCTAACAGGTTTCGTGGTCTTCTTAAATAGACGTGTTGAGATACTTCACCATTCTCTGAGGGTTACAACGATAAGTCACTTCATAAGTCCTTTTGCCTTTAGTCTTAGAAATATTTGTAAACAATTATCTTCGAATGTGGTTTAGGAGGAATATCATGTTTGCAAGTAATATGTAATAAAACGATGCTAATAGCTCAAGCATGACGTTGTAGTGACCATCTGCGTCACATTGCTGACTATCTGAAATTTTATAGCAGTTTCTCACTTGAACTTGCGATGGTCATATTTTGCACTCAGCAAGGATATACAGTGGAATATAAAATGTTTACGACTTACGCATATACTACACACTAAGTAAAATCATACTTAATCACAACTTAAGGGAAGCTATACTCCAAGACAACTAAAGGACAGATTCAAAAATGCGTTGTGACAGAAAACATATTACTGTATTACTGTATTCAAGTGACAAGTTTTCTAAATTCTATCAGAGTTAATATTGATGAGGCGATTCAGCAGATGCTGATTCTTTTCACATTCTCGCTCTTAACTTGTATCGTGGTCGTAAGCTTGAAAACGTTGAAAATTTCTTATTGCCGGTCACTGGTAACGAAAAAGTCGATATATTTCGTTCAGTAAATTACATCCTCCAACACGTTAGTCAGAACTCATATTTAGTGGGTTCTTGATAACAAAAGTCGATTGACTGCAAAACGTTTGTCTCTCTGTCCGTCTGTCCGTGTTGTGAAAAAAGAGTGATTTTCGTGTAATATCGGCTTGAAATTGCAAATAAAAAACATTTTCACAAAAATCCCTCCAATTTTTTTCTTTCTTTTTTTGCAGGAATAAAACCAGAGAGCGTTCAAAAGAATGGAACAGGTCTCATTTTCGTTGAATCCTGAATTGTCGGTAATCGCGGTTTGGAAATAATGGGAGAGACGAGACTTTTTAACCATCAATCCAAGTAATTATAGCCGAGCGACTGTGTGGTGTAGCGGTATAGTGCACGGCGACTTCATTGGACGGGCCTGTAACTCAATGTTCGAGTCTCAACGCGAAACAAAAATGTTTCTGATTGGAAACCTTATTGAAGGCTCATGTAGGAGTACAATACCGAGGAGCTGTTCAACTAATGCGCGAGAAAGTATCTGCTGTGGGAGCACCAATAATTACGAAAGTCAATGTATATTAATTTTTCTTCGCATTTTTAAAAAAGGTGATGCACTAGGTGGATAGTACGCGTATGAAAATTTGATGTAGTAATTGAATTAATTTTATCAGGAGGTTCCCAGGAACGTCCGTCTCTGAACGTCTTTCTGGTGAATACTATCTGCCTGGAAACGAGACCCCGATTTCCAAGAAGGCAAACGCCACCCAGCCCCGCCCCACCCCGTCCCGCCCCGCTCCGCGGCGCTCCGCTTCGCTCCCTCCCCCAGGCACTACCCCCCGTCGCACCACGCCACCCCCCCCGCCCCACCCTGCTCAGCCCCGCCCGGCCCAGCCGTGCCCTGTCCGCGCCGCCTCGCGCTACCCACGCAACCCGTCCGTCCCCGCCCCGTCCCGTCTAGCCCCGCCCCTCCCGTCTCGTCCCGCCCCGCAACGCCCTGCGTCGCCTTACCTCGCCCTTCCCCGCCCGGCCCTTCCCTGCCTCGCTCTGCCCCATGCCTCCCTGCCCCCGCCCTGGCCCATGCCTCCCCCGCTCCGCCTGGCCCGCGCCTCCCTACCCCGCGCCGCCTTGCCTTCCCCGCTCCGCCCGGGCCCATTCCACCCCACCCCGCCTCACCCCACACCGCGCCGCGCCGCGCCGCCTAGGGCGTCAAGGGTGATCGGCGCGCAACAATGTTATCGCGGCGGCGGTGGCGCGGCGTCTGGACGCAGCCGGCGGCCGTCGCGTCGGCGCCTCGGTCAATCCGAGCGGCGGAGGCCGGCAGCGCGGCTCGGCGCGCCGCTTGCTCCTTTTGGAATTCCTCAGCCGCGGCCACAGGCCCTCAGCCCCGGCGCGTCGCCTTCGACCGTCCCCTTGCCCCGCCGCTGTCACCTCATACAACACCACCACCACCATCACCACCACCGCCACCATCACCACTACCACGCACCCAGACGCCCGAGAGGTTGGTGCCTGCGTTGCAATGAGGGCCAATAACAGCATTCGGTGCCGCTGCAGGGCCTTTGACTTGGAGGACCTGGGATTCGATTCCCGACGTGGGCAGGATTTTCCACTCCAACCAAATAGCTAGGTGGAAGTCTGTCGCTGTCTGCAGGAGGATTCTAACGACTGGCTGCCCTAGTGGGTAATTTGCTTTTGTTTATTGGAATAATACCAGGCAAATGCCGAAGTATGAATATCCTAACAAACGCGCCACCGCCCATCAACAATTTCCCCTTCCTCATCCTAGTCTCCACCTCTCCTCTTACACAGATAAGCATTTACTGATAAAAGCACTACAAAACTACACGTGTCAAGACGCCAGTCGACAGTTTGATTCCGGTGGGTGGGTGGGGAG